>JAKSZT010000049.1:4780266-4933842 GCA_026826555.1 Tolypeutes matacus | reverse complement strand
CGTGCCTGGAGCGCTTCCACCTGGTCGGCGGCTTCTGCGCGCCCCCCCAGCACCAGCACCACCACCACCACCACCACCACCACCACCACCACCATCACCACCACCACCGCGCCCGGCCGCCGCCGCCGCCGCCCTCCCGCCGGCCCGCAGCCCTCCGCCGGCCGCAGCCCCACCCCGGCGGCTGCCCCGAGAGCTGCAGCAGCGACTCCGAGTCCAGCTCCTACTCGGAGCATGCCGCCAACGACTCGGACTGCGGCTCCAGCGTGTCCAGCTCCAGCAACTCGGCGTCCTCGGAGGAAGAGGAAGAGGAGGAGGAGGCCGAGGAGGAGGAGGAAGAGGAGGAGGAGGAGGGGGGCAGCGGGGCCTCGGACTCCAGCGAAGTCAGCTCGGAGGAGGAGGACTCGTCCTCGGAGTCGGTGTCCAGCTCCGGCTCGAGCCAGGCGTCGCTGCAGAGCATCCGCTTCAGGCGCACCAGCTTCTGCAAGCCGCCGAGCGTGCAGGCGCAGGCCAACTTCCTGTACCACCTGGCCTCGGCCGCCGCGGCCACCAGACCCGCCGCCTGCGACGACGCCGGCCGCCTGCACGACCTCAGGGGCGGCGGCGTCAAAGCCGAGGCGCCCGGGGAGTGGAGCGTGCAGAGCTGGGCGCCCCGCGCGCCTGCGGGCTACTGCCCGGCCGGCCTGGGCAGTTGCTTCGCAGAGATAAGGAACGATCGGGTGGCTGAGATCGCCTTTCCGCGCTCCGACATTTCCAGCCCCGTAAGGAGAACTGACCTGAGCCGAAGCTGCCCGGCGGAAGGGGCCTCCGCACCTAGCCCAAAGACAAACAATGCATTTCCACAACAAAGAGTGCTCCGAGAGGCTGGGAAATGCCTGCCAGCAACTCCCCTGGCCCTGCGGGCCGAGAACACCGCCCTAGCTGCCAGGTTCTTAAAGAGTGACTCCCCCGGAGCAGCAGCAAATTCGGAGAGAGAGTCCAAAATCCCTCCTGGGACGGAATTTGCCACGGATTTGCCCTCCTCGCCAGCGGGTCCTGGGGCGGCTGCAGCAGCCACCAAAGCCGAGCATCCGTGCCCTGACCCAGGCCACGAGACGTTGCCGTTTCTGCACAATATTAAAATCAAAGTAGAAGACAGCAGTGCTAACGAAGACTATGAACCTGACCTTATCGCGACTAAGCTAAAGTGCGAGTGCAATGATGCGAAGGGGGACTTCTACGGCGTGCCTGAGACTAAGGAGGAGGATGCCTTGCTGGCCACAGCCAAGGACGGGTTCGCGTGCCCTGAAAAAGAAACCCCCTCCTTAAGCCCCCTGGCGCGGTGTCAGGGCCTGTCATGCACTTTAGGTCCTCCGAAACCTGAGGACGGGGAATATAAATTTGGTGCCAGGGTGAGAAAAAACTACCGGACGCTGGTGCTGGGAAAGCGACCGGTGCTTCAGACACCTCCAGTCAAGCCAAATTTGAAATCAGCTAGAAGCCCTCGTCCTACAGGTAAAACTGAGACACATGAAGGAACACTGGATGATTTTACAGTTATAAACAGACGCAAAAAGGTAGCCAGCAATGTAGCATCCGCGGTGAAAAGGCCGTTTAATTTCATGGCAAATTTTCCTTGTCCACCATCGCTCATTATTGGGAAGAATGGGGATTTGTGGCCGGCGTATTCCTTAAACACCACCAGGGATTCCCAGCCTCCTCACAAGGCCCATCCTATCTGGAAATGGCAGCTGGGCGGTTCTGCAATACCTCTTCCACCTAGTCACAAATTCAGGAAATTTAATTCATAAAATATTTTCTTGAGACCCACACAGTACCTTGCTCTTGTTGTACACTGCACAGGATGGTTTTGTACAAGTCCATTAATGTGTTACACCCCTTTTGGAGTCCTGCTTTATCACATTTTGAAGACAGAAATCGGATTACTTTATTTTTTTTCCTCCCTCATTGCGGGTTTGTGTGTGTGTGTGTGTGTGTGTGTGTAGTAGGGTGGGGGCGGGGTGGGAGACTGCTTGGTTTACATTCCACAGACTTCAGGCTAAAGACTCATGTAAAACTCAGTAATGATGGTAGAGCTGGAACACTTTACTGTTTCAATGCTAATAATGCACCCGGTACCTCAACTCAACTGCTACAAATGTCAAAAGGTTGAATAATAAATATTACAATGAGCCATTAAGTTTATGCACTAGATTGCAGACCTGAAAGTGTAACTGTTAATTCAGTGAAAGTTTGTGAAGTTACATGGTTACATGGTGAGGTAGCAAGAGGTTTCCATGAGCCCCAAATCTTCTTTCCTTGAGCTCTTGCTTGTGGGGTAGCTTTTTCTTTTTACTCCCCTCATCCCCTTTCCAAGAGTAGTTGCACTTAACTTTTTTTTTTTTTTTTTTTTTTTGAGTGGAAAGATTGGGATGTGAATCCTGCTTGAATGCTGGTAAAAGCTGCCTCATATATTTTGAGTAAAATAAATATGGATTTTTTTTTAAAGGGTGCGATTTTACTTTTACAGCCACTGCTTGCAATTGGAAAAGTCCTTTTTAGGTTCTCACCCAAAGGTTTTTAATAAGGTGACTCTTACTATTGTCCTTGCCTTGTGGTCTGAACCTGACTCCTCCAACTTGCAAAACAATTAAATGTTTCTTTTAATAGCAAGATGTTTTATGGTCTAACTCTTCATAGTAGCAAAGCAGCAAATACAACCAGGAAAAAAAAAAAAAAAAAAGAGGAAGGTTCAGTGCAGTAAGAATACCCTAAATGAAAAAAAAAAAAAAAAGTTATTTCAGGACTTTTGGGTATCAGAACTCAGGCATTTGGATTTTACGACCTTTTATTTTTTTCTGCATTTCTCTGAACTTCTGTTTTCAGACCATCCTGTGTATACAGCAGGAAAGTTTCTACTGCAAGTGACAATCAGAGGTGACTGTATTTGCACTTGAAATCAGCGCAGTTCCACGTGCAGATGCCTAGGTCCAGCCCGACTGGGCCATGCTGGTATACGATGTTGTGATGATGGAAGCAGTAAATCAAAATTATGGAAATTTGCACTGTTGAAAAGCATGCTTTAGCTTTATTTTCAATTAAAAACACTGTTTAAAATTCCTGGTTCCACACATTTCTACTTCTTCCAGATTGAAAAATGGTTAACAGGAATGAATGGTTTTGTTGACATTTTCACTTGTAATGTTTTTGCCTGAAAGAAATGCATTTATGGGGTGTAGTGTTTTGTTGTAATACTATGTGATGAGGCCAGTCAGGCTCTGTGAAAAACACTGGTGGGTTTCTTCCTAAACATCAACACCCAAACTTTACAAACCTGTTACAAATCAAGTGCAAAAAAAGTTTCAGGTTTAAGAAAGTGATGCAGAGATCTGTTGTTATTTTAATGAAACTTGAATCTAATAATTGTTGGTCCACCTCCCTTAATCTGACAAATTATGTATCTCAGATCCTTGCCATCCCAAATCTGAGAAGTTGCATTTCTAGATCATAAATCACAAAACAAAACACCAATGAAATGTTTACTATGTGAATTTAAGTCACTATTTCTCATGGAAATTCTGTGGGGTTTTTTTTTCTTTTTTTTCCCCCTTAACCACTTAATTCCTACTCCCTTTGAAACTTTCCTTTTGTCTATAAATGTTTCAGATAGATCTGGATGATCTCAACCCTAATTGCTATATATGCTTTGTGATTTTCCTTTCATTATAAAGGACAGAGGCCGAGAATACCTGCATCCAAATTCATGGGATGGAGTGTAAACAGATGCTTTGAACTGCCTTCCTTCCTTTCCTCCTCCTTGAACATTGCCAAATGTAGGTTCCCATGATTTTCTTATAGGAATAGTAGTTAGGGTCAAAGCAAAAATTTGGGGATGTTATCATTAAATTCATGTTTGTGTATAATTCCAAAGATCAATGCATGTTGCAGTTAAAGCCCCAGAAGGCGGAACAGCTGGCTTCTCAGTTCTTTCCTCCTTGGAAGGCACTATAGAATTAGGGTTCAGTGAGTTGTCCTGCAAAAAGTGTGTCTGTAAAAAGTGTGACATCCACATATTGAAAGTCTGTAATTCCTACTCTTTAATTACTGCTAAGTCAAGAAAGTTCAAAATATGGTGGCTACTGCATTTAGACAAGTACTTTTCTTTTGGGGATACGGAATCATTGTTCCTAAAGTATAAATTGAGAATATTATTGAAGTCTACAGTTCATGGGTGTGGGAGGACCGAGAGGTGGAATAAACACAATCTAAAACAAATTCACCCTATGGAATTTCTGACATAAAATATGGGCCTCCAGCTTTGACACTTGGTCTCCAGCCCTCAGAGAATCAATAGTTTCCGTTTATAGGAGCTGGAGAATGAGCAGCAAGGGGGCCTAGGCATTCCAGAGTGATACCATCAAAAAGAAAGAAATTAAATAGTCAACACAAAGTTCACCCCCACAGCACTAGGACAAGTCAGCCAACCACAGCAAAACCTGAGTTGGGGCTTCTGTTAGGAAAGTGTACCAAATAGTAGGCAGTAACTGGCAAATACAAGGTATTCTTTGAATTCCTGGTAGCCCCTTAGCTGTTTCCCCATTCTGCTGTGGGAATTATTCTCAGTACAGTTTATTTGGGTTGTTTTATGATTAATGGCAATATCTAGATTTTCTAAGCTTATAAATGTCCCATTTGTTTAAAAAAAAAAAAAAAAGCTAAGCCTTATTGAGAGGAAGACAAAGATTACCTCCATTGCTAGACTGGCATTTAACACATATTTTTCAGGGAATAGAATTAAAAAAAAAAAAAAAAAAAAGCCTGTGCCATAGGGTGCCAGGAACACTGACTCCTGCATCTACAGCTCAACATTCACAGACTTGAGGGAAATGCAGGAAAGGGCTCTTTCTCTGACTTTTGGGGAAAACAAACATATTTTTGGTTCCTATAAAAGTAATTTCCTGGTAAAACTATGAGATGAATTTTTTTTTTTTTAAAAAGGTGTGTGTACTCTGTCTTCCCCATTTGGGTTGTCTGCCTTTATAGAAAATGCAGCTTGCTCTTTTTCAACTATTTACTTTAAAAAGTGGGTGTTCTTTTCTACTGACTTGATTACAGTGTAGTAATCTCAATAATGGTTGTTTATTTTAAAATCAACAAGGAGCCTCCACTAAACAGCAATAACCCAAAGTAGATGGGGCTGGTGTGTGGATTTTTATCTTGTCCTGTCTGGGTGACTTTCAGTGGTCTAGAAATCCTTCAAAGTTCTAGTCCCCAAGAAATTGGAAGTTTCTGCAGATAGGAAAATGACAGTTTTGTTTGCACACAGGAAGAGATGCAGAAACTAATTTCTCAAAAGCATTTATTTTCTTTCAAAGAAAATAATAAAATTCTCCATGGTAAAAAAAAAATTATATATTTAATAAAGCTCTAGCATCTACAAAAGACAGAAAATGTGGTGAGTTTTGCTTCACCTTGAATATAACTTCCTGTTGAAAAGGAGGTTAAAGGGGTTCTCAGAGCCAAGAAGGCATTACCTCCAAACTAGGGGCGGGGGGGGGATTTTTAAAAGCTCCCTATTAAGGAACCTCAGGAAATTGGCAAGAAGGAACAGGGCCTCTACCTTAGGGAGTCCCAGCCGCTAGCCCCAGCCGTCCCAGGATTTCCCCCTTCCCAGTAAGGAAGAACTATTTTTAATGCTAGCTTTGGTTTTGGTTTGCTCCCTAGGCCAAAGGGCATTTTGCAAACTGTCCTAGGGGTGGGAGTGGGGACTTAGGGCCCATCCAGGAGTGGGGGAGGGCTGCATTTTACCTGTTTCGCAGGCCCTCTTTTGCTAGGGAAAAAAAAAAGAAAAGAAAAGAAAAAGCCAAAGGGGTGGGGGTGGGGGTGGGGGTGGGGGTGGGGGAGCAGCTATCATTCTTTGCCCTGCCCTAGGCCCCCACTCCCCTTTCGCTCCTTTTCAATCCGCCGCGGCCTCACAAGCTCCTACTTTAAAAGGCCTGAGATGTTTTGCATGAATCCCTCACAATAGGGGTTGAGGGAATTGACAGTTTCAAAAACAAGGCGTTCAGTCCTTTCCAGCTGCCGGGCCGGCTCCCTCCACCGGGCCCTCGTCCTCTCTGCTGGTGGCGTTCCCGGGGCGCGCAGCCTCCCGCCCGCGGTCCCTCTCCGGCCGCCCCGCTCCGCCCCCGGGCGGTGTTTGTAAACAGGGTCAACGGCCCGGGCTGCGACCTGGGGCAGGCCGGGCACTGCCGAGCAGGCCAGGCTGCGAGCCAAGGGCCGGCCCGGGGCCGGGGGCCCGCGGGGCACCTTCGCTTCGCACCCCCTCGACCGCCGAGCCTGGGCCGCGCCGACCTCCGGCCGGGGCCCATCCACCACAAAGATGGTTAAGGGCCGCCATTTTGCCCAGTGCCAAGCGAACTCCTTTGTGCCTCCTTTCCCGCCAGTCGCGCTCCCCTGTGGGTGTGGGGCGACCCCTCCGCGGCCTTCCTCGCCCGGCGCCCTGGTGTCTTCCCGGGTCAGGCTCAGCCCCGCACTCGCACACGCCGCCTCGCCCTTTCTCGCCCTCCCGCCCGGGCCTCGGCCGCTCTCCTCCCCAGGCGACGCGTCCTGCAGGGCCGGCCGCGGCCTCCACACCGCGCGTGTTAACGCGCGTGGCCCCGAGCCGCGAGCGCCCTGCGGAGAGCCCGAGACCGGAGGCTGGAGGCGAGGCGGGGAGGACGCGGGACCCGCGAGGCCGGGCGGCCTCCCCGAGTGCGCCCAGGGCCGGGCGGCGCGGCCTGCCTGCCGGGCGCGTGGCTGCGCGCCCCTGGGAGCCGCTGGGGCCTCAGGAAGCGGGACGGCGGCCTGGGGAGGGCGGCCCGGCCTGGGGACGCGCCTGGGCTGCCCCTGGAGGCTGGGGGAGCGCGCTGCGCCGCGGCCGGGTCGCAGGGAAGTGCAAGCGGCTTGTTTTCCCGGGCGCTTAAAACGCAGCCCCAGCGGTAAAGTGTGTGAAATTACGCACTGGTCTCTTAAAGAGTGCCTAATTTATAGTAAATAGCGAGGTCTTTGTAAATGGCTTTATTATGTTGTTTCTTGTTAATTGTTGAGAAAATCCCCATTGTTGAGTGTGAAAGGCTTTATGAGCTGACCTGGTCCTCGGCGCACTCGGAGGGCGGTGAATGGCCGCCCGGCCCGCCAGGCCCAGCCCGGAGCCACGCCGGCCCACGGGGCCTCGGGGACCTCGGCAGGCGCCGCCGGGCCCGGGAGAGCGGCGAGGGCTTCCCGCCTCGAAGGGCGGCGAAGGCAGGCGTTCCCCCCGCGGGCCTAGGGGCCGGGGCACCGGGCGGCGGCTCCCCTCCAGGCCCCGCCGCGCCGCCGCCGGCTCGGTTTCTGGGCTTTGTCTCCGGCTCTCGGCCGCATGGGGCGCCGGCTTAGGCCGCTTCGGCCCGGCCTGCGGACTCCGAAAGTGCCGGGTCGGGAACCGGAGGGGCCGACAGGCAGAGAGGACTCCGAGAGAGAGCCCCAGACCTGGCCTGCGCCTCCTGGTCTTTTGTTTAAAGCTTTTCATCTCTTTCTCCTCTCTCGCGCTCTCTCGCTCTCTCGCTCTCTCGCTCTCTCGCTCCCCCCCCCCCTTAGAAACCTGAAATGCACTCGGAAGAGAGGAGAAATGAGAGGAAAGGCTCTTGTTCTTGTTATTATTCTTTACAAGAAAAAGAATGTCTTCTTCAGTCTAAGAAACAATATTCCTATCTCCTTTTCCCATCTCCTCCATTCCTCTTTCCAGCCAGTTGGGACCAGGGCAGGAAGGGGATGGGCGAAGCCGGGCGGGAAGGGTCCATCTGGTGGGCTTGGAGGACAGGACCCGGCCGCTGGGGTCGCAGGTCTCAGAGGCCAGCGGGAAGCGCCTCCCTGGGCCCGGCCCCGCGGCCTTCCCCAGGACCTAGGCCCCGCCGGGTGGGGGAAAAGCAGCCGCCACCGTCTGCAGCCGCCGAGTCCTGGCGTGCGGCCGAGGGAAGAGCATTTCTCCCTGCAATGGGGGAAGGAAACTCGGGTTAGGTGGACTGGGTGTGAGGGTCTGGACCCTCAGCGAATGCAAAGCAGAAGGAAATGTTGATTCCAGCCAGAAAAACCTATATTCAGCTATCATGCTTCCCTCTGCTTGCGCACTCCTGCTCTCTCACCAAATTAGCTATTACGTGAAATCCCTCTGGATCTAAAGCACTTGTTTCGCGGATTCGCGTACAACCCATATTAACTATGCACTTTCTGCTATTCCTCCTGTGACTGCCCTGCCTCTTCTTTGCGGAGACTGTGATGCATTTTATTTTAGCCCAATCGATGCGTGCAAATACTGGGATAACACAACCCACACTTCTGCGATGGAGGCTGTTTTCAAAATTGAGTTTAGGGATCAATATTAAGTCGAAATACTCCAAATTGCACGAATTCGCCTAATTCAAAGCCTTGGGCTCCCCCGACCAGGGATTGCACTCGCAGGAGATAACACTTGCACCGTTCCTGCCCCTCAAAACAGGATGTTTGCACCATGGGTATTTGGTTTTCCCTGAAGACCACTCCGGTTTGCTTGGAAAAACACTCCCCCCAAATGTGTGCTGTTAGACCCCTATGGATGGCTTCCACGAGGCTCTGCTCTCACACTTTGCACTGGCTGCCAGTCCTCTTGCTTTATTTTTCCAGGACCCGAAAGCAGCATGGAAAAGTGCCATGGTGGGCACTGGGAAAAGGTGCGGACCTGAGTGGATGTCCTTCTGGTTTGGGGGCAGCCCTTTCCTGGGCCATTGCCTGGCTCCCACGACTTTTCCTTCCCCCAGGGCTGAGCGGTCTGGGTCGCAGCCCAGGGAGCTCTTTATTCTTCTGTGGCTGCGGCCATGGCTGCAGCCGACTGATGCCTTCCTGGGGGAAGGGCCATGGACGTCCCCTTACAAGGTTCAGGCCTGAGAGCTGGCTAGGCAGAGAATTTGAAGGGCCTGCTGCCTGCAGGTGTGTGTGTGGGGTGGTGGTGGGGGAGGGCGAGTCTGCAAAGATCATTTCCAGGAGAGGCAGCCTAAGCCCTAGGGCACTCGGGGTGTCCCCGAATCCTTCGCTCCTGCTGCCTGCCTCTCTCTTCATGTTAAATAGTGGAGCAAGGCAAAAAGAGGTGGAGGGAGACAGTGACAGGCTGCCCAGAGGCTCTCAGTAAGACCCGGTTATGCATCTAATCACCGGCATCGATATTTTGTGCTTGACCCTTTTGGGTGGAAAAGGCTTAGCAGTCAATAGACTCCCAGATCCTAAAGACTCTAAAATATTATCGCTAGTCTAGGGGAGAGCAACAGCTCACAGCCCGGATGCAAGGAAGGAAGGGAGGGAAGCGGAAGGGAAGCCAGCAGAGTGGCTGCCGCCCCCTTCCCCAAGCCACCAAGAACAACAAACAAACAAACTCAGAATGCTCCTGGAGACTGGGCTATGGAGAAGCCCACGGAGGGCACCGGAAGGCAGGAGCATAATTTCCATTGTTCGTATCTGCCCTCTAAAAGATCAGTTTAAGCTAGCTCCAGGAAAAAACACAGTGCTTGTGATAAATGATGAGCAGTAGAGAGGAAAAACAGTATGGGAGAGAGAAGGCACTAAGCTAAAAGTTGGATCGACACCCATATGTGAGACATCTTAAGGCTGTAACCGGTTGGTAGGTAGGACTTTCCATTTCTAAAATGACTGGAGAGGGTCTAAAATTCTTGGATCTCCCAGGAATAAAGGCACATTTTACATTCATTCTCCCTCATGTCCCTCTTTCTCTTTTCCCCTCCCTTTCAAATGATTCCCCTGATTGTCAGTGGTGCAAATGTCGAAGATTAGTTTTCTTTCTCTGCATTGGATCCAAATATGTGTTAAGATTTCAGATGCCTAGCTATTATACCCATTCAGAATAAAACCTACACGATATAATAGGAATTGCCATGAACAGGCTTATGCACCTTCCACCCCCTTTCCTTTATCTTCTCTTTTTCTCTTCTCCCACCCTCTCACCCTCCCTCTTCTTCCCCTCCTCCTACTTAGCCCTGGTACCTATGTGAAGGCTTCATGGGGAAATACCAATATGTAGTAATACTTTCTCCAGAGGTGGGGAGGGAGGGCTCTGGACTCAAAGCAAAGCTCACAGAGGCAGCCTGGGAGCATGAGGTGACTCTGGGCTTCCTTGCTGGGGTGAGGGGCCAGGGCTTCCCAGCCTCTTGTCCTGAGTGTGCTGTGAATGTGCTTTGCTATTCCAGTTAGACTATAAAAATCAGTGTATCTCAAGACCAGGGGAGCTCAACCCCATAAACATGCAGCCATGGTTCTAACATGGAGTACATTGCCAGATGCAAATGCCAAGAGATGCTTTTAATTTTGTTCCAAGTGTTATACATCATGTGGCAAATTGGTCTTCAGAAAGCCAATTTTAATTTTTTTCTGTTAATAATAGAGACAGTTTTTTTTAACAACTTCAGACATATATGTTGAGAATTGAAAGGGTTTACATTACTACTACCAGAATGTGTCTTCTCTAAATTTAAAAAGATAAAGGACGGGAAGCAGCTGTGGCTCAATCAGTAGGGCTCCCGTTTACCATATGGGAGGCCCCGGTTCGGTTCCGCCAGCACGGCGTGGTTAGCTGACCCAGCGAGCACAAGCAACAAGGGGGGGATAAATGAATAAATAAATAAAATCTTTAAAAAAATAAAATAAAATAAAAAATAAAAAGATAAAGGAGGGGGCATTTACATTTTCTCTCCAGGAAAAGGGAAAATTTTGAGTAAAAGATCTGGGTTAACTTTGAATTGCTCAATTCAATTTTCTACCCATATAATTTTGAGAACATGATAAAATATTTAATCCTTGTGTTTTTTTTTAATCTGTTTACATCTTTATGTAATGTAAATTTTAAAATAAATTAGGAAATTAGTTAGATACCCCTGCAATCTTCTTTAGAAAAATGACCTCTAAACATCTATTTTCTCTAAAATACCAAAATTTCTTATTATCTTATACATTTCAGTCTGTGGTTTGTGATTAAAGATTGCTATTAAATGAGAAAAACACAACTTATTTTTGTAGAAATTAAATGGAAGGGAAATATAGCTTATTTTATAGACTTTGCAAATCTTTTCTTTGTATCAATCTCCAGTTGGTTTATCTGAATAGGGCCCAATGCTACCTAACATGTGAGCTACATATAATATCCTGACACAATAGAAAGATTTCTAGATGAATTGTAAGCATCCTAGTTGTGAGTTTCCCATCTCTTCTTGTTTTGAATGGATACTTTAGTGTGCATGCCTTAGGTTGATTTTAAATGTGAAATGACTTTTATTCTCCTTCAAGAAACAAAAGTGCAGAAATGATTATTAAGGAAAAGGAAAGCAAGCAGGAAATCTTTTATAAATACTGTTAGGACCACTGATCCTCGCTACCTGCTGTAATAGGAATGGAATTGTTAAGGCTGCACCACTGACACGGCTTCTTCATTCAGGATCTTGGCCAAAGGAAGAGCACGTCAATGTGTAAAACTCTAGCCAAAGATAAGTCAGTGCAATGGAAATCGCCATGTGCAAAGTTTCGCTGAAGCCAAGGAAATTGAGTGTAGTGTCCACACTGCGTCCTCACCACCGGCTTGCTCTGGGATTTAGTATGCAGGTCTGCATTGAAAGGAGATGATGCATATAAAATGCCAATATAGACTACAAAGCACAAGAGAAGCAACTTAAAGCCCATGTACCCACGCTTTACTTTAATTTGAACTTCACGTGCCAAATAAACCACCGCACCATCGTAGCAGGAAATCTACAAAATAGCCTTGCTCTGGTTTTTCGTGCTTCTTTCTACAGGACTCCCTCACCCTCCTCCTATCCAAACACAATTCTTTTAAGGGCACTCTTCAAATCATCTAACAATTCCCAGAGGGTCTTCCTGGAGTCTCTTAAAGTATCTTTCTAAATTAAAAGGCCCCAAACAATTTAAGTCCATTTTTTAACCAAAAATCGGAAGGTGTTTGGACTTGCAAACTTATGGGTGTGTAAAAAGAAGAAAGGGACCAAAGAGAAAACGCCTCCACAGTGGATTACAAGGTTATGGGACAGGTCACTAGAAAAGGGAAATAAAACGAGTGTTAGGTTGGGCTTATAAATTATGCACCTTCCAGGGAAAGCGGTTTAAGGTCTCTTCACTGGAGGGATTTTTCCCATCCATTTTGCGATTAATTCTTAACTCTTGGTAGGCAGTTCTTTAATGAGGTTTTTTGTGGCAGGTTAATTTTCTCCAATCTACCAGCTCCTCCTTTTCCCTTTTAAGTGCAGTGCTGCCTGGAGCTTCCAGTATTTTCCATACCAGAAGAAAACAGAATAGATGTGAAGTTGGAAGGCTGAACATGAAAGGCGTTATATGGACATATAAACAGAAGGGTCGGACAGATGGGAGTGGGAGGGTAGAAACCAGACTGAGTCGAGGGCATGAGGGAGAGAGAATTTGGTCTTAGGAAAGCAATGACCCTGAGAGTGTAATATATTAAATATTGCAGCGATCGATTTCAATACCCCAAGTGGACACGGGAATAAAGATTCACCAACAAGCTGAAGTGATTAGGAATGCTTTGCTGTGAGGAAAGAAACCGTGATTTTCTTGCGATCCTTTTTGTTCGGGTTAGAAGAGGCCTACACAAGTCTGAGCCCTGACTCTCGGTTTGGGATATAACCCTGAAGATTAGTCATATCTCAGTGGTGCTTCTGGGTCATGAAAAGATGGGCCTTTGTACCCGGGAGGATTAAATATCAACCTCACTTATGGGCTGGCCACTATAGGAGTTTTCCTCCCAGATCAGAGAAGAGTACATTTTGGAGAGGCTGCCCCTTTCCTGTGTTTCAGCTCTGGGAAAGAGCAGTTGCTTCTTTCGTTAAAATCTGGGGGAAAATGCACAATATGGTTTACAGAAGGTTGATTCAATAGTGGGACCTAAAAACAGCCTTGCCTTGGGAAAATTTTTTGAAATGTCATTCTGGGGCCAAAAATCTGAAACTGTCAGATACCAATATCCACTACTGCACATGATTTTATTGGTGATCTCAGAATTGGCTGGGATTTTCTGTTCTTTTTTTCAACTACCAAATCCAGCTCCCAGGCCTTCATGCTCTGAACTGTTTCTCTGTCCATGGATCTGCTTAAGGATTTGGGGGCAGTCACGGTTGGGGCTTGTGGGGACTAGGGAGACTGTTTTCAGGCTCAGCCTAATGGGCAAAGTGGGGCCCTTCGGCGATGGGGGACGCCAGGCTGCGCATGCGGCCACAGCAGCTGCCCCCACCCCTTCCGTGCAGCCGCTGCTCGTCTGGGAAAGAAATGCAGCATCATACAAAGGATTTCTTTAATGAGGACGAGCCCCTCAGAGTGACAGAGGGCTGGGACTGCTGCTCAGGCCTCTCTCCCTCGGCCAGAGCTTTTCCCACCCATCCTATTCTTCCTTATTCACTGGCCACCGGTGTGGGGCTGCAAAGGGCACCCCCCACTGCTCCTCCACTAACCCACAGGCTGGTTCCTCTTTCACCCTGGTGCTCAGTGAGGATGGAGTCAGAGGGGCTAAGTCAGTGTGGAATCTCAGAGACAGGCCAAGGAAAACAAGGCTTCAAATATACAGGGTGGGCTGCAGCAGCTCCCCCCTGCTCCGTGTGTGCGCGCGCGCGTGTATGCCTTCTCCATATACACATCCCTCCATGTGTACAGGGTGGGCTGCAGCAGCTCCCGTCTGCTCCGTGTGTGTGTGTGTGTGTGTGTGTGCCTTCTCCATATATACATCCCTCATTCTCCATATGTTTATGGCCTAAATCAGCTCCTTCCTTCTTTTTCTGTGTGTTTATATACGTTTATATCTATTTATCTACCATCTCAATATATATATACATCCATATATGCATATCTCCTGATTCTCCATATATATGGCCTGAATCAGCTCCCTGCTCTGTGTTTTTATATATATATGTCCACATCTTCTCCATATATAATATATATCCCACCATATATATAGTTCTCTCTCTCCACATACATATGTATACATATGTGTACATGTGTAAGTAGTGGTGCCCCGGCTCCCTCCTCCTCTGTGTGTGTGTGTGTGTGTGTATAGTGGTGCCCCGGCTCCCTCCTCCTCTGTGTGTGTGTGTGTGTATAGTGGTGCTCCGGCTCCCTCCTCCTGTGTGTGTGTGTACGTAGTGGTCTGCACCGGCTCCTTCTTCCTGTGTGTATGCAGGCCTGCATCAGCTCCCTCCTCCCTTCTGCCACCACCTACTTCCATGCTTAGCTTTCCTTAGCCATCTAGCTCTTACTTGGAGTTTGGTCCTAGGGACATAACCACATTTCTGGGGGAGGATTTCCTTACCAGGGAAGGGCCAAGGCAGAAAGCACCCAGGGCTCCCCATCTCCTTTGAGTCCAATTTGGGCTAATCATGACTGCATTGAGGCTGCTGGTGATTGTGCACCAAAGCAAACAGGTTCATGCAACCTGAAACCCCCAGACTCCCGGGGGAAGGAGGACTGGCTGCAAGGGGAGTGATGTGCCCAGGTAGTTGTTTATCTCCCTAAATTTAGATGGTTCCTTCTTCCTTCAAGTTGAGAAGTAGGTTGGGTTCTTTCAGACCCAGGAGAAAATATCACTCAAAAGGTTTCTTTGAGAAGCAAGAGTAATTGGAACCAACTCTCTCTCTGAGTGTGGAAAAGGAGTTATAGGGCTGTTTTGCTCTGATCTCCTTGGTCTTTCTTTACTCTCTTACTATTGTTACTTTGAGCGGTGTCAGGAAGAACACGCAGGTGGAACGCCCTGTGGACTTACACCGTGAGGGCCCACGGAGGCCTGGTGGTGTCTGGGTAGGGGCTGGGAGTGCGGAGGGAATTCCTGTTCTAAGGCGGGTTTAGGGAGAGGGGATCTCCTGGAGGGGGGCTGGGGCGTCTCTGCCCAGGGCAGTGAGGAAGGCTCAGGGCCTAAGCTCTGGGGTCTGGAGAGCCTGCCCAGGCTAGGGTACCTGTTGCTTGAAGCTGTTTGGGGAGCCTTTGGGCCCCGCCCGATTATAAGCCTTGGGGGCTAGGTCGGCCTCCCCCTGGGCTGCGGGATTCACCTGTCATTCCGCTCTCTGCTCAGGGCCACTGACAAACCTCCACAGTGTGGGTCTGAAAAAGGGCGCTTGAGGTTCATTGATCTGCGCCTGGAACTTTGCAAAACTGCAAATAAGCGAGAAAATGTGTCTATTCTTGTGAAGGGAAATACAAGTTTGCATTTAAATTGGAAGCATGAGAAAAACAGGGAGCGCGCGCGAGAAAAAGCCTCTCCTGGCCAAAAGCCCCACTGTAATCTCCAGAACAATTTCATTTCCTCTGCAGCGCCCTGGCTACCTCGGCCCAGGCCTCGGAAAGGTCAGGGACGAGACAGAGCCAGAAAAGCGGGGGCGGGGAAGCGGGGAAGGCGTCCAGGTCCTCGGCGAGGTGGCTGGGCCGGCGCGGAGGGGGCCTCCGGGTCGGCGAGTGTGCAGAGCCGGGGCTCTGGGAAGGCTGGGGGCCTGGAGGGCGGCCCCTCGCGGGTCCTCGCAGGGCAGGCCGCAGGGAGCTCGGGGGCCGCCTGCGCTCGGCGGGCTGCGCGCACGGGCCTGCCCCGCTTGCTGCGAAAGGGAAAAGCGGCCCGCCCGCGTGGCGGCTGCGCGGCGGGGAGAGTGCGGGCCGCGGCGCCGCTTCCTCTGGCCTGCGGCGTCCCGGGCAGGGGCTCCTGCGGCGGCGGCGCATCCCGGGTCGGCGCGGTGGCGGGAACCCGGGGGCTGCGGAGCCCAGCAGGCCGCGGGGAGGCTTCTCCTCTTCCCGGCCAAGGGGAGGTGGGAGCTTTTGAACCCGCGCCTTTCAAGTGATTGATCGTGTCCCAACCGGGGAGCAGCTCCACCCCTGTCCCCACCCCCGTCGCCTACCGGTCGCCCAGGCTCTCTGGGCGCGCGTTTGGAGAGGCGTACGGCGAGCGCGTGCGTTTGGGGGCTGCGGGGAGTTGGGGTGAATCCGGATACGAGACCCCTTCACCGGAGGGCTGGTTCGTGCCTCCTTTTCTGCAGCTTCTCGGTGAAAGATGCAATCGGCAGCTTTCCCTAGCTTTTCCCGAGCTTTTTCCTGCTCGCCCACCCGCCTGTCCGGCGTCCCCGCAGGAACCGGCTCCGTATCGGAGCCTCGGGCCCTCGGGAAGAAGGCTCAGAGCCCCCCGAGTTAAGCTGTCTCCACCTGGGCTGTTCGGAGCGAGCCACATGCCCGATGCCTTCGGCTTTGGGAATCGTCTGGCAGCTGGGGCGCGGGCATAGAGGACCCATGGCTGCGACTGGCTCCCGGACGCGTCTGAGTGGGCTGGGGAGTGCTTCCTGGGCAAAGGATGGCCCTTGCTCGTCCCCAAATAAATTCTTGGTTAACCGGTGTAGACTAAACACATTAGCATTAAACAGAGTTAAAAAAAAAAAAGACGGGAGCTGAAAGTGGGGACATGTCAATTGGACGCAGACGTGGCCATACTTCTCCTCCGATGACAAATCAGCGTGTTTCCAACACGAAAATAGAAATGTAGCATTCAACTGGACGAATTAATTTTTGACAGATTTACGGTATGATTTTCTTTCACGAGGTATTCATTGGTTCTTTCGGTCCGTAATGCGGTCCAAACACAGAAACACAAACAAGCACTTCTGCTTTGCGGAAGCCCCTTAAAAGTATCACCCAAAGAAAGATCAAGACACTTTGTGAATTTCCCCCCAGATAATGCCTCATATTCCGAATGACTGATCAGAGAACCCCGGTATTGTTAAATAAAACGAGAGGAAGGCGAGTGACGTGGGAGGCGAACAAAGGCATTTCTGAATCAGTTTGCTTGATTGACATTTGGGAGCTTCGCGACCCCAGGGAACGGGACTCATTACGCTGCAGACACCAAAACATCAACCGAGATTAGAACTCTAGATCCTGTGTTAATCCCATTTCAGCCTAAATTATAGTGGGAAAATATAAAATCCAAGAGCAGAGAATGACTCCATATATTGACCTCAAGTTTTAATTGTGCTAAGGGGAACTTAAAAGTGGAAAGCCGATACACTTTTTATCACTTTAGGAATAGCACTGAGAAATAAAAGATGTGGATTTGGAAGGATAGGTACAAAGGATATTTGTGTGGCATTAAGTATTTTAAGCTCATTTGGGGAAGCATTTTACTGGAGAAATATGTAAGGAGCTTTATTTTTCTTAATGTGTGAGAAAAATATCGTCATCACCCTCCACTGGATAAAATTTTTTGCAAGGATCATTAGCAAATTGATGCTGAGAAATAATTAGACACCTTAAGCCTAGGGTTCAAATTTCCATTATTATTCAGAAGACTTCTCTATTTCTTGGGAGAGGGATTTTGTTTTAAATGTCAAAAGTTGTGTGACCATGTAAATTTAACACAGGAAATTGTGAGCACTGATCTTCAGTTCATGCGGGTGTCTGAGCAAAGTCTATTTTTCACAAAACAAAAGTGTGAAATAATGTGGCCTGTGTGTTAGATGGGGGTATAATCTATGGCAACTTCTTTCAACAAAAATTTTTGATTCTTCAATGGAACTTTCTCTTCAAATCTTAGGAAGATGAAAAAACTGCTAGTCTTAGGTATTATATACCTAAACTCAACCAACAGAAAGACAAAGCTGTGGTAAAATATAATCATATCCTCGGACTTCTTAATAGGTAAATTTCAGCAAAGGGGAATGTAACAGGAAGATATGAACATAGAGCAAATATGCTATAAATAATGGGACAGAATATGCTATAAATAATGGGACAGAAAGAGATTCTGCACAAAGTAGCTTCACAACCTTATATTTTGAGGAGTAGATTTTAATGAGAAGCCTCTGTGTTGCTCGGGAACTGGGAGCCCAGGAATTATTTATGCAGCAAGAAGGAACAAAAATTAATTATTAGGAGCTCAGTAATCACCAAATAAACTCCGTTTGAGCTTTGAGGTTAAAAATAGACAGTTATCCTCATGTTCAATTACACAGTATCAATTGCTAATACAACTGATGCCTCAGCCGACCAGATACCATCTTCTGTGGAGCTATCTTGGTATTAATTAATGACTGCTTTATTCTCATTATTCACAAGGAAAAATAGGGGTCGTGTCACATTAAAATTAAGATTATCTTAGTTTATCTGGGCTCTTAAACAAAGATCACTCAAAGCAATTATATTTTTTTGAATTAACAAAGGTAGGCAATCAATCTCGTTATTTTTTGTTCAGAGACAGGGTGGATCAGAAATAAGCAAAGTTTCATTTCGAGGATAGAAAGAACCAGACAAACATGTGTTGACTTTTGCAATATTTCCCTTACTAAAGGAGGAATGAAGGGACCGTAAAAGACGTGACTTCGCAAAGTCAAGTCCTTTTTAAACGACACGGATCGAAATTCTTGCTATGCAACAAGGATTCAGGTTTGATTAATTTTCTGCAAGCGACGTGACAGCGGTGTTTTAAAAGATTAATTAAAATTGAAGTGATACCGAGCAGGAATTCAACCTGCAGAGGCGTCCCTGGCGCCTGGGGGGCTTTGCAAGCGAGTCCCAAACCCGAACAGCGGGCTTTCCCGAGCCTGGGACGCAAGTCCTGGTCTCCTGGAGAGGAACGCGGAATTTGGCAGGGCGCCCGTCTGGCCGCCTGGCATCCCGAGCTGGCCGCCAGCTCTCGGGGGTGGGGACAGGGTGTGTCCCGGGGAACCCGCCGCCGAGAGAACGCGGGCGCGGCTCCCGACGAGCCAGAGCACCAGGGCCACGCTGGGAGGCCGGAGAGGCTCGGGGTAGCCTCGAGCGGGTCGCCCGGGGCAGCACCCGCCTCTGCTGAGCGGGGGAGGTTGCTACCGAGCTCCAGTGCCGGCGCGAGCGTGCCAGGGTGCGGGGAGATGGGTGGCGCCCCGCGGGGCCGCGCGCAGGGTGGAGGGCCAGGCCGCGCCGCCCCGGACTCCGTGCGGCCTTGGCCAGCGCCTTCCCGGCCCAGCTCCTCTCCCTCGCAGCCCCCGCATCTCCACTCCCGCGCCACTCGGCGCCTCCTGCACCGGAGTAAGAAATTAGGCGGAACGCGGCGGGGAGTGTGCTCAGAAGACCCCACGGCCGGCGGAGAGGCGAGGCGGGCGGAGCGAGGGGGCACGCGGGGGCGGCGCGCTTCCCCGGGGCCCTTGTCGCCGGCTGGACTCGGGGTCCCGGCGGCGCCTTGGTGGGGGCTGGGCCGACGACCTCCCGTCTGGGGCGGGCCCCAAGCTCGGGCTTCACTCGGCCCCGGGGGTTTCTGCGCGCGGGGAAGGGGACGTGGTCTCTCCCGCCCGGCGCCCGCCCCTCCCGGCTCCTGTCCCGGGACGCGGAGGGACGCGGCGGCGGGCAGGGGGCGCCGGGCCGGGCCTGGAAGGCCGCAGGAGCGCGCGCTCGGAGCTGGGTCGGAGCCGGAAGGGAACGCGGGCGAGGGGCTGGCCGGGGGCCTGGGGGACCGCCCGTGCCCTCCGGGCGGCCAGGGTCCACTTCCCCGGGGCGCCCGAGCCGCCCGCGCGGGAGCGCGAGAACAAAGGGTGCGGGCCGCGCGGCCGGGGGCGGGCGCGGGCGGAAGGGGCGGGGGCGCGGGGACGCGCGCGGACCCGGGCCGCCGCTGGACCCCGCTCGGGTCCCCCCGCGCTGCCGCACTCCCCCATCTCCCCGCCCCCTCCCGGGCCGCGAAGGAGCGGGCCGCGGAACCGCGGGCCGGCAGCGCCCCCTGCAGGCGCCCCCCCCGCCCCTGAGGGTGGGCCCGGCGGGTGTCCGCGCGCTCGGGTCCCCGCAAGCCCTCGCGCCACCGCGCCGAATCTCCTCGTCCAGAGTCCCGGCCATCCCGAGCGCCCCAGGCTGCCGCGCCCTCGGCTTGTGCCCGGGTCCCTCGGCCCCGCAGGTGGCCGGCGCCCGTTCCACCCTCACCACTGGTAATTCACGCGTCGGGACGGAGCGGCCGAAACGGCCCTTCCGTAGGCTGCAAGCAAACTTTTATTTTAAAGTATTAAGAGCCAGCGGGGAGGGGTCGCGGGGGCCGTCTGTCCTGCGTGTTTCGGGTGCAAGGGTTCAGGAGGAGCTGCGGGGTCCGCAGAGCTCATTCTGCGCTCACGTCCCGCACCCCGTGGACGGCCCGGGACGTGCAGAGGAGCCACCAACAGAGTCTGTCTTTGCCTTTTTTCTTTCAATAACGTGTTCGCGTGAACGCGGCGTCTTTTCAGAGGAAGTGTCCTGCTCGGCGGGCGCGGAGCAGGACACCAAAGAGCCCGCCCAGGTTCCGGGCCCCGCCGCAGTCATTTCCTTCCTCCTCGGCCTACAGGAGAGGGGGGCCCTCGGGGCTGCGGAGACCCCCGCCCACCCGGGCCCGGGGCGCCGAGGAGGCCAGCGGGGGCCGGCTCTGGGCTCCCCGCGCGGCTCACTTGTCCCGTGGGGCCCCCCAGCCCCGCCGGCGCGCGGCCCACCAGCCCCTGGGGACCCCCGCCCCGCGCCCGCCTTCGCTCCCCCGCAGGGCCCGCCCGGGGAATCGCGCCTGGGTAGGTGCCGCCGGGTCAGACCCGCCCCGGGGGCTGCAAACCACAAGCGAAAGTCAAGAGCGGCCGGAGCTTTCCCTCTAATCCGTTTTACACCGTGAAAACCGCAGGGCTGTCGCCTGGGCGGCCACTTTTTAATTGGGAGGCAAACAGACGAAACCAAAGCCAACGCGCGCTTGGAAGTCGCTCCCGCGCGCCGCCTCCGCGGCCAGACGCCGGCTCCCGAGTTAAGAGGGAGACGGCCCCGCTTCCGTCCCCGCCGCCCGGGTCACGCCGAGGGCGCCGCTCCGGGCCAGCCCTGGGCTCCAAAGCAGAGCCGTCGCCTGGGCTGGGGACCCGGGCGCGCTGAGTCAGCAGAGACCCGGGCCCCCGGGGCGGGAAGGCGTCAGCCGAGCTTTGGGTCGCGCGTCCAGGGGCGCGGACACCAACGCACCCCCAGAAGCGGCTTGCAGACGGGCTCCGAGGCGCACACTTTTTCCTGGAGACAAGCAGAAGCTGCTGGAGGCCCCGCGCGGCTCCTGCTGGACGTCCCTGCCCGGCTGCTGAGCCCTCTTGAACCCCCCGGTCAGGGGGCAGAGTCCAGGGATAGCGGCTGTCCCCTTCCCTCCTTGCTGTCTTGCGGATCCTACGAAGAAACATCAGTTTCAGTTAAACTTGTGGTTGTGGACATAGAAAGCAGAACTAGAACAGGGAGAGCGAGGCCTTTCTGAAAAAAAGAAAGACTAGAAAAAGTTGCGCGGTCAAATCGTGGAGAAGGATGAAGGCTTTTCTTCTTTGTTCTTGAAAAGAAAAAGCCCGAGCACTTTCTTAAAACCAAAATGCAGAGAGGCTGTCAGGCTGGGAGTTTGTTTATGCAGTCGAGAGCTACTGCGCATAGCTTCACTTTCCAAGCATTTGCTGGGCTGCACAAAGTTTTGAGAAGCTTCTTTCTCGCCCAGCCGCTGTTGGAAGTTCCACTCTTGATTTAAAACAGATCTGAGATAAAACATTTCAGAAGAGAAAATGAGTTTGCACACCTGTACGCACTTGTGCATACAGCAGGGTCTGTATTCCCCTCAGTCTATGGTAGGTTATATGTGGTGGCTGATGTTTTCCTAGTATTGTTACCAGAGAGAATATATTTATTTATAAATTTATTGTCACCCCAATAAATAAACCTAAGGGAGATGGCTCCAGTTGTGAGATTATGGCCTTCTCCCCCCCACCTTCCCATGTGTGAGCACTCACTGCATTATGTGTCCTACACAGAGTTTGCCCCAATTAGCCTGAGTAGTATGTGGCCAGTGCATCCAAACCCATTGGAATTGGGAACACTTGCCGAGGACCTGCTTTTGGTTTGCGCCATGGGCACGCTTCATCACGGCAACCCAATAAAACAATAAAACGACCGTCTTTGCTCTGCGTTTATCTCTTCATGATTAAATGGAAAAGAACACGAACGAATTGTTTTAATAGCATTCTATATCAAAATATCAACTAACAATGAAAAATAAACCGCAGTTGTTCCAAATGGCTTTCCATTTGCAGTCATATTTTGGCAAAATGATTTCACGTTAATTGGAAACGACTAAGACGGTGCATGAGTTTCATACAGAGAGGCTTATTCCCTAAGCTTTACCACCAACAACGTAAAGTATCTGGTTCAAATTACTTAAGTACTGCCTACTGGAGAAGGGATTGGGAAATTCGGAACTGTGGAATAATTTGCGTGTGTTTGGTCTTTTCCTGAATTTCTAGTTAAATTTGATTTTTGTGAAAAGCAAAAACCAAAACAACACAAAAATCCCTGCCCTTAAGTGATCTTGTAAAATATGCAATTGTTAGTTCAAAAAATGTGTACCTGAAAGATATTTTGATGAAACTAGATGAGTACAACTATAACTCTGAAGTTTTTTTCTCTCTCAAATGTTAAGACATACAGGACTCTAGAACACGCACTTTAATTTGTTCTGAAAACGGGAAAGCGACGCTGCCCTTCTCCAGGGGCAGGCCGAAATCACTGGATAAGCATTCTCTCTCCTATCACATCACGGTCTACATGAAATTTCATCGTAGGAAATATGCAAGAGTATTATATTTGTTCCAGAGGCTGGAAAACACAATGGAATTTGAAGTATTGAAAAATATGATTCCTGGTTGACAATATCTTAGAAGTTGCAGAGGTATCTCTTTTTGAGACATCTTTAATAATGACTGACTTTAATATTGTTAGAAAGTAAGGACAGATTTCAATAGGAGGCAAGATGTAAGGAATGGACAGAAGGAACACTAAGCTATTGACAAAACATGCTAACTTTTAGAATTGTATCTAAATTACTATTTTGCTTTCTTGCACAGAGGAAGACACCTGAATGCACCAATGTTCATCAGATGCAGGGTAATAAAAATGTGAGCAATCATCAACAGCCTGTGACTGATACGTTTGTTGATGTAGGTGGGTGATGGCATTGAAGTATTTGTTCCTATTTAAAGAAGGTCCACAGTCAAAACAGGTGAAGTTTGTAGAAAATTGAGACGACGAAGGAGAAGAGGGACGGGATGTTAAAAAAAGAAGAAAGCAAATTCAGTAATTAAAAATTATTTGTTTTTTCTTGTAGATTTGACTTTAGTCAGGAGTTGTCCCTGCTAACTATCTGGATGAAATAACTGGAATGTGGCTTAATAGGCAGATGCTTTGATTCAGTTTCCTCTTAAAGTATCGGATTCCTGGCATCCAAGGGAAACTGGGATTCAAGTTAGTACTAGAACTTGAATTTGTTCTGCCAGAGTGAACCCTTTGGACCTGGCTGGAGTTGTAGAGATGCTATGTCCAACTAGCTGAAATAATAAAGTCTTAAGTAATGCTCGATGAGTTTTGGAAAACCAGCCAGGGGGGCTTACTTTTTTTTTTTTTTAATGAACATTTCCTAATTTTACAGTCCTCATAAATCTGGAACAAGTCTAATTAAGGTCATCGGGGCGAATGAAAGCCTAATGCATGCGCCTTTGGAGATAACATAATAAGAGTTAATTAAAATGGGAAATATTCAATTCTGTGCAATCTTTAACACAGATTGTTTCATGAACATTTTTTTTACTCACTAGCCCATAGTTTCTTCTCATTGCAGATTTATAGTGCTGTGGGGGGAAATAGTGATATATGAGACAGATATACCATCCAAAGCTTAAAAGTTAGTGTCTGGCTACATAAATGAAAATCTAAACAACAGCAGCAATGAAGAAGAAAATCAAATTCACCTTAGATGAACAATTATGTCCAATATATTATGGGGAACGGGAAAATATGCATGTCACCCAAAAGTTCATAATTTATTAAATATAGGAGGATTTCAAATAAATTCGATTCATAATACTCATGTACATAAAGATAATGATCTTTCGTAAGTTAAACAAAATACATTGATTGAAAACACTGGCATGTTCCTTATATGAAAATATTTGATAGCATTCATTAAATAGTTAATTAGGGGAGTGGGTGTGGCTTAGTAGTTGAGCACTGGTTTCATACCCATGAGGTCCCAGGTTCAATCCCAGTGCCTACAAACAAACAAAAGTTAATGGGCATTATAAGATTTAGCACATTACTAATGATAGATAGAATATTAGACAATAGAAAAATTAAAATAAATTCTCCTTAATTTATCATAGAAATCTGTTTTCTGTTACTTTTCCTTTTGGGCAGAACATTTATCAACGTGTGATTTTGGCATCAATTTCTCCTTGTATGTGTTTTATTTCCTTGTGAACAAATGTTATTAACTAAGTGAAAAGTACCAAATACAGGAATCATAGAGTGTCAGAGCTAATCTTTTGACCTGGATAATAATTCAAGTTTAGAAGTATTTATGGGTAACTCAGAAAGCTTACTTACTTTAGTTAATTATTTTCTTATTCTGGAATTACCTTACTTCATCAGATTTTTAACTTTTTTTGTCTACAGTGGCAGACATGGTTATTTTCAAGACATATAAAAACAAATACCAGTGTTAGGATTGAATCCCCCCACAAAAGGCAGGTTCAGGTCCCAACCCTTGCTCCTATGGTGTAGACCCATAAATAAAACCTCTTCAAGATGCTCCTTCCGTGAAGGTGTGGCCCAGCTGAATCAGGTTGGGTTTTAATCTGGGTTACCAGAGTCCTTTATAAGCAGAGTGAAAGTCAGAGAAGAGAAGAAGCCACAGAGATCAACTAGAAGCTGGAAGTTAATGGAAAACAGAAGAGAAAGGAGAAGACATCACCATGTACATTGCCATGTGACAGGAAAGCCAAGGAACCCAAAGACTGCCAGCCAGCCGGAAGACTCTGGCCCTAGGAGGAAGCCAGCCTTCTAGCCTCTGAAACTATGAGCCAATACATTCTTGTTCTGAAGCCAACCCATTGTATAGCATTTGTTTTAGCAGCTGGGAAACTAAAACAGCCATCTTCAACAACTTTTGTGATTTGGGTATTGAACTGAACCTGGCCAGTAAAGTAGTTTTCTTTAACAAAGGTTAAAAGTAGGTGAAGGAAGAAGTTTGCATTTATTTTGCTGACTAAAAAATTTGAGGACTATTTCTCAGATTAAAGTTAGGTATCTTTTTTAGTTCTTATGAAAAACCTATTGGCTACAAAAACAATTGAGCAACAGAAAAAGGTACCATGAAACGTTAATGTCTACCCAAGCATTTAAAAATACACTTTGCCAGAAGCTGTACGTCAGTGTCCAGCTCTTCTCAGTTTATTTTTTGCTTTCAGATGCTTGGGAGATTGCTTTGCCCTGTGGGAGTCTTGCTTTTCCCAACAAGCATGAAAAAAATGCAGTAGACAGTCCCAGGAGTGTTGCCTTTGACAGCATGTCTCAGGGGGCTTACTATTCCCCGTGGCAGTTGGCCAAAATAAGGAGGGAAGAAAAACAAGAAACTGCCAAGCTACACTACTTAGGAAAGTACTGCTGCGCTAGGAAGCAGAAGGAAAGTTTTCACATTAAAAAGAATCAGAAATCCACTGGCCAGTGCTGAGGGACATCTACTTGTTGGGTGTGTATGTATAGGGGAAAGGATGAGCATTTGCATGTTTTTATAGCGATACTTTGAAAATAGCTTTGTTTATTTTGGTATTGTTTTCCTATCATGCTTTAGAAATAATAATTATATCGTTAATAATAACTCACCTTTGTCTGACCTATAAAAATAATATAAGGGGCCATCATTATATTTTCAGCCTGTCTTCAGTTGTTTTAGCAGCCACAGATCCCTTCCCTTCTGGTATGCAGCCCCTTTGCTGCTCCTTCCGTGCAGAAGGGAAGTCTATTCTCCACTCCTTGGATGAGGGCTGGTGGTGTGCCTTGCTTTGACTAATGGAATGAGGTGGAAGTGATATTGGAAGAGTTCTGGAGCTTTGGCCTCAAGAAACTTTACAGCTTCTACTTTTTTTTTTCCTTCTTTTTTTTTTTGAGGTACAGGGGGCTGGGGATTGAACTCAGAACTTTGTCTGTGGGAAGCTGGCCATTGAGCCCCATCAGCTCCCCTGAGTCGGCCTTTTCGTTTATTTTTTAAAGATTTATTTTATTTATTTATTTATCCTCCCCGCCGCCGCCTGCCCCATTGTTTTGGGCTCACTGTCTGCTCTCTGTGTGTTCTTCTGTGTCTGCTTGTCTTCTCTTTAGGCGGCACCAGGAACCAATCCTGGGACCTTCCAGAGTGGGAGAGAGGGGCTCAATCTCTTGCACCACCTCAGCTGCCTGGTCTGCTGCATCTTTTTTTTTTTTTAAAAGATTTTATTTATTCATTCATTTATCCCCCCCTTGCTGCTTGTGCTCGCTTGGGTCAGCTAACCACGCCGTGCAGGCGGGCCTGCCTTCACCAGGAGGCCCTGGGAACCGAACCCGGGGCCTCCCATATGGTAAACGAGAGCCCTACTGATTGAGCCACGGCCGCCTCCCTCTGCTGCATCTCTTATCATCTCTCCTCTGTGTCTCTTTTGGTTGCGTCACCTTGCTGTGCCAGCACTCTGCGCGGGCCAGCTCTCTGCTCAGGCCAGCTTGCCTTTCACCAGGAAGCCCCGGGAGTCGAACCCTGGACCTCCTATATGGTAGACGGGAGCCCAGTCGCTTGAGCTACATCCATTTCCCCTTTTTGTTTGTTTTGCTTGTTGCTTGTTTGTTTTTAGGAGGCACCGGGACCTCCAATGTGGGAAGCAGGCGCTCAACCGCTTGAGCCATATCCGCTCCCTTCCAGTTTTTTTTTCCTGTTGGGATACCCTGCTGCCAAGAAGCCTGAAGTGAAAGAACACCAGAAGAACAAGGCCCAGATTCTCAGGAGACCCAGCAGCTGGCTCTATGAATACGCACAGGCAAAATTAGGCGAACAGAATCATGCAAAATTTTGACTATAGTGACATATACAACACAAAAGATCTCATTTTAGCCATGTATATATATATGCACAATTCAGTGATATCGACTGCATGGACAATATTGTGCTACCTTCACCACTATCCATTACCAAACTTTTTCATCACTCCATTAAGCTGTAACTCCCCCTTCTCCTTCCCTACCCCAGCCTCTAGTCTACTTTCTGTCTCTATGTATTTGCTTATTCTAGGTATTTCATACAAGTGGAATCACACAATATTTGTCCTTTTATGTCTGGCTTATTTGACTCAACGTGATGTCTTCAGGTTTATCCATATTGTAGCATGTATCATTCCTTTCTACAACTGGATAATATTCCATTGTATGTATATACCATATTTCAATTATCCACTGATCTATTGGTGGACACTTGGGTTGTTTCTTCCTTTTGGCTTTTGTGAGTAATGCTGCTGTGAACATTGGTGTACAATGTTCCTGTTTTCACATCCTTTGGGTACATACCTAGAAGTGGGATTGCCAGGTCGTATGGTAGTTCTCTACTTAACTTTCTGAGGAACTGCCAAATTGACTCTTTCTTTTTTTTTTTTTTGAGGTACTGGGGCCAGGAATTGAACCTGGGGACCTTGTAATTGGGAAGCCTGTGCTCACCCACTGAGCCACATCGGCTCCCTTGAGGTGTTTGTTTGTTTTTTTTTGTAAAGATTTATTTATTTACTTTATCCATTTTAACCACCCCCCTTCCCCATTTGCTGTTTTGTGTCCATTCACTGGGCAATTCTCTGTGTCTGTTTCCTGCCATCTCTTCTCATCCTCCTCCTCCAGTCTTCACCAGGATTCGATTCTGGAGACTTCCGATGTAGGAGAGAGGTGTTCTGCCACCTGCGCCACCTCGGTTCCTGGTTTTCAGAGCTTTCGGAGCATCTCGTCTTGTCTCTCCCCTGCGTCTCTCTCCCGTTATGTCATCATCTTGCTGCATGGCTCCCGGGGCCTGGCGGCTCACCAGCACACAGAGCCTGGCAGCCCATGCGCCTTCTATTATGTATATATATATATATATATATATACATTTTTTTTTTTTTGGTATATATTTTATTTTACCGGGAGGTCCCGGGGATCAAACCCAGGTCCCTCCGTATGGCAGACGGATGTCCAACCATTTGAGCCACATCCGCCCCTGCCTTGAGTTAGTTTTTTCATTTGTTGTTTGTTTTTGGTTATAGGAGGCACTGGGAACTGAACCTGGGACCTCCCATGTGGGAGGCAGGCATTCAACTGCTTGAGCCACATCTGCTCCCTTGTGTCACTTTTTTTTTTTGATAAGACAAATATAAATTCTAATTTATTTACCAAACAAAAACTTATAAAAAATCAATGCAGTCATATTGACAAAGTGAGAGCAAGAGAATTTGATAAAACATTAAAATATGTTCAACAGGAAAAATAAAATAACATTTTTGGGAATGTAACCTGAATCCAATTTGGTTGCCATCATTTGGCAATTTATTACACATAAAATGTTTCTCCAGCCACTTCCTAAAGGCCCCCTTGACTTCTTTTCATTTATTTATTTATTTATTTATTTATTTATTTATTTATTTATTTATTTATTTAATATTTTAAAAGATGCTTAGATTACATAAATGTTACACAAAAATTACAGGGATTTCCATGTTCCCCACCTTCCACACCTCCCATGATTATGTGTTTCATTAGCGTGGCTCATCACCTGCAATGGATATACACATCCTGGGGCTTTGTCACCAAGCATGGACCATAGTTCACACTGTAGACCACACTCTCTCCCACACAATTCTGCACGTTATATGCTGATGTAAAATGCCTATATCTGTCATTGTAATGTCACTCAGGATAATTCCCAAGTCCCAAAAAAGCCCCTGTATTACAACTGCTTTTCCCTCTCCCTGCCCTGAAAGTGCCCAGTGGCCACTGGCTCCACCTCACTGTTGTAATTTCTTTCATTGCTTGAATCACAATATGTCTACAACAGAATACCAGTAAGTTCACTCTAGTCCATAGCTCTTCCCCCAATCCTGAGGAGTCTGGGATGGTGATGTCCATTCCACCTCCAAGTGAGAGAGGGCTTATATCCCATGGATAAAATGGATGGGATTATCTTGCCTGCAGTTGCAGACTCTCTCCATTCCCTGGGATGGCTGTTGTCAATCATCATCTCCTCGCCAGGTGATTTGGGTGAGTCCATTGAGCTGTAGAGTAGGAGTTGCAGCTCGACTGAGATTCCGGGCCCAGCTGGCACATGGACAGCCCAAAGACTCCAGTCTCTGGAAGTACACCTACAAACTCCAGCACCACATATAGGTTTGAATAGAAGGGACTGATGGGCCATGTGCAGGGAGGACTTATTTTAGTCCAACTCTGTCACTCTCAGGAGCACAGATTCCAAAGTAGAGCTCACTGATAAGGCATCAATCTCTGGAGCCTTATATAGGACCTGGGTGTCACCAGAGCCCTCAGGAGCCCCTCTGTGTGGGGTGATATCCACTTTGGTGTTCTATGAGATCCTACTGAGGGGTGCATAAGCATTACCTCTGGGATAACCTCCTGACTCTCTTTGAAGTCTCTTAGCCACTTGAACTCATTTGTCTTTACCTTTTCCCCCTTTTATTTAAGGTCTTTTTCCAGTTGTGTTGCCAGTTGGCACTTGGTGTTAATCCCTCATTGCCAGGGAGGCTCATACCCGGGAGTCATGTCCCATGCAGGGGGGAAGGTAATGCATTCATATGCTGAGTTTGGCTTAGAGAGAGGCCACATTTGAGCGACAAGGAGGCTCTCAGGTGGCAACCCTTAGACACCCCATAACAGTAGGCTAAGTTTCAATTACAAGAGCAAAGACTGGTAAGGCTAGTCATCAATAACAAGAACCCATTAGTGGAACATCCTCCTTTGCCAGACACTGCCCCTGCACTCGGGGGACTGTTGCTGCTCCCTTGGAGAATGTAGCAGAGCTCTCCAGGCTGGGAATTCAGTATTCTCTCATTTATTGAGTGATTCTCCACCCACTGTGTCCATGCCCCACCCCTTGATCATTTGAACAATTTTATATATGTTTCATGTATATTCAGGTGAACTTCCTCCCATGAAACCCCCATCCCAGACACCCCCCCCACCAATGACCCTCTCCTGCCCCTGTTGTAACTCTTCTGTGATCTAAAACTTCCTTGAAGATGAAACCCATATAATAGCCAAATACAATTAATAGGAAAATGAAATAATATTGAGAAGTTTAAATATAAGAGATAAAATACATGGAAACTTTAAAAAAAAACACTAAAAATAAAATAAAATTAAAGGATTGGGATATTCAAAAAATGGGAAAAAACAAAAAAATTAAAAAAAAAATTTTTTTCAAACACTTTTCCTTTTATCACTGCATTATTGGGTACAGTCTGTACCATGGCACCTTCCCCCCTCACTCCCCAGTGTTTCCCAAATTTTCATTTAATTTTCAAAGAAGTTATAGGTCACAGCAAAGTCACACATAGAATACTAGAGACTTCCATATACCTAACCTCCTTCCCCTTTCCTCACCCCATATTTAAACCTTTTTTATGTGGATGGTAGCATTTTTATAACTGTTATACAGATAATGAAATATAGCTACTAAACATTCTCAATGGTTTACAGTATAGTTTACAAGTTAGACGGTACAGTTTAATAATTTTTGATGATACTTACCATGTCCTGTGTCCATCACTGTAAGGTAATGAAAAACATTTCCCCTGACCACTAAAAACCCCCTGTTTGATCTTTTGTTTGAACTGAACCAGGGACCTCCCATGTGGGAGGCAGGCGCTCAACTGCTTGAGCCACATCTGCTCCCTTGTATCACTTCTATTTATCTATCTATTTATTTATTTATTTATTTTAAAAGATTTATTTATTTACTTAATCCATTTTAACCCCCCCTCCCCGTTCCCCATTTTGCTGGCTTTTTTTTGTGTGTATGTGTGTCCATTCACTGGGCAATTCTCTGTGTCTGTCTCCTGCCATCTCCTCCCATCCTCCTCCTCCATTCTTCACCAGGATTCGATCCTGGAGACCTCTGACGTAGGAGAGAGGTGTTCTGCCACCTGCGCCACCTCGGTTCCTGGTTTTCGGAGCTTTCGGAGCATCTCGTCTTGTCTCTCCACTGTTACGTCATCATCTTGCTGCATGGCTCCCGGGGCCTGGCGGCTCACCAGCACACAGAGCCTGGCAGGCCCTGCGCCTTATATATATATACATATATATACATATTTTTTTTTACCGGGAGGTCCTGGGGTTCGAACCCAGGTCCCTCCATATGGCAGACGGACGCCCAACCATTTGAGCCACATCTGCCCCCCCCTTGTATCACTTTTAAAAAGTGTTTTCAAACTTAGAGTCACTTACAAAAATAATGCAAAACCAATACGGGGGTGGGCGGTGGGCGGTGAATGTGGCACAAGTGGTTGAGTGCCTGCTTCCCACACGGGAGGTCCCAGGTTCAGTCCTGGTACCTCCTTGTGGCACTTTGAGATTATTTATGAATTCCAAAAAGCAAGATTATGTTTGTAAACTGGTCTATTCCTCTGGGCGTGATAACCCTTTGATTGTATTAGATTCAGCTGAGACATCTGATTAACTTATGTTAAGATTAGGGCTTTGATTCAATCACGTTATTAGAATGCAAAGCAGCTTTGAGTCCCAGCCCCCTTGGTGGACTGATAAAACAGACTATCACATGGAAGAGAAGATACACAGAGGATCCCGTGGCTCAGGAAGAGAGATGAGCCTGATACCTTCAGCTGATCTTGTGAAGAGAACAGAGCAGCTGAGACTGGAAAGAAAGGAGGCCTGGGGAGAGAGATAAGCCCTGTGCCAGGCTACAGCCGCGATCAGAAGAGGCTGGGACCACAGAGCCCTAAGAGGAAGAAGGAAGGCTGAACTCTCCCAGACATCGTTCACTATCTTGCTCAACACGTGACAAATGACTTTGGGTGAGAAAGTACCTCTTTTTTTTTTTTTTAAAGATTTTATTTATTTATTCATTTATCCCCACCTTGCTGCTTGTGCTCGCTGGGTCAGCTAACCACGCCATGCGGGCGGGCTTGCCCTCACCAGGAGGCCCCGGGAACCGAACCCGGGGCCTCCCATATGGTAAACGGGAGCCCCACTGATTGAGCCACAGCCGCTTCCCGAGAAAGTACCTCTTATGGTACATTGAGTTGGACTCTTTAGGGCTTTGTGACTGTAAGCTTCTACCCCAAGTAAATACCCTTTATAAAAGCCAACAGAATTTTGGTACTTTGCATCAGCACCACTTTGGCTGACTAACACACTCCTAAACAAAAACAAAACAACTAGCAAACCAATGAAAAAAATCAACTCAGGAGAGCTGATATGGCTCAATGGTTGAGCGCCAGCTTCCCATACACTATGAGGTCCTGGGTTCAATCCCTGGCCCCGGTACCTAAGAAAACCAACAAAACAAAACAAAACAAAAAAACCCCCCAAAACCCCAATACAGACTTTTGGGAAAACGGCAGACTAGAAAGCCACAGGAGTCTCTTCTCCTCCAGAAAAATAGCTAGAAGATAGGCTGAAACAGCCTGGAAAAATATCTTCTAGGTTTAGGACACCAGGTGAAGGCTGGACACTGCCCAGAGGATAAAGGGACAAAGGAGGGGAATCACGATGACAGAACTGTGAGTTGAAACCAGCATGTGCTGCTGCTGACACCCTTCCCCTAAAGACGCTTTAGAATTCTCAGGCCTCTGGGCCTGCAGCTATAGACAAAGGGGGCTGGGGCTCCAGGGTTCCACCACCCCAGGGAAGGGGAGAGAGAGGGACATAGCCTAAGGCTGACTCAGCTTCTGACCCACAAATTTGGTCTGCTTTGTCCCAGGAGCCCTTCCAGGCCAGGTGGGGCTGCACCATTGTTTGCTTTCGGAGCCTGCAAGGGGCTAAAGATACAAAACCCTCCTAATCTCCTTCTCTACTAACCAGGACTGATTTTTGAGGACTCAGAGGGGATTGGAAATATTTCCTACTTGGGAAAAGGCAGGGGGCTGCCAGAGATGGGTGGAGAACTATCTCTGAGAAAGTTTGAATTACAAGTCTCTTGGCCCCCAGACAGGAAGCTCTATCATATTGATCTGGTCTGTGTTGCAACAAACACACTCCAACCAGGCACTGAACTGACAGCAGCCAAAGAGCACCATCTGCTGGCAGACCAAGGAAGTGCACACGAGAAAATTAAAAATAAGAGCTTTTTCCAGCCTTTATAGCTTCCCTCCACAAGGCCCTAGGAAGTAGTCTGCAACCAATTACTGGGTCCAGAGCTCAGATTTGAGCAACTAGAGGGGACAATCCTAACAATCCAGGTCAAGCCAAGAATCAAACAGTATGGTAACACACTGCCTCCCACCACTTAATCCCTACAAAATAGAAAAGAAATTGAGCATATGAGTAAACTACATCCTAATCAGATGCCTAGACATCAATCAGCAAAAAATTATGAGCCATACTAAGAAAATGGAAGATATGGCCTAAGAAAAAGAATATATCAAAGCCCCAGAAGGGACACAAGATTTGAGAGAACTAATTATTGAGATGCATACAAATTTCCAAAATCAATTTAATGAGTTGAAAGACAATATGACTAAAGAGATAAATGACATCAAGAAGACATTGATTCTGTCAGGGAAAAAAAAAAAGAAGATATTGAATGAGCGCAAAAAAGAATTTGAAATCCTGAACAGAAAAGTAACAGAGCTCATGGGAATGAAAGACACAATAGGTGAGATAAAAAACACATTAGCGGCATACACAGCAGACTCAAAATGATAGAAAGAATAAGTGATACCAAAGACAGAACAGCTGAAATTGAGGAGAGAAAAGAAAGGAAAAAATTGGGCAGGGGCTCAGAGAGTTGAATGACAACACAAAATGCAACAACGTATGAGTCATGGGAGTTCCAGAAGGAGAAGAGAAGGGAAAATGGGCAGAAAGAGTATTTGAGGAAATAATAGCTGAAAATTTCCCAACTCTCATGAAAGAAATGAACTTACATGTCCAAGAAATACACTGTACCCCATCAGAATATATCTGAATAGACCTACTCCAAGACACATACTACTCAAAATGTCAAATGTCAAAGATAAAAAGAAAATTCTCAGAGCAGCAAGGGAGAAGCAAACCATCACATACAAAGGATGCCCAGTAAGACTTAGCACAGATTTCTCTTCAGAAACCATGGAGGTGAGAAGACAGTGGTATGATACAGTTAGGATACTGAAAGAGAAAAACTGCCAACCAAGAATTCTTCATCCAGCAAAATTGTCCTTCAAATATGAAGGTGAGTATAAAATATTCACAAATAAACAGAAACTAAGAGAGTTTGCAAAAAAGAATCCACCTTTACAGGAAATATTAAAGGAAGCCTTAGAACCTGAAATAAAAAGACAGGAGAGAGAGGTCTGGGGGAGAGTATAGAAGAAAGAATAGAGAAAGGATAACCAAAAGAGTAAAAGGACAGACAAAAATATGATACAACATATGAAAACCAAAGAATAAAGTGGTGGAAGTAAATGCATTTACAATAATATCATTGAATGTTAATGGATTAAACTCACCAATCAAAAGATACAGGCTGACAGAATAGATAAAAAAACATGAGCCATCCATATGCTGCTTACAAGTAACTCACTTTATTTTTTATTTATTTATTTATTTATTTTTAAGATTTTATTTATTTATTCATTTATCCCCCCCTTGCTGCTTGTGCTCGCTGGGTCAGCTAACCACGCCATGCGGGCGGGCCTGCCCTCACCAGGAGGCCCTGGAAACCGAACCCGGGGCCTCCCATATGGTAAATGGGAGCCCCACTGATTGAGCCACAGCCGCTTCCCTAAGTAACTCACTTTAAACCCAGGGATACAAACCATCTGAAAGTGAAAGAGTGGAAAAGATACCTCATGCGAATAGTAACCAAAAAAGAGCAGGGGTAGCTATACTAATATTGGATAAAAAAGACTTTAAATGCAAAAAAATTATAAGAGATACTCATAGAAGGCCATTATGTATTAATAAAAGGGACAATCCACCAGGAAGATACAACAATCATAAATATCTATGCACCTAACCAGGGTGCCCCAAAATACATGAGACAGACTCTGGCAAAACTGAAGGGAGACTTCCAAAAGTCTACAACTATTATTGTAGAGATGTCTATTTCTCCCTTCAGTTTTGCCAGAGTTTGCCTCATGTATTTTGGGTTAAGTGAATAGATACTAAAGCCAGATAAAGATACTACAAGAAAAGAAGATTACAGATCAATCTCTCTAATGAACATAGATATAAAAATTCTCAACAAAAGACTTGCAAATTGAATCCAAGAGCATATCTTTTTTATTTTATTTTATTTTATTTTTATTTTTATTTTTTTTACCGGGAGGTCCCGGGGACCGAACCTGGGTCCCTCCATATGGGAGACGGACGCCCAACCAGTTGAGCCACATCGGACCCCCCAAGAGCATATCAAAAGACTTATACATCACGACCAAGTGGGATTCATTCCTGGTATGCAAGGCTGGTTAAACATAAGAAAATCAATCAACATAAGACACCACATTAACCAATTGAAGGGAAAAACCTCATGATGATCTCAATTGACACAGAAAAGGCATTCAACAAATCCAGCATCCTTTTTTGATAAATACACTTCAAAAGACAGGACTAGAAAGAAAATTCCTCAATCTGATAAAAGGCATATATGAAAAACCCACAGCCTACATCGTACTCAACGGGGAAAGGTTGAAAGCTTTCCCTCTAAGATCCAGAACAAGACAAGGATGCCCACTGTCACCATTGTTATTCAATATTGTACTAAAAGTTCTAGCTAGGGCAATTAGACAAGGAAAAAAATATTAAAGGCATCCAAATAGAGAAAGAGGAAGTAAAACTCTTACTGTATGCAGATGACATGATCCTCTACTTAGAAAATTCTGAAATATCCACGACAAAGCTACTTGAGCTAATAAATGATTTCAGCAATGTGGCAGGATACAAGATCAACATTCAAAAATCAGTAATGTTTTTGTACACTAGTATTGAACAATCTGAGGAGGAAATCAGGAGCAAAACTCCATTTACAGTAGCAACAAAAAGACTAAAATACCTAGGAATCAATTTAACCAAAGAAGTACAGAACCTTTATGCAGAAAATGGTAAAACAATGCTAAAAGAAATAAAAAAAGACCTAAACAAATGGAAAGACATTCTTTGTTCATGGACTGGAAGAACAAATATCATGAAGATGTCAATCTTACCCAAACAGATTTATAGATTCAATGCAATATCAATCAAAATTCCAACAGCCTACTTTACAGAATTAGAAAAGGTAATTACCAAATTCATTTGGAAGGGAAAGTGCACCCGAATAGCCAAAAGCATTCTAAAAAAGAGAGACATGGGAGGAATTTCACTGCCTGACCTTGAAACACGTTACAAAGCTATAGTGGTCAAAACAGCCTGGTACTGGTATAAATGTAGGCACATCGATCCGTGGAATAGAATTGAGAACCCAGAAATAAACCGTCACCTATACAGTCAACTTGTTTTTGACAAACCTACCAAGTCCATATTAACAGGACAAAACAATCTCTTCAACAAATGGTGCTATGAGAACTGGATATCTATAACCAAAAGAATGAAAGAGGACCCCTATCTCACTCCCTATACAAGAATCAGCTCAAAACGGATCAAATATCTAAATATAAAAGCCAGGACCATAAAACTACTGGAAGAAAATGTAGGGAAACAACTTCAAGACCTTGTAGTAGGTGGTAGTTTCTTGGGCCTTACACCCAAAGCACATGCAACAAAAGAAAAAATATATAAATGGGACCTCCTCAAAATTAAACACTTCTGCACCTCACAGGACTTTGTCAAAAGGGTGAAATATTTGGAAATCATGTCTGATAAGGGTTTAATATCCAGGATATATAAAGAGATGTTACAACTCAACAATAAAAAGACAAACGACCCAATTAAAAAATGGGCAAAAGACTTGAATAGACATTTGTCCAAAGAAGAAATACAAATGGCAAAAAACAAAAACAAAAACAAAAACATGAAAAAATGCTGAACATCTCTAATGATTAGGGAAATGCAAACCAAAACTACAATGAAATATCACTTCACACCTATCAGAATGGCCACTCTTAAAAAGACAGAGAACTACAAGATTGGAGAGGATGTGGAGAGACAGGAACACTTATTCACTGTTGGTGGGAATGCAGGATGGTACAGCCACTATGGAGGACTGTTTGGCAGACCTAAAGAAGTTGAATAGAGACTTGCCACGTGACCCTGCAATACCACTACTGGGTACCACTTAGTACCAGAAAAACTGAGAACAGTGACACGAACAGACACCTGCACACCGATGTTCATAGCAGTATTATTCATGTTTACCAAAAGTTGGAAACAACCCAGGTGTCCATCAAATGAAGAATGGATAACCAAATGGTGTTGTATTCACAGAATGGAATATTATGCAGCTGTAAGAAGAAATGAAGTCGCAAAGCATGTGACAACATGGGTGAACCTGGAGGACATTATGTTGAGCGAAGCAAGCCAGACACAAAAGGACAAATACTGTATGATTGCATTACTATGAACCAAATATATTGTATGATATAAGAAAAAAAGTTATGTTTCCAGAACAATTAACTGAGAAATGTATGTTTTTATTCAATTGTGTTTTCTCTTTCTTTTTATATTGTTTATATTTTCAATTATTAAATGCATAAAATAAAGTTAAAAAAATGAAGGAGACAATACCTAATTAAAAAAAAAAATGCCTTAAAAAACCACAGAGAATTCCAATATACCCCTTACAAGATACCCAGATTTACCAACCTTTAACATTTGGCAACTTTCCCTCCCTCCCTCCCTCCTTCCCTCCCTCCCTATCTTAGTCAGCCAAAGGGGTGCTGATGCAAAGTACCAGAAATCTGTTGGCTTTTATAAAGGGTATTTATTTGGGGTAGAAGCTTACAGTTACCAGGCCCTATAAAAGGTACCATAAGATGTACTTTCTCACCAAAGACTTGCCACATGTTGAAGTTGCCCATCTCTGTGAGGGTTCAGTCTTCTTCGCTTTCTCACCTATAGACTGGCACTGGGCTTGTTTCTTTCTGGGCGTTCTCAGAGCTGCAAACTCTCAGGCGAACGGCTCATCTCTCTTCCTGGGGCCGCAGGATCAAAGTTCTCTCCTCTGTCGTGTCTATGGAGCTCTCTGCCTTCTGTGTATCTTCTGTGTGTCGTCTTCTTTTTTTTTTTTTTTGTTACCGGGAGGTCCCGGGGATCGAACCCAGGTCCCTCCATGTGGGACGCCCAACCAGTTGAGCCACATCCAACCCCTCTGTGTGTCTCCTTGAGTGAGCGTTTGTTTCTATCAGCCCACCAAGGGGGTGGGCACTCAACCCTGAGTCAGCCTTACTGCTGTAGTGGAATCAAAGCCCTAATCTTGATTTAATCAAGTAAACGGAAAACCTTTGATTTTAATACAATCAAAGGGTATCACGCCCAGAGGAACAGACCAGTTTATAAACAAAATCAATATCTTTTTTGGACTTCATAAATAATATCAAACTGCTACACTATTTTCTAAACCTTTTAGGATAGGTTGCATATATCATGCTCCTTTTTTATTTAATACTTTCATGTAGATTTCCTAAGAACAAGAATATTCATTTATGCAACCACGTTAAGTACAATGATCAAATTCAATGAATTTAACATTGATATAAAGCATATAGTCTATCCCCCAATTTTTCCAATTGTCCTGATAATGTCCTTATGGCTATTTTATCCTCCATTATTAATTCCAGTCCAGGATAATGTATTGCATTTAATTGACATTGTCTCTTTAACCTCTCTCTTAAATTATTGGGAACATATGTACAGCATAACTTTCCCATCTCAACCACTCCCAACATACAATTCAGTGGGATTAATCACATGCACAGCGTTGTGCGACCTGCACCACCATCCATTCCTGAAACTTTTCTATCACCCCAAATGGAGACCCTGCAGCCATTATACAGTAACTTCCTGTTTTCCCTTACCTGCCCCTGGCCCCCAGTAACCTGTATTCTACCTTCTAGCTCTATGAATTTGCATATTCTAGTCACTTCATATAACTGGACTTGTACATTGTGTCCCTTTATGTCTAACTTCTTTCATTGAACATCATGCCTTCAAGGTTCGTCCACGTTGTCACATGTTTCAGAGCGTCAGTCATTTTTACGGCTGAATAATACTCCATTGTATGTATATTCCACATTTTGTTTATCCATTTATCTGTTGATGGACATTTGGGTTGCTTCCACGGGTGAAATACTGGCATGAACATTGGTGTATGAATGTCTGTTCAAGTCCCTGCTTTCAATTCTTTTGGGGTGTATACCTAGTAGTGGGATTGTCAGGTCATATGGCAGCTCTGTTTAACTTTTTTTTTTAACTTTTTATTTTAAAATACTTTCACATTTCCAAGACAATTACAAAGATAATACAAACCCCATACAGGGAACTTCAACATACTCCAACATCCCCCCCAAGATCCACCAATTTTAACATTTTGCCACATTTGCTGTATCATTCCATCCCTCTCTCTCTCTCTCTCTCTCTCTCTCTTTATTTCTTCTGAACATTTGAGTGTAGATTGTCTAAATCATGCTCCTTGAACACTTAGTACGTCCATGTACATTTCCTGAGAACGAGGATATTCACTTATGTAATCACGTTAAGTGCAGTTAGCAAGTTCAAGAGACTTAACATTGATATAAAGTTTATAGTATATATTCCATTTTTTTTCACATAATGTGAATAAATAACGTCCCTTTGGGCCTTTCTTCCTCCCTTGCCCCATCTGTATCAGTTTCCCAGCTGCTAACGCAAATGCCGTGCGATCGGTTGGCTTAACAACAGGAATTTATTGGCTCATGGTTTAGAGGCTAGGTGAAGTCCAAAATCGAGGCAACAGCAAGGCGATGCTTTCTCCCTGAGGACTGTGGTGGTGTGGGGCTGGCTGTGGTGATCCTTGGGACTCCTTGGCTTTTCTGTCACATGGCAACGCACATGGTGTCTTCTTTCTCTTCCAGGTTCTGTCGACTTCTGGCTCATTCATGGTTTTCTCTCTGTGGCCTTCTCTAGAAGGCCTCCAGAAAAAGGATTAAAAACCATCTTGACTCAGTTGGTCACTTCTTTACTAAAAGTAGCCTTAACAAAAGGTCCTATTTACAGTAGGTTCATGTTTTTCTGGGGTACATAATTCAATATGCCATGCCATCCAGGATCATGCATTGCATTTAACTGTCAGTGTCTGTCTTTTTTTTTTTTAAGATTTATTTATTTTTTATTTTCCCCCTCCCCCCGTTGATTTTGCACTCACTTTCTGCTGTCTGTGTCTATTCGCTGTGTTCTTCTGTGTCTGCTTGTCTTCTCTTTAGGCAGCACTGGGAATTGATCCCGTGACCTTCCAGAGTGGGAGAGATGCTCAATCTCTTGTGCCACCTCGGCTCCCTGGTCTGCTGCATCTCTTATTGTCTCTTCTCTGTGTCTCTTTTTGTTGCGTCATCTTGCTGCAACAGCTCTCTGTGCAGGCCAGCACTCCTGCATGGACCAGCATTCCACGTGGGCCATCTTGCTTTCACCAGGAGGCCCCAGGAATTGAACCCTGGACCTCCTATATGGTAGACGGGAGCCCAACGGCTTGAGCCACATCCGCTTCCCTCATTGTCTCCCTCATTGTCTCCCTCCCTCCCTCCCTCCTTTCTAAAATGTGGGAATATATATACAACATAAACTTTTCCAGTATGCACTCTCAAGCATACCCTTCAGTGGGATTACTCATATTTACAGTACCCTCACCGCCTTCCATTACTAAAACTTCCCATCTCCCCAAACAAAAACCCTACACCCATGACACATGAACACTCCATTCTCTCTGCCTTCTGCCCCTAGCAATCTGTATTTTAATTTCTGTCTTTATGAGTTTTCATATTCTCTGATATTTTCTTTGTAGTTATTATGGGGCTTAAATTTTTTTTTAAAGATTTATTTTATTTTATTCCCACCCCCTTCATTGTTTGCACTTGCTGTCTGCTCTCTGTGTCCATTCACTATGTCTCTCTGTGTCTGCTTTTCTTCTCTTTAGGAGGCACTGGGAACCAAACCTAGGACCTCCCATGTGAAAGAGAGGCACCCAATAGCTTGAGCCACCTCTGCTCCCTGCTTTGTTGTCTCTCTCATTGTGTTTCCTCTTTGTGTCTCCTTGTTGCATCATCTTGTTGCATCAGCTTGCCGTGCCAGTTCGGCATGCCAACTCGCTGTCTTGCTCGTCTTCTCTAGGAGGCACTGGGAACTGAACCCGGGACCTCCCGTGTGGTAGGTGGGAGCTCAATCACTTGAGCCACATCCACTTCCCAGGTCTTAAATTTAATATCCTAAATCTACAGCACTCTTGTTTGCTTAGATACAAACTTAATTTCTTTTTTTTTAATAATACACTTTTTAATTTTTTAAAAAGATACTTAGATTACCAAACTTAATTTCAATGGTATATACAAGGTGTGTTCCTATATCCCTTCATCCCTCCATCTTTATGTAGTTCTTGTCACAAATTACCTGCTTGTATGTTGAGTCCAAAATCACTGATTTCTCATTACAATTTATGCATTTACCTTTTAGATCCTATAGGAAGAAAAAAGTGGTGTTACAAACTGAAAATACAATAGTTCTGGCATTTATATTTACCCATGTTGTTACCCTCATTAGAAGTCTTTATTTCTTCATGTAGCTTTGATCTGTTGTCTAGTGTCCTTTCCTTTCAACCTGCAGGATTCTCCAGGTAGTGAAAAACTCCCTCAGCTTTTGTTTATCTGGGAATGGCTTAATCTCTCCCTCATTTTTGAAAGACAGTTTTGCCAGATATAGAATTCTTGGTTGGCACTTTTTTGCTTTCAGCGCTTTAAATATGTCATCCTTCTTGCTTCCATGGTTTCTGATGAGAAATCAATACTTAATCTTATTGAGGATCCTTTGTACATGACACTCTGCTTCTCACTTGTGGCTTTCAGATTTCTCTTTAGCTCTGGCATTTGACAGCTTGACTATAATATTCTGTGGTGTGGGTCTATTTGGGTTCATCCTGTTTGGAATGAACAATTACTCAATTACTACTACAACTCTCTCTAGAATCCACCCACTCCTCACACCCACCAGCAACACACCTGAGTCACGAGTTCTTTCCTACATGACCTCAACAACCTCCCAACTGACCTCCCGCTTTTGGCGCTTTCCCCTTCCAATCTGCACTGCATACTTTGGCCAGGATGATCACTCAGAAACACGACTATGACCATGTTTTTATTGACGCTCCCTTGTTTAACCCTGCAGTGGCTCTCTCCTGCTCTCAGGATGAAAGGCCAGTTTTGTTTACCTGGTGCTTATTGGCCTCCTGCCATCAAGGCTTCTGCTTGCACTTTCCACACCCTCAGGGTTTGTGTGGTCCTGTTTTCTGAACCGCTCCGTCTCCACCCTCACTCGTGCTCACCCTTTAACTTAAAGACCACCTCTTCTGTGTGGCAGAGGCAAGGCAACCCATTTTCTTCCTGGGGCCAACTCTCTGGATCCGGCTGGGGCCACGGGCCTAGACCTGGCTAGTGGAGTGTAATGAACTTGACGTAGCCAAGTATCGCACACACCACTCCTCGTGCCCCATCATCCCCACCCCACTCCACCCTACCCCTGCCCCACGTGCCAGGTAGACCCAGCCACTGTCTGAGAGACCCTTGGAGGACAGTGCCAAGACTCTCCTGATCTGACATTTCAGCCTCACGTTTATTGTGTTAAACCACCGGCATCTGAGGGTTGTGCGTTTTCCCAGCTAGTGATAAATGTCTTGATTAATGCAGTTTGGAGATCCATTCCTGCATCGTCTTTGAGACTTGGCTGGGGACCCCTCTATCTGTTCCCTAGCACTCTGAGCTTATTCCTGGAAAAGAACTTATCTCTGTGTGATCTAAGTACCTGTTTTCTTACTTGTCTTTGAGGCCAGGGGTTGCGTCTTGCTCACTGCTGCCTAGCTCTGCATCTGGCACAGCGGTAGCCTGTCTGCCAGCTTGCTGTGCTAAGCCTTTAACCTGTTGGGACCTCACATTTGCAGAATGTCCAGCATCTCTCTTTTGAAGCTGTCCATTGCTTCTCAATTATCCAAGCATAACAGGTCTTATTCAAGGCAAAGGGGTGAGTTCAGCTCCCGAACGTCGGGCAGAGCGCATGAGAATGGAATCTGCTCATCGAGGGCTCTGTTGTGGGGCTGCTGCTCCTTGTATTCTTTGGTGCTTCCAGTGCTTCAGTCCAGCCTGGCGCCGTGGCTGGATGATGCCCCTGCCAGTCCAGACCCCTGTGGGGCCCACATTTGGGATCCTGAAGAACAGCTCTTCTAGTTTCTGTTCACCTGCAGGCGTTTTCCCCGAGGTCTGAGCCCTGGGACAAGCTTGCCGCCCCCAGCTGCTCACCCTAAGGGGCTGGCCTTCCTCTCTGGCCCTCTGGGCCCTGCTGTAGGGTGTGGGTCAGCTATCTCGAATACTTCTCCCTCCTGTGAGTTCCCCTTTGAACCGTCTCAAGCTCTCAGGGAGGATGCCTGCAGATCGACTCTCAAAGGGAAGGCATCAGGGGTTGATCTCTTTTCTCCCAGGATGTTCCTTCCCCCTCCATGCAGTTTACAGCCAGTGGCCAGCTCTGCACAGGAATCTCTGAGGCCAGGCTTCCTTGGCCCCAGCTTCCCCCTGAGCAGCAGGTGCCTGCTCACATCTCTACATAACTAGGAAGAGCCATTCATTGATTCTTCCTGAAAGAAGAATCATTCCAGAAGAAGATACATTCCAGAAGGTGGTTTTCTCTGTTCACGTAGACCAGCAGTTCTCAAAAGTTTTGGTCTCAGGGCCACTTTTTACTGTTAGAAGTGATTGAACTGGGAGCAGATGTGGCTCAAGCAGCTGGGTGCCTGCCTCCTGGGTTTGGTTCCCGGTGCCTCCTAAAGAAAAAACAAACAACAAGAAGACAAGGAGCAAAAAAAACCAACAAAGAGCAGACAATGAGGGAGCCATCCGGTGGGGGTGGGGGTGGGGGTGGGGGGAAGTGATTGAATTTTTGTTTGGTGGGTTCTATCTATCTATACTCACCGGATTAGAAATTAAACCTGAGAAATATTTAAAAAAAGATATGTTTATTAATTCATTTAAAAATAACAATGTAAACTTTATGCATGTTAGCATAAATAACAGACATTTTATGAAAATAGCCATGTTTTAAAAAAAAAAGGATTTGGTGGGAAGAGTGGTGGTATTTTTTATTTTTGCAAATCTGGCCTAATAGGAGACACTGGATTCTCATATCTGCTTCTGCACTTACTCTGTTGTGATATGCTGTTTTGGTTTGTAGTTGAAAAATAGTTATAGTTTACCTGTTAGTTTTCTTTCGAGACAAAATGTTTTGGTTTGTAGTTGAAAAATAATGCATGTCTGTCATATGGACAGACATGCAGTTGGGAAATGGAGGTGTCTTTTAGTGGCCTTTTTAGATAATCATGGATGTTATTCTTTGATACCATACGAAAACGCTACAAGTGGCAGATTTTAAAAATATACTTGCAGTGTAGAATCTGAAATCATATCAATGAACTCTTGTACTCTGGCATATCAGAATCTGTTCATTGATTTTGCACTTTGAATGGACCTTTTATTTTACATGACTTTGTAACATTGTGCATTGGTCCTTTGGAAAATACTGGTTCACCAAATTATGCAGATCTTCTGAATATTGACACATTTCATTAAACACTATTAAGAAAATCATATTTGTTACTGTGGCTGTTGAACTCATCAGAAAATCTAACTATTGGGAAGCTGTTAAGCACACAGTGGCAGATATGAGTTTTCCAAAATTCGAAGTTTTGCTTGAAAGCTTGAATTTTATCATTGGCAACCAACACTAGCAATTTTTCCCCCCTGAAGTGACAGGCTTACTTCATTTATGTTTGAGAAAGTGTGCCAAATACCCAAGTCCAAATAGTTATAGTTTACCTGTTAGTTTTCTTTCAAGACAAAATGATTTCCCATGAAAAAGTGGCTAGTTCAGCTAAGAAGTCAAACAATTGCCAGCGAGTTTTCCTATAGCTATCCTCATGCCGTGCCTGAGGCAGGAGTACTTGATGTGAATTCCCATTCTGTCACACAGAATAGTAAAGAGCTGGGTGCTCAAGTGCTGAGCTCTAACACAATGAGTTGAAGAAAAAATGGCTTTATTTTATTTTGTTTTTTTCTACAATTTCATGATAGCAAAGCTACAATGATGCCTCAACAAGTCAGTGCTACTGACTTGGTGTGTGCTAAGGTGCCAGAAGTTTTCCTGGCCATTGCTTTTGTACCTTCAATCAAATGTAAGTAAAGAAAAGGGCAAATGACACTTTAGTTATATTATGAAAATAGTTTTGACCTTGCAGATCCCCAAGGGTTTGCAGACCACACTCAGAATTGCTCAGACAGCCCTCCTCCTCCCCCTTTTCCTCCTTCTTTCCCTCCTCCTCCTCCCCCTTTTCCTCCTTCTTTCCCTCCTCCTCCTCCTTTTCCTCCTTTCCCTCCTCCTCCTCCTTTTCCTCCTTCTTTCCCTCCTCCTCCTTTTCCTCCTTCTTTCCCTCCTCCTCCCCCTTTTCCTCCTTTTTTCCCTCCTCCTCCTCCTTTTCCTCTTTCTTTCCCTCGTCCTTTTCATCCTTCTTTCTCTCCTTCTTCTCCTTTTCCTCCTCCTCTTTTTCCTCTTCCTCTCCTTTTCCTCCCCCCCTCCTCCCCCTTCTCCTCTTCCTCCTCGTCATTGTTGAGGTCCTCCTCCTTCCCCTCTTCCTTTTCTTTTTTCTTCTTCTTTTCCTTCTCCTCTTACTCTTAATAAAAAAAAACAACTTTAATGAGGTATAATTGGCATATAATAAACTGCAAATATGCTGTTAGTTTCTTTCGCTAAGAAAACTCTTAAGTTCAGCCTTATCAGGCACACAACACATGATGGCCCTTACCCCAGCCTCAGCATGCCTTCCCTGCCTCCAGCCTGGAAGTGCTTTTCTCCGAGGAGCCCTGCTTCCATTTACTCAGGAATGGCATTTATCACAAAACCTGGGTACTACGTGTGCTCCTTGGCACTGGTTTAAGATTTCTTCTAGATCCTGTCAGTGGTTGGAACTGGGAAATAAATATATTTTTAAAATTGAGCTCATATTAATATTTTAGATTCAAATTTAAGAAGGCCAGCATATTTATTTACTTCTTTCATTTTCTGCTTCTCTAGTTTATCTGATGCTGAAAATCTTGGCACTGAACCACAGTAACATAACTACTTATTTCCTTTATCCTACAATGTACATAAAATAGCTTTTGAACATTCTCATCTGATTACATCCATGTTCTCAATGACATAGGAGTTAAAGTAATCAGACGAGAAGGAGGGGCTCAGGGGGGCTGGAGGTGTGAATAGGAGGAGAAGGGGTAAAATAGTCCTTTCAAAGAATGGGAAGTGACTATGCTAGGAGGCGTGGCAGGATTATGTGGCACAGTGAAGTCCCTTTTGGGGTTTGCAGTCTTGTGTTTCATGTGGCAACAATTGTCATGGTTGAGTGATTGTCTGCAGTCCTGGAAGGTGATCGTGTGCAGTTTTGGGATATATAAATATGATCTAACCAGGGACTGGGGTTTTCCCGGTGTGAAGGTTTGAAGCTTAAAGATTCCTGTGGCTGTGGACCCATTGTAAGCAGGACCTTTGGCAAATAGGATCTTTTTTTATTGTTGTTAAGTTTATTCACTTTTTATTTTATTTTATTGAAATGTGTCATTCATATATAAACATATGTAATCACAAATAATTGTGAACTTACAAAACAAACATACATAACATCATAGAGGGCCCTCATACCTCACCCTACCACCAATGCCTTGCATTATTGTGAAACATTTTTAACTAATGATTTAAGAGCATCCTCAAAATATTATTACTAACCAAAGTATATTTTATGTTTTCATATTATTATTATGTTTTTATATCATTTTTACATGGACATACACAAACAATAAGTGTATAGTAAAAGTTGTGAACTTATAAGGCAAACATGCATAACATCATACAAGGGTCCCAAATATCAACCCTCCACCAACACCTTGCATTATTGTGAGACATTTGTTACAAATTATGAAAGAATATTGTCAAAATCTTACTACTAACTATAGTCCTTTTTTTTAAATAATGATTTTTAACTTTTAATCTATAACGAATACAAAAATTTATCAAATGACATTTTTTCTCTTGGGCTTTACATATTTCCTTTCCCCTTTCAATCATAAAACATCAGCCCAGCCATATATTATTTGCTATCCCAATGAACATTTTTCCTCTTTGAAATATATAAGATTAACGCCAGGTTGCTAGCTTGGTTGTAAATGAATTCAGGTGTTTAGAAGCCAATGAAGCACATTCCAAATTTTCATCAAATGAAAATAACTTTAAATAGGTGATACAGAAGAAACACCTTTTGTGCTTTGCGTCAATAAACTGAGGGTTATTTAAGTGCCATATTGAGGTTATCGTTGTCTGAACTTTGTTAAACTCTGGGGAAAACCAACTAGAATTGATGAAATACTCTCCTCTGGGGCTAATATTCAATGGCTACAGGCTGGGGAGGATGGCTACTTTAAATCATAGATGATGTACAGACATCACCACATTCAAAGAGCTTCATGGCACCCATACTAACTCTAGTTACTTTAAAAAAAAAACAATGTATTGAAGTATATCATTCATACATGAACATACATAAACAATGTGTTCAGTAAACATTGTGACCTTACAAAGCAAACATGCATCAGGGCTCCCACACACCATCCCACCAAAAATACTTTGCATTGTTGTGAAACATTTGTTAACAAATTATGAAAGAGCATCGTCAAAGTATTACTACTAACGATAGTCCATATCTTACTCCCCTATACATTTTTTAAAGGATTTATTTATTTATTTTCTTTTATCCATATTTACCCCTCCTCCCCGTTTTTGCTGTTTCTGTGTCCATTCACTGGGCAATTCTCTGTGTCTGTTTCCTGCCCTCTTTTCTCATCCTTCTCCTGCCTTCACTGGGATGCAATCCTCGGAACATCCAATGTGGGAGAGAGGCGTCCTACCGCCTGCACCACCTTAGTTCCTGGTTTTTCAGTGTGTCCCATCTTGGCTCTCTCTTGTGTCACTCTCCTGTTGCGTGACAGCTGCATGGCTCGCGGTGACTGGCAGCGCACCCATGGCGGGGCCTAGTGGCTCACCCGCCCGTGGGGCCTGGTGGAGTGCCCGTGCACGGGGCCTGGTGGCCCACGCACCTTCTATATTTTTCTTTTTTTAATTTTTACCGGGAGGTCCCGGGGATCGAACCCAGGTCCCTTCATATGGACACACAACCATTTGAACCACATCTGTCCCTCTGCTGTATCTCTTAAGGTTGACCAAAGATACTTAGAGTTACAGTCATTTCCCATACAGGATGGTCATATAATAAATCAGGCTTAGTTTATCACCAGCATTCCAAAAGCCAGACCTAGGGAGAAAAGCTAGGTCTGGGGACACATGCATGGATTCTAATATAGCAAATGTTTAGCCTACCCTGATTATCACAGAATCAAGACAGTGAGAATATTTGCAGCAAATAGGATCTTTTTTTTTTTTTTTTTTTTTTTTAAGATTTTATTTATTTATTCATTTATCCCCCCCTTGCTGCTTGTGCTCGCTGGGTCAGCTCACCACGCCGTGCGGGCGGGCCTGCCTTCACCAGGAGGCCCCGGGAACCGAACCCAGGGCCTCCCATATGGTAAACGGGAGCCCCACTGATTGAGCCACAGCCACTTCTCAGCAAATAGGATCTTAACTTAAGATGTGACCCACCTCATTCAGGTGGGTCTTAATCCTCTTAGGGGGTCCTTTATAAATGGGAGACTAAAAAGCCACAGACACAGAAAAAAGTCTCCGGAGGCCAGAGGCAGGAATCAGCGGAGCACAGAGGCGTGGAAAGCGGCCCTGAGAGGTCAGTCCCCGGAGCACCTCGAAGCTGAAGGCGAGGCCCGGAGGAGAGGGGAGAGGCCAGAGGACAGCAGGGTGCCTCCACGAGCCTACTCGCCCCGGCTGCAGCCTGGAGAGACAGCAGCTCTTGATGATGCCCTGATTTAGGCACTTTCATGGCCTCGGAACTGTAGGCTTTTAACCTAATGAATTCCCATGATAAAAGCCAACATGTTTCTGGTACATCACATTGGCAGCCTTTAGAAACTAAAACACCAGGCAAGTACAAAGCAGAAAGAGGGGCCAGGGGGAGGCGGCTGTGGCTCAATCAGTGGGGCTCCCGTTCACCATATGGGAGGCCCCGGGTTCGGCACGGCGTGGTTAGCTGACCCAGCGAGCACAAGCAGCAAGGGGGGGGGTAAATGAATAAATAAATAAAATCTTAAAAAAAAAAAAAAAAAAAAAATAAAGAGGGGCCAGGGGGTGCAGGGGGTTTGCAGCAGAGCAGGGCTGGGTCACAAAATCTAAGGTGGGCGGCAAGAACATGAAGGGAGTGATGGAGAGTAAAGAAAGGGCCACGCTGGTGGGTCAAAGATTCTCATGAGGTCAAAGACAGTAGGGGAGTTAGAGTTAGGAAGCTTGAAGGAGCGGATGTGGCTCAAGCGGTTGAGCGCTCGTTCTCCACCTAGGAGGTCTGGGGTTCGGTTTCCTGTGCCTCCTAACACCAAAAAAACAAACAAGGAAGCAAACGAAAAAAAGCAACTCAGGGGAGCTGAGGTGGCTCAGTGGTTGAGCGCTGGCTTCCCACATACGAGGTTCCAGGTTCAATCCACAGCCCTGGTTCAGAGGGCCAGATGCCTTGGGAACTGCAGGTGGAAAAGGTGCTCGAGATGACACATGTGAGGGACTGAGAATGCAGCGGAAAGAAGACATTGGACCAAGAAATGAGAAATACAAGTTTTTCTCTAGAATCCCTAGAGTTCTTGAAGGAGGGTCGTGGGTGCCCTATGGTACATAGGATGGTGTTTGAGTCATCTGGGTGTAAATATCGTGGTATGGAATCAAACCCATGGGCTGGAGGCCTGGGGCACTTGCAGGAGGTGACTTCTGGGTTACATTTTGGGGTAACAAAAAATGGTTACATGTATGGAGCATCTTTGACTCTGGTGCGGAACCAGCCGCATGTTGGATGCAGTCATTGACCTAGGATGGGGCCATACATCCTCTCCGGGATGGATGGAGGTACGTCCTAGCCAACATGAGCCAGGGTACATCTTCACTAGGGTTAACCAAACGTTGCTAATAAATTAACCTGTGCGGAATATTTGGGTTCTTGGACTGAGACTTGAAAGTCAGAGAGGATGCTGAAACAACTTGAGATGGCCCTTGATGCTTTCGGGGCGTATATTTAGAAGGGAGGCTTTAGGCAGGAGGGAGAATTGTGTGAGCTTCCTAGAGTGATCAAGACCAATTCATTGCAAAAATAGCAAGGGAGAGGATCCTGGAAATTAGCGTGTGACTTGGAGGGCGTGTTTGGATAGATCGCATGTGCTTACTCAGGGAGACGATCCCCTAGACATGGGGCCTGTGCTGTGGGGCAGGAAAGTGGGGTCCCTAGAGGACGCCATGTGCTGCCAGAAACTGTGGGAAGTGGTTTAGGACAAGAGTGAAGGGCTTTGCTTTGTGGGTGGCAGTGCTCCAGTAGTGGCAGATCTCTGGGAAAGGGGACGAGGACGGTGACAGAAGTGTGTTGACAGGCCGCGTGCAGTTTCAAAGCTCCATTTGGATGGTGTATGAACTTTCTAGGGCTGCCATAACAAAGCACCACAGACTGGGTGGCTGAAAACAATGGGAACTTATTCTCTCACCGTTCTGGAGGCCATAAGTCCAAAATCAAAGTATTGGCAGGACCACGCTTCCTCTGAGTCCCGCAGAGGAGTGTGGTGGTTTGTATTAACCCCAGAAAAGCAGGTCCTTAAATCTGATCCAACCCTGGGTGTGGACCCATTGGAAGTAGGACCTTTTAGTGATGCCACTTCGGCTAAGATGTGACCCACCTGTGACCTCCCATGTGGGAAGCAGGAACTCAACCTCTTAAGCCACATCAGCTCCCTATTGTCTATTTTTTATTTTACTTTTTTTATTTCTATTTTTTTAAACTAACTAACTTTATTTTTTTGAACAGATATTATATATACATGGTATAAAATTCAAAGGAACAAAAGGGTATATAGAGTGAAAATAAACACCTTTGCTTGGTAGTGGTTGAGATGGGAAATTTTGTTGTATATATATTGCTACAATTAGAAAAAAAAGAAAAAAATTTAAGAGACGATGACAATTAAATTGAATACATGGTCCTGAACTGCAATTAATTGTGGAGGAGAAAATGCACAAAAGGACATTATTTTTTTTTTTTAGTAGGATAAGGTATTAAGAATTTCTGTTTTCTTTTTTTTTTTTTTTTTTCACCCCATTGTTATAATTTCTTGCATTGCTAGAATCACCATATGTGAGCAAGAGAATACCATCAAGTCCACTCTAGTCCATAGTTCTTCCCCCGATCCTCAGGGGACTGGGATGGTGATGTCCACTCCAACTCCAAGTGAGAGAGGGCTTATATCCCATGGATATGGTGGGTGGGATGATCCTGCCTGCAGATGCAGGCCCTCTCCATTCCCTGGGATGGCCATTGCCCATCGTTGTCTCCTCACCAGGTGACTTGGATGAGTCCATTGAGCTGTAGGGTAGGAGTTGCAGCTCCACCTAGATTTCATGCACACCTGGCACATAAAAGGACATTATTGAGACAAGTAGAAAAATTGGACTCTGGACTGTATGCTCTATGTCAATGTTAAGTTTCTTGAACTTAATTGCTGTACTTAAAGGTGCTTACATAAGTTAGTGTCCTTGTTCTCAGGAAATAGACTGAAGGTATTGTCCATTTGTGTACCCTACTCTCAAGTGCTTAGAAAATAGCTGGATGAGCGATTATAGATAGATAGATGATATATAGATCAATAGATAGATGATAGGTATGACAGATAGGTCAATAGATAGACTGATAGGGAAGTTGGTAGGTAGGTAGGTAGGTAGAATGGTATAACAAATGTGGCAAAATGCTCATATTTGGTAAATCTGGCTATCTGGGAAAGAACATACATTGGAGTTCTCTTTATTATTTTTGTATTATTTTTGGAACTTTCCTGTAAGTTTGAATTTATTTCAAAACAAAAAGTTAAAGAAGCAAATAAAATAAAATAAAATAAAATAAAAAGCACCCTTCCCTTGTCCGTCAGGGTTCTAGCTATTCTTTTTTTTTTTTTTTTTTTTTTTACCAGGAGGTCCCGGGGGATCGAACCCGGGTCCCTCCATATGGGAGACGGACGCCCAACCAGTTGAGCCACATCCGACCCCTGGTTCTAGCTATTCTAACCCCTATTCTTATCAAGTTCTCAAGTATCCTTCAAGAGATAGTCCAACATCTATAAACATGTAAGTTTATACATTATTCTTCCCATGAATGTACATACTCTGCTGTACATCCTTCTCCTGTTTAATGACATCCCTTGGCTACTTCTCTCCATAGCACCACATGTTATGGGCTCAATCAGACTTCTGAAAGATGTGCAGAAGTCCTAACCTCAGAGTGTGCCCGTATCGGGAAATAGGGTCTTTGCAGAGGGAATTGGTTAAGAAGAAATCATCCTGGAGTAGGCTGGACCCTAAATCTGAGATGACAGGTGTCCTTAAGAGAAGAAGAGAGAACACACAGATGTGCAGATGCTGGGAGAGAGCTATATGCAGATGGGCAGACACTGGGGATGCACGTCTACAAGCCAAGGATGGCCGGCAGACCCCAGAAGCTGGACAAGGCAGGAGGGATTCTCCTCTGCAGGGTTCAGAGGGAACATGGCCCTGGTGACACCTTAATTTTGGATCTCTGGCCTCCAGAACTGTGAGACAATAAATTTCTGTTGTTTTTGGCCACCCAGTTTGAAGTAATTTTGTTACAGCAGTTCTAGGAAACTAATACTACCCATTTCGAGCCAACTTAAAAATCTTTTTTTTTTTTTTTTTTTTGGCTGCATAGTATTTCATGGTTAGAGGTTACTTAGCTAATCTTTTTTAATGGAAACTTGGATTTTTCTGACTTTATTTAATATAAATAAAACCATAATAAATATTTTATACTTAAATACGCTAATATGCTTATAGGATAAGTCCCTAAGAGTCAGGTAGCTCAAAGTAGTGTGTGCTTAAAATTTTAATAGATATGGTGAAGTTACCCTCTTACAGGTATACCAGTTTGCACTTTCACAAGTGGACATTAATCTGAAAAGACAACTTGACCTCAAATGACCAAAGGACTTTGGGTCAACCAGGCAGCTGGACTTGGGGGTTACATACAAATTACCCACCTGCTTGGTGTAACTTTGGGACCTTTTATGCCTGTGGCCTCCTGTGTGGGTGAGACCAGATGGGTATCTTTATTAGTTTCTTTTGAAATTTTCTTTATTGTTTGAAATGTTCTTTATTAGTTTCTTTTGCTGGTTTCATTTCCTTTGTCCACACTTTAAGCTTCTTTCCTTCTTCCTCTATATGTTTCCCTGGGAGATTTGGTTCTTTCTATGGTTTCATGCCTCACAGATGCTTTCCAGATCTATATCCTCAGTCTCAAACCTATATCCTCCCTGTTCCCATTTGTATATTATTGCATAGGAAGACAAATCCCACTTCTCCACTCTAGGAAAGTCTAGGATGGAGCCAAGAGAGTAAATTTTGATGGATTTGAGGGAAAGTGAAAGGAACGTTCTGTCCACATGAGGAGGGGGTGGTGGTAAAGCTTCAGCAGAAGCCAATGACTGGTCAAGATTGAATGGCAACAGTAGTTGTCACAATTTAATATCTTGGCCTTGCATTGGAGGTGAAAAATCAAAATCCTAAAGGCCTTAGCCGGAAAAAAAGAATAGAAGTAGTGCCTGGACCATCGCCATGGCTTTGGAATGGGCCTCCCAGGCTCCCTTTCCTCCTCTGTAATCCATCCTCCAGCCCACGGTGGGGGAGAATCACTCTAGAAATGCAAGGCCTATACCTGGCTTGAATGTCTTGCCTCTGTGGCCTCTGGAATAAAATCCAAGTGATTTAGCACAAGATTGTAAGACATCTGAAATCCTGCCTTCCCTCCCAGCTGCATGTTTTTGCCATTCTTCTCCCCCACCCCACTCCACCTCCCTTCCACCCCTGCGTTTCTCATTCTGGCTGCCCTTTTCAGGTTTACCTTACAACTGTGCTTGAGAGCTACAGATCTGCCATACCGTAATCAATGAACTTGCTACAGTTGCATCATTTATTCAAGGCAGAACTGAAACTCCGTCGATGCATGTGAATGTTCTTCTCGTATTTTTGCCCTTCAATTTTATTGGCAAAGTCAGGGTGTTCAAAAACATCTCCCCCCAAACCCATAAAGCATTTAATAATACATTGACTATTGATCAGTATCAATGTACAGAGTTCTGCTACAGCTGGGGGAGGGAGGCTAATCTGCCTATTGTCCCAAAGGCTTGTAGCGTAGAATGAACAAGTATTCCATGTTTCAGAACCATCTCATTTGTGAGGATGCCATGACCTCAAACAGCAGAATCTTTATAAGGGCTTGAGCATTTTAGAAGGTCACCACTCGGAACCAAGGTAAAGATTTTAGTGAGGAATGAAAGATGAATTTTAAAATGTGTGAGAAGAGTTTGAATCTTCATTGGGTTTTAGAAACAGTCTTTCAGCTTCTTTCTCTAAATTTACTCTTACTTTATGTATATTCTGATAGATGGTAGGAAAAGAAAATGTAATAATTAAATCATGATAAGTCACGAGTTGCTGTTTCCTTTCTTACCTGGTATAATCCAAATTTCAGAAAAATTTTTTTTTTCTTAATTAGGGGTGTGTGTCATGAGAAGTCACCTTACCAAGGACAATACCCTTGACACATGATGCTGAGTGGTCAAATCCGAGAAAGCGTTCCCGCGCAAAAATGTTCCCACTGTCTTTCTGAAACTCTGTCAGGCGGCTTGGGTTTAAGCGAGGAAGGTTTCTTCCCATTTCAAGGCTGGAGGATATTAGAGTAAATCGGTTCAGCTGTTTTTGTATAAAATGATTAAAAAAAAAAAAAATCCTGGTGACCTTTTCTTGCCCTCAAATAACTTTAAGAATAGTTGGACATAAAAACTTCAAACTTTACATATTCATTGTCCTCAGAGGAATACAATCCTTGTTAGTTTGAGCAAAAGCTTAGTATTTTTTGGGTCGGAAAGCTCTAATATTACACGTTTGCACATACTTGGTACATAATTCTTTGTCAGTTGATGAAAATTGATAGGAGACTTTTACAGCATGTGTGGAGATGTTGGTTTTTTACTTTCTTTACCATGTCACAGAACTTACAATAGCAAATGGAATTTATGCTGTAACCTTTATATTGAAGTTAAAACTTTACATCTGTTAAGCAATATAAAAACAAAGATCCAAATGTAATGAAGCCGAAGTCATATAGAAAACCTTACAATGGCGATGCCGAAGAAGTGAGCTCAGCTTTGGTCAGGTCCTGTCCAAGGAGGCCAAGTGCCCTGGCATTCCTTGGGAAAGGATTTTCTTGGAGGGTCCATAAAAGATTTTCACCAAGATTCTGGCAAGAGCCCTAAGCGATGGCTGTCCATTGCGGGTGTGGTCAGGCTTCTGACACGAGATTTAAAGATCATTTTGTGGGAGCTCCATGAGAAGGCTGAAGAGCTTCATGTCTCAGTGCTTCCCAAGCTGCTGAGTGTTGGCATCCACCCAAATGCCAGCCCTTTCTGTCATCCCCTGCCATCGTTTAAATTCTGTCGTCTTGCATTCCCCTCCCCCCATTCTCCTTCCACATGCTGCACCTCATCCCTGGAAGCCCTCCCAGGATAAGCAAACCAGCCTGCACCTCAAAACTCCTCCCAAAAGGCTTCATCCGCTCCTCAAATAGATGCTGCTCCTTGTTGCACCCCCAGTTGGTTGGAGTGTTATTTTCCTGGTCGTCTCCACCCCTTTAAGACATTTCTTAGCGCCAAAGTAATAAATAAAATAAAATCGGGGGACAGATGTGGCTCAAACGGTTGGGTGTCTGTCTCCCATATGGAGGGACCTGGGTTTGAGCCCAGAACCTACCAGTAAAATAAAGAAAAATATAGAAGGTGCGCGGGTGCGCCAGGCCCCGGGTGAACCGCCAGGCCCTGTGTGCGGGTACGCCATCAGGCCCCGCGAGCCACGCAGCAAGATGATGATGTAACAGGAGAGTGACACAAGGGAGAGCCAATACGAGAAGCGCCGAAAAATCAGGAACTGAGGTGGTCCAGGCGGTAGGACACCTCTTTCCCACATCGGAGATTCCCAGGATCGAATCCTGATCAAGACAGGAGGAGAAGGATGAGAAATAGAGGGCAGGAAACAGACACAGAGAATTGCCCAGTGAATGGACACAGAAACAGCAAAAACGGTGGCGGGGAGGGGGTTTAAAATGGATAAAAATAAAATAAATAAATAAATTAAAAAATATTAAAAAATAAAATTAAACAAAATAAAAATGCCCCCAAATCCACAACCAGGAGGTAACCATGGCAGTACTTTTGAGGACATCTTTCAGAACATGTGTAGCGATTTATGCCATATGCTTTTTTTTTTTTTTTAACATCACAGTCTACTCTAAGCCTCTTTATTTTATTTTATTTTATTTATTTATTTATTTTTTACCGGGAGGTCCCAGGGATTGAACCCAGGTCCCTCCATATGGGAGACGGACGCCCAACCAGATGAGCCACATCCGCCCCCATCTTTATTTTTTTTTATTTTTTTATTTTTTTCCCATCTTTATTTTAAACAATTAAAAAAAAAATTTTTTTTTTGAGGTACTGGGGACTGGGGATTGAACCCAGGACCTCATATGTGGGAAGCCAGCACTCCACCACTGAGCCACACTGGCTCCCCTGAGTTGGTTTTCTCGTTCGTTTTGCTTGTTTGTTTTTTCAGGAGGCACTGAGAACCGAACTGGGACTTCCCATGTGGAAGGCAGGTGCTCAATGGCTTGAGTCCCATCGCTCCCTCTTTTTAACACTTTTACTGTGAGTTATTTCAAATCTGTTCAGCCAAGTGAAACGCATCTTGCGTATCCACCAGCCGGCTGTACACAATTTAATGTGCAGTACCTTCTGCTCTTCCCTGCAGGTTTATCGTGGCCCTTCTCCATTCTCCCGGGCACCTGGGACGCTGCGGATGTGAGCTGAGTCGCTTCACCACCTTGCCCTTTGGCTTCCAGGTGTTTCAGCCCTTGGAGGGAGCAGAAGGAGCCGCACGGGTGGGAGGACAGGTGAAGTCAGCCGTCCATCCCCCCGGCTCCGTCCCTGCCAGCTGCTTTTGGCTGGCTCTTGCACTGAAAGCTCCCGTGGCAGCTCCCCTCTCTCTGCGTTCTGGTGCCCCTCCGGGTTCAGGGTGGAAACAGCTCTCTGCTGGGTTAGCCCCGGGGTCCTGCACTACCCTTGTTGGTTTCCCTGCACCCCGTCTGCACCTTGATAAATAGGCTTTCCTTTAACAATACTTAATTCCGCAGTTAGAGTGCCATATCCATTTCCCACTGGAACCGCTCTGGCCTGTGTCTCTATCAATCCATCAGATGTTTTCCTGTTAAGAACCGAACCCTGCAGATTCAGGGCTTCTTTCATGTCAGTAAAGAGGCTGGCCCAGCACTGTGATCTTGTCTGAGGAGTCTGCTCTGGAGACTTCTCCAGCACCTGCCCACCCTGGACTCGAGTGCCCCCTGTGGAGGGCGGACTCCTCAGAGCCTGCCCCAGGATGCTGGGGTGCACCCCTGGCTTTGACCAAGCCGACTGGGGAGTGTTGTGGTCACCTCCTCCCCCTCTAGATTAGACCCTAACGGGATGAGGCTTACTTGCAACCAACACGTCTGTCGTACGGACATCTCTCCTGTTGGAAAAAGGGGATATGCTTGTCTTAGCGTTTCCCCTCAGGGCTTTTTATTTCTAAACTGCTATTTATTTGTTCCCAACAATTCTACAAATCTAATTTTTTTTTAAAAAGAGCGCCACTAAAGAAGAGGAAACTTTTGGTGTTCTTGGATTTTTAATAAGGAACAAAAATGCAAGGAGCTTTTCATTGGAAATGCTCTGTTTTTTAAAATCCCTTCTCTGCCCCATGAACTTTTAAAAACGTCAAAATTAGTGAAATCGAGTTTCCTGCTCACTTGCCTCTCTTGGATAATTAGCAAAGCAGGTCTTTCAAACAGAATTAACCTACGAAGAATGAACAGTTTAGGAAAAAAGAAATTGAATAGCTTTGGGGAAAATGTAACTAGAAATTGAAAATTCAATCCATATTACTTTTGGAGCTACCGAAAGTGATTTGACTACATAGAAGTGTGGCCTGGTAAGTCCTTCCAGCCACTGTGCATCTCAAAACATGGACCCGGAAGCGAGGCCTGTCACTTAGGTCAGGATTTCACTCTGGGTGGCAAGATAAGACGCTGTCTATTTTTAAATAACCTTTAGCTCGTCCATCTCCCTTTGACTGAACACCTATAGCAAAATTATCACTGCTTATGGCTTGCTTTGAGCAGTATTTATGCTGCTTTCCAGAAGCCACTTTAGTCTGTTGCAAAAAACCCCAAAACTCCACCGTAGGATTTCCAACCTTTTAGGCTAATGTCTATTAGTTCTTAAAGAGAAGAACCATAAATAATCTTCCTAGTCTCCATTCTAGGCTTTTAGCTAAAGCATTAATTATGGAGGTTTTTTCCTTTGCCTCATGAGGAAAACCAGTCTTAGAGTTTGAAAGTTTGGTTTACAAAATACGGCTTTTAGGGTAGATAGGATTAGGGGTTGGGCCTAGAAGAAGAGGGAGGTCTGTGAAAACCTTGGGAACGAATGGGCTCTTTTCTTTCCAGGGCCACGTACCTCAGAGGTCTCCCTAGTAATAAATCTGGGGGGGCGGGGAGTGACGGTAACTCTTGCGGGTCGTAAGGCTGCCCCCTATTCCCTGTGCTAATAACGCGTTCTCCCGCCCTGTGGCTCTGGGCAGATGAGGTTCCAGTGTGCTGGGGGGTAGCAGTTAAGAACACAGGAAGGCTGGTGAACCCAGTTTGCTTGTGCGTGGGCTTCCTCTGACACGCAATCCAGTCGTTTCTTGTTGTTTTCTTGTCGTTGAAGGAAAAGGTGTTCTTGGATGCATTTCATTCTGTAAATGTGCATTGTCTTTTCTTACGAGGTGATCAGAGGAGATCAGTTTTTAACTCAATTATTGACTTTACATTTTTTCAGAGGGCACTATATCATCCTCAGGAGTTAGCATGTCAGGGCTTGAGGGGCTAGTTCTGGTTCAACCATTAATTCCTTAAGTCATTTGTTTCTTGAACTAGGTTTGTGCTAGGTCAGTAACTCATTTCTGAGCCTTGAAAGTTGCTTATAATATTTTATCTATTGACAAAATTTGCCTTTTATAAAATTTATTTTTTTGTTCTTTTTCTTTTAAAATTTGCCTTTTGATTTTGTTAATGCCTCAATACTGTTTCTGATTTGATTTAAATGTTAGCTCAGACTTTTAAGGAACATTTTCAATTGACTTGGATTAATAGCAGTAATAATTTACTAAATGGCTGTGTTATTCAACCTTGAGTGTATATCTGGTTTTGAAGCCTTCAATTTCTGTAATAAGCTTAAGTGGGAATAAAATGACTAAACCACCATATAAAAATCCTTCCTACTGTCTCAAAATTGCTTTAAAAATCAAACAATATATCACAATTTTTTTAACTTTCATGAATCTCAAAGAACTTTATCATGCTGTTCTCCCTTCACAGCATCTTTTATCTCATTGGGTTCACCATTAAGCTGCCTTTTTCTTATCATTAAAATATCAAGAGACTTAACTTAACTGATAAATAAAGACAAAACACTTTTCATGAAGGAACAGAATATTTTTTCTTTTCTGATAATGTGAGCTATAAACTCTTAACTTCCCCCTTTGCCCAGGCTACTGGGGTGCTTAGAACAAAAAGTTGTTTTCAATACTTAGAAACATATTTTCTTCTTTCTTGTCCCCTAGTCCTGATTTCTTTTGTTTTATGATATTTTTAAACCTTAATTTGATACTTTTGTTATTCAAATGTTTAAGAATAGGGTGGGTTATAGATAAAAAGCTTGTATATAAATAATTATGTTTTTCCTAAATCAATAAATCAACAAGTATTTACATTACGTTGTACAAACTTTATCAGGTGATCTGAGGAATGGAAAAAACAAAGTGTATGCGAAATTCCCGTTCTCAAGGAACACACCATACATCTGGAGGGGCAAGACATGCACACATCAAGCCTTAGTTAAGATAAGGTAGCTTTGGGTTTCCTTAAGAGAAAGGAATATAGATTAGCGAGTTCCCAAGCTCAGGCTACTTTTTTGGATACTCAGTGAAACAGTGAAATAGTTTAGATTCCCCTGGTAATTAAGGTAAGTCAATAAAGAATTAACGAATCCCCCAGTCTTAGTCTTAAAGCTGCAGGAACAGCACCTCCTGTAGCTCACCTCCCCTGAACATAAGAAAATAAAGATAAGAGATGTCGAGGATTAACCCAAGACACCCGACCGCTGACTAGTGAAGATTCCAGAAAGAGAGACTAGAGAAAACATTGGTGAGGAAATTATCAAAGAAATAGTAGGAAGGAAGAGAGACATGGCGGGTTGAGAAGGCCCACTCAGTGTCCAGTGGACGAACTACAAGGGCTCTCCTCTATTCCCTAGACATATCCTTATGAAATTTCAGAACAACAACAAAGGCATCCTAAAAGCTTCTCTAGAGAAAAGGACAATTAGTGTCAGCAGAAGCAATCAGTGCTAGAAGACACTGAACTCAACAGGACTTACCTATAGTAAGGTCCCTCAGTATAAAGTTGGTAACGTGGGGAACTAGCGATTGAAGCATATTTTTTAGGACATGGGGATAACCTTCACAAGGACTGAAACTGGAAAAAGGCAAATGTTTTAACATACGGGAAAAGGGCCTAGGGAGGAGAGTGGTGAGGTAGGGGCTCCCGCATCTTTATTACGAGCTCTTTGTCACTGTCTGATTTTTTATAATATGCATGTATTACTTTGATTCAAAAAATAAGCATTTAGCATTGCACTGCACTATACATTTCCTTTGTAACATATTTAGACACCCCACCCCCCATCCCAGAGCAGTGGCTGAGGGGAATACTTCTAGCATTATTTTATCTTCTAGCGAAAGGGCTAAAGTAAGATGCAATGGCCTTTAATTAGCCCAAGGGCAACCAGCCTATAAAATCTGGGTATGGTTCTTGACAAAAAATTATATTTTACCAACTCTACATTATGCCCTAAATCTTAGGACAGGCTACTTTGATGTATGAAAACTCCCTAACTTAGTATCTTAAGACCAAATTCAAATTAAATTTGAATTATATCATCAAAAATCTTGCAGGTTCTTTATAAAATTTTTTACACAGTACAGAAAATTATAAAGTGACAAGTAAAACTTCCTCTCCCTATGACTTTTAGCCCATTCCACATGTTCAACTTTAAGGAAGAATTTCATTACTTTGGTCCCCTTAGATAAACAGTTGATGCTTGATTTATTACATCATGGGATATTATAGTACATAACAGATTATATGGTCTTTTCATAATTAAATAATAATTCCTTAGACTTCTACATGCCCTTTAAATTTTTATCTATTCAAGTAAAAAAATCAACTACAGAAGATTAGGACATTTAAAGGCAATCTATGATCCACGAACATATATAAGATTAGTATAAATAAGATGGGTTGACATAAAATAAAATGCACTTAAATATTATTGGGTAGGTAAAACCTGCTAGTTGGGGCTAAAACTTTTTTTCTAACTAGTTAGTTAGACAAAGACAGAGTCCATGAGAACAGGCAACAGGAAGGGAGGCAGATATTTAAATATTTTCATAAATTTTAGTCACATAATTATAACTTATTGGAAGCTATGGGTAAATAGGAAAATGAATCTTATCTCCATCTGCTTCTTGCTGACCATAACTCTTTTCCTTGATGAGGCAATTGATTGAGAACTGAGATCTGGATTCTTAACATCAGATGGAAAGTGGGATCCATGACCTTTAGAATTTATTTTTATTGTGAGCTTATATTTGGTTGATCTTAAATTGTGGGGATCCACTTTTCCTTTACTAAGTTCAAGCAGGCAGTTGGCCTCACGTCCATTGTTTCAGGGAACAGAGAAAGAGCAGACAGTAGAAATTTATTCTAAGTTTCTGGGGCCCATGCACTCAAAGAAATCTTTAGTGGAAGGGAGAGGATTCAGAGTGTAGACAGGATATTTGGAAGATGGCGTGGGGGAGAGAGTGAGCTAAATCCTCAGCCTAGAAAAAGATTTTCCTAGGCTAGGCAGGGTAGAAGAAAAATAAATGGAAAGAGATAGAAAATCCCAGGAAAAGTTTCAGGGAAGTGGCTGAAGAGAGGTAATGGCCACACGGTATTCCCAAGTAGATGAGACTAAAAGTAGCCTTGCAAAGATTCCTATACTTTAGGTGAGGAGAGAAGACAGGATCTTAAGAGATTTTAGGACAGGAAATGAGGAACATTTGACAAATTTCCAGGGGCAAAAGGGACTTGCTTCCCCAATGCCTTGGTAGTGTGAGATCCCCTGGCACCCTCATAACAGGAAAGGGGTGGGGGATACCAAAAAGCCAAAGCTAACCTTGCCCATCAGATTGATGGGATGAAGGCTCAAAGTGAGAATTCAGTTATTGAGTCATAAGAGACAAAGGAAGTTATATTTCTTAATTATCTGAGAGACTAGATCAAGATTTGTTTCCACTCCGTGTAACACCCAAGAATATTTGTGCTAGAAGAGGAGACCTCAAAGGTCAAAGTGTGCTACCCCCTTGTATTAGTCAGCCAAAGGGGTGCTGATGCAAAATACCAGAAATCGGTTGGTCTTTATAAAGGGTATTTATTTGGGGTAGAAGTCCACAGTTACCAGGTCATAAAGCCTAAGTTTCTTCTCTCAACAAAGTCCATTGCCACGTGTTGGAGCAAGACAGCTGCTGACATTTGCCAGGGGTCAGGCTTCTTGGGTTCCTCTCTTCCTGGGGCTCTATTTCTCTTGGGGTTTAGCTCCTCTGTTTCCTCCACAAGGTCAGCTGTAGACTATGAGCCCTCTAGGCTTTGCTTCTCTCCACAGGGCCAGCTGTGAACTCTCAGGCAAATGGCTCGTCTCTAGCCCGGGGCCTTCTCTCCTTCCTCACCAGAATTCCAAGATCAAACTACAACAACCGTGTCTTTTGTCATGCCTTTTATATTTGATTTCCCCACCCACCAAGGGGTGGGGTTCAACACCCTACTAAAGTGGCCCAGTCAATGCCCTAATCCTAACTTAATCATGCCCAGATGAGCAGACCAGTTTACAAGTATGATCTAATATCTATTTTTGGAATTCATAACTACATCAAACTGCCAAATGGCTACACCCCTCATTTTGTACTGATTTCCACTAGAATGTAGGCTCCACAAGGACAGGAGCCTTTGTTTTGTTCACTGGTACAGCCCAAGGTGGAAACATAATAGGTGCTCAGTAAATGTTGTTGAAGCAAAGTAAAGTTGTTTTTGTCTAATATTTTTGGTTCCTTATACTCTCTTCAAACATTTTAAACATACTTATTTTATTTTATTTTTTAAAGATTTTATTTATTTATTCATTTATCCCCCCCTTGCTGCCTGTGCTCGCTGGGTCAGCCAACCACGCCGTGCGGGCGGGCCTGCCCTCACCAGGAGGCCCCGGAAACCGAACCCGGGGCCTCCCATATGGTAAACGGGAGCCCCACTGATTGAGCCACAGCCGCTTCCCTAAATATATTTATTTTAAAGTCTCCTTTAGATTGTTTTACTAAGACCAGTTCTTGGGTATAAAATACCACCTTTATCTGCTGACTTTCCCTCATGGTGGTTTGTTTCCTGGTGTTTTCTAATTTTTTACTGTGAACTCACTTTCAGCAGAGGTTGTTTTTTTAATGAAAGTTTCTTGTATCCTAGGTTGTCAGAGTGTCCCTATAGAATTACCTCTTCCTGGGGACTGTGGATTTTACAGTATCAGAGTAATTTTTATGTTAATTTTTCAACTTGGAGGTTCCTGAATCATGCAAATAGTATGAATCCAAACCTCATTTTCGTGCATGGCAAAGGCCTGGGATTCTTATTTTTCTTCAGTGACTATTTTTCCATTCATGGCAGCAAGTTTCTTTGCTGTTTCTTCAAACTGGTGAGCCTAGTTTTTCTAGGCCCTTTGGGAGCCCTGACTTGATGTAGAGTCTTAGGCTCCTGTCTTAGTTTGCCACAGGGCTGCAGATGCAAAGTCCCAGAAATGGTCTGGCTTTTGTAATGGGGATTTTATTTAGGGTAAAAGCTTACAGTTATGAGGCCGTGAAATGTCCAAATCAAGGCACCATCAGAGATGCTTTCTCACCAAAGTCAGCTACTGGTGATCCTGGTGTCCTGCCACATAGTGAAGAAGTCTGCTGAGGTCCCTGCCTTCCCTTCCAGAATCTACCATCTCTCAGAGCTCAGCTGTGGGCAGCCAGGTATAGGGCTTGTCTCTTTCCTGGCCTCCTCTCTCAGTCTTGACTGCTGTTCTGCTTTCTTCCGGACTTCAGCTGTGGTCTCTCAGGCACATGGCTCGTCTCTTCAGCCTTGAGCTGCTCCGTGGGCCCAGCCTCTTGGGGACGTCCTGCTTGAGCTTTGGCTGCTAGGGATCCTTGAGTCCTTTATCACAGGGTGGGATAAAAAATGGCAGCTTCCTTTCTCTGTGTGTCTCTCTCTGTGTCTCCATTTACATAATGCTCCAGTTAGAGAGTAGACACCCAATCTGAGTCACGCCTCACTCATGTAGTCCAATCAGAGGGATTGGATTAGTTCAAGAACACAATATTTTTCTTTTTGGGATTCATAAAATAGCTTCAAATGGTCACAGCTCCCTTTCTCATGTGGGCACTAATGCTACCAATCCCAACTGCTGAGGCCCATATTCAGTCTTGATTCTCCTATGAGCCCTTTGCCATCAGCTCTGTCAACACTCCGAGTTCTACTTCATTCCTGGGAATTCCACTTTTTTTTTTTTAGGTACTGGGGATAGAACCTGGGACCCCCTACATGGGAAGCAGGCGCTCAACCACTGAGCCATACCCGCTCCCCGAATTCCATTTCTTGATTTCAAACTCATCTCTGCCTTAACATTTGAAAAATATATTTTTAAAAGCGTTTTAAAAACATTGCTATGAAGTTGAAGTGGAAGGTTTATTTATTTATTTATTCATTTATTTATTTATTTATTTATTTATTTAACATGAGTCTAATCTGCCAGATTGACAGGAAAAGACAATTTATGAATGAGGAAAATCAGGCCCATAAAGATAGGACTGTCTTGGCAGTTAGGACTATGGTGATGTGACACTACGACATTCATCATGAACTGTCAGATTCTACTTTCTTCAAAAATTGGAATACCCAGATGTTTTCATTGTGGCCTTGGACAGAAAAAAATGTCCATACATATAAATTCTTTTCTATTGGTTGCACTTTCAAAATGTCTTTGTTGGGAAGCGGATGTGGCTCAAGCAGTTGGGTGCCCACCTATGACATGGGACATCCTGGGTTCAGTTCCCAGTGACTCCTAAAGAAGACGGGCAAGATAGCAAGCTAACATGACAGGCTGGCATGGTGAGCAGACACAACAAGATGACGCAACAAGATGACACAATGAGGAGACACAAGAAAGAAGCACAATGAGAGACATAACAAGTAGGAAGCAAATGTGGCTCAAACGATTAAGTGCTTCCCTCCCATTTGGGAGGCCCCAGGTTTGGTTCCCGGTGCCTCCTAAAAAGATGAGCAGACAGAGAGCACACAATGAATAGACACAGAGAGCAGGTAGTGAGCGCAAAACTACAAGGGCGGGGGAAGATAAATAAATAAAATAAATCTTAAAAAAAAAAGTCTATGTCACTTTCCTAGTTTGTTGTTTGTGGATCCCAGAAAATTATTTTCTAGCTAACACATTTCTGTGCTTGTACATGTAGTGTAGATGGGGCCTTTTGATTAGATTCAGTTAAGGGAACTTTAATTAGATCACTTTTTAAAATATATATAGATATTATTTTATTCCCCCCCCATAGTTGTTTGCGCTCGCTGTCTGCTCTCTGTGTCCATTCACTGTGTGTTCTTTCTGTGTCTGCTTGTCTTTTCTTCTCGTCTTTCTCTTTAGGAGGCACTGGGAACTGGTCCTGGGACCTCTGGTATGGGAGAGAGCCACTCAGTGGCTTGAGCCACCTCAGCTCCCCGGTCTGCTGCGTCTCTCACTGTCTCTCCTCTGCGTCTCCCTTTGCTGCATCAGCTCTCTGCAGTGCGGGCTGTCAGCTCTCCATGGTGTGGACCAGTTTTCCTTCACCAGGATGTCCCGGGCATCGAACCCAGAGCCTCCCATGTGGTAGATGGGAGCCCAGTCCCTTGAGCCCCATCCACTTCCCTAGACCACTTCTGATTAGATCATGTTAGGGCCTTTGACTGGACTGCATCAGTGAGCCGTGACCCAGGTTAGGTCTCTACTCTCTGGCTGGGGTCTTATATCAACTGAGAACTGAAAGCAGAAACCCACAGAGAACAAGACAGCTGCTTTTCTGACCCTTCCATGTGTGAGAGATGACTGCAGGAAAACAGAGAAACCCTGGGAGGCTGAGAGAGGGGCAGGAGGCTGGAATCAGTGGAGAAGCTGAAAGAGACAGGCCCAGGGAGAGGTGAGCCCTGTGCCTGATCACCCACAGCTGAGCTGTAGGGAAGGCGAGCCTGAAAGGGAAGTCAAGGACCTCGGCAGAGATAGGCCGCCGTCTTGCCTTGCCATGTGGCAGGACTCCAGGATCTGCCAGAGCCGACCTCTGGAGAGAAAGCGTCTCTGATAGTGTCTTTTTTTTTTTTTAAAGATTTTATTTATTTATTCATTTATCCCCCCCTTGCTGCCCGCGCTCGCTGGGTCAGCCAACCACGCCCCGTGCGGGTGGGCCTGCCCTCACCAGGAGGCCCCGGGAACCGAACCCGGGGCCTCCCATATGGTAAACGGGAGCCCCACTGATCGAGCCACAGCCGCTTCCCGCTCTGATAGTGTCTTGATTTGGACATTTCACAGCCTCAGAACCGTAAGCTTTTACCCCAAATAAATTCCTTTTGTAAAAGCCAACCCATTTCTGGTATATCACATTGGCAGTCCTGTGTCAAACTAAGACAAAAAGTATTTGATTTGAATTGAAGGGAGCAGTGGTAGCAACACAAGTTTTTCTTGGGAGAATACTGTCTGATACTGTCTCACTGGGATCCTGCATGAGGTGGAGAAGAATTTGGAATAGGCATCATGATAGAGAATTTTAGAGGTCAAAAAAACATAGTGATCATAATATTGAAAAACAAATGGGTGCAGAAGCATGAAACTGACCCAGAGGTTTGAGAGAAAAGTCTAAAAGATCAGACCAGAATTCTATGAGATAGTCACACAACTGGGTAAACGATACAGACGACACAAAATTTCAGTTCTGTTAACATTGAGATGGGAAGTCTCAGCCAACTGCTGGGGGCCTGAAAATCATCAGCTTGGCAGGCAAGGACTGGCCATATGCAGGCAAACAGCCTGATAAACTGGCTCCTGGTAGTAGCGTCCGGGAAAGTACCATTAGGTTCCAAGTTCTGGCCAAAGATCCTGGGCTCCAGCTGCAGAACTGGCTGGTCTCAAATGGTGTCCCTTTCTGGCTGCAGGGGTGAATGGGGGTGTAATCTAAGGACAAAATCAATCACATTACAAAAGGAATCCAGGGCACCCCTATTAGGTGCTCTTGGCCATGTGCTTTAGGGAGAGCAGAGAAGAACCAGCTCTCGGAACGGGACTGGGAATTGTTCTGAGCGCTCTTTTTACTGGAATGAGCACGTTCTTTGGAATCAAGCAGAGCTTGGTTCTCATCCTGGGTTCTTCTGGTTCTGTATATTTGGGCTACTTGCTTAACCTTTTTGAACCTCAAGTATTTCATTTCAGGGGCTTCATCAACAAAATAGGGATTATGCAGAGCTGTTTCCATGAGAATTAAATAAGGCAATAAATGCAAGGTATTAACACCTGGCATTAATAGGCTCTCAATGAACGGTCATTATTATTATCTGGACAGACACCTCATGAGACGGGAGCGGCAATGTCGAGCAAAGTTTCAGATGTTACTTCCTCAAAGAGACCTTCCCCTCTTAGGTTCTCTAGTAGAGCTGTGTGCTTTTCCTCTATACCATCCAGTGCTTTGGGTAACTGTGCACGGCCTGTCGAACCAGCAGTTGCAAACTCAGTGTTGAGGGAGAAAGGAGGTCTCGTCAAGGGAGTTTCCACTCCCATCCCCTGGGAGTTTCCACTCCCATCCCCTGCTTGTTCTTTTGAGGGAGTCAGGAGCTCAGTGGGGCTGGATTTTCCCGTTTTTCAAGGTAACCCAGAATTCTGACTTTTTAATGTGAAATATCCTAGTTTTTAAATGGTGGAAAATAATTTAATTTTAAAAAGTTGTTCTGTGGGCCCCAGAAATTCATTTGTGGCCCACAACAGGCTGGAAAGCTGCCAGCTTACACCCTCTGGTTTGTGTCTGCCTCCATGTCTAGGCTGGGTTGGGTCCAGTGTGAGGTGCAGGGGGGGACACAGAGTAGGGGCTAAGTATCTATCGAAAGAGAGATCGATGGATGATAGATAGATAGATAGATACAGATAGGGAGAAAGAGGGAGAGAGAGGGAGGGAGGGAGGAAGGGAGGAAGGGAAAGGAAAGTGAAGAAAGAAAAAAGGAAGAAGGGGAGAGAGCAATGTAAGGGAAGAAAAAAGAAAGGAAGGAAGAGAAGATGTAAAGAAAGAAAAAAGGAAAGAAGGGAGAGAAAAATATAAAGAAAGAAAAAAGGAAGGAAGGGAGAGACAGAGTGGCAAAGAAAAAAGGAAGGGAAAGAGAAGAGTAAAGAAAGAAAAAAAGGGAAAAAAGGGAGAGAGGAATAACTAAATAAATCATGAAATACTGCAATTGGTTTCCTTTCTTCTATAAAGAATTATGTTGGAAAAAACTGTCAATATTGAGAATATTAGGCAGTCTAGGCAAGTTGATAGATTTCATATTTAGCAGTTCTAAGTTATTATAAACCAAGAAAGAAAAACCATTCACTGCTTCTCTCTGTCATTTTCAGGGAAAAATAGAATGATTATTTTTGTTGCTTTTATAATCAAATGTTAAAAATAAAATGAAAATGTTTTTGACTACTGCAGAAGCAAAACTTGCCGTGTGTAAGTATTGCCCTGAACATACTGTGGGTTGCATATTGTCAAACCAATTTTTGTTTGCTGGGAAATAGAGTTTACTCTCTAACCTCAAGTTGCATTATGCAATGAGCTCAGCAAATACCCTGAAGTGAAGATTTCCATGATAGTATGATTTGTGGACTGACTTGAACTCTGGAAGTCATTGCAGCTGTCATTTGGTGAAAAATAGGAATAAGGGGGCTTTGGGGAGCTTAGACTTCTGGAGTCGCTGGAAGGAGAAAAACCTCAGTGGTAGATAATTTAGGGACTGTCTAAATTGAAACGGCTATGTTTGACATACTTGCAAGTTTAAGGGTTCCTAGAGATTTGTCTTTGGGGACACGAACATGCCTCAGGAACTGTGGTAATAGAATGTTCTGCTGCTCAGATAGCATGCCTGCAAATTGGCAAATTAACAAACGTCACGCACAGATTCTCACTGTGGATTCTGCACTAAGTCAGGCACTATGGCTCAAGTCAAGAATTGCAGGTGGCGGTGGAGAGAACCATCCTGTAATCAAATTGTCTACAACCTGGTTAGGGAGCCAAGACCAGTGGCTGGGGAAGGATAAAAGACTTCTGCGGGCTATGGCGTGGCAGAATCTAGAACAAAAACCAGATATGTGAAAAAGAGCAAGGCTTCATGGATTAGGCAATACTTGACCTGGAGGTTCTGGAGTTGTTGTGATTTAGAGAGGGAAAGAGGACAGAAGAGACATCGCTATTTGGGTACTTCCTGTCTTAGATTTTTCTAAAGAGAGAAAAGTTGCTTCTTCGACTCCTATAAATCTATACACTAAAAACACCTCTTCTTAATGACCATGTTTAAGCAGCCAACAAGTCCTTTGGGCTTTTCCTTCAAGCTGGGCCTCTCTCTGATAATACCCTAGTCGAGGACATTTTAACTCCATGCGTAGATTGTGATTTGTCTAAGTTCACACCCAAAACTGATGCTTTGTCTCTGCTATGCACCACTGTCCACCACGAGTTAAATAAACCATGGCACATCCTTAGGATGGAGTACTGCACAGCCATTATAAACTAAGATTTACACTTACACTTATTGTCTTGAAAGGTTTTCATTGTGTATTGCTGAATGGAAAAGCAATTGGTAAAGTATGATCCCAACTTTGTAAATATGTATCTTTGTGTATATGTTTGGATGGGAAAGTTCTGGAAGTTTTACTCTAAAACATTAACAGTAGTTCTGTACAGTGGGAATTTTAGATAATTTAGATTTTTTTCTTTGTAGTTTCTTATTTTTTGATGATGATTGTGGCAGTTTTATATAGTTATGAATTCCAAAAATAGACGTCGGATTATGTTTGTAAACTGGTCTGTTCCTCTGGGCGTGATTAAATTATGATTAGGCTTTGACTGGGCCATGTCAGTAGGGTGTTGAGTCCCTGCCCCTTGGTGGGTGGAGACTCACAGATAAAAGACGTGGCAAAGGACAGAGTTGGAGTTTTGATGCTGAGTTTTAACTCTGGAGCCCCGGGAAGGAAGCACACAGAGGAGGTTGGACGTGAGGAAGGAGAGAAGGCCCTGGGAAAAGAGATGAGCCATTTGCCTGATAGTCCACAGCTGGCCTTGTGGAGAAAGAGCACAGCAGCTGAGCCCGGAGAGAAACGGAGCCCTGGGAAGAGAGGAACCCAGGAATCCCGAGCCCTCACAGAGATGAGCGGCCATCTTGCCCCAACACGTGGCAACAGACTTTGGTGAAGGAACTAACTTATGCTTTATGGCCTGGTAGCTGTAAGCTTCTACCCCAAATAAATACCCTTTATAAAAGCCGACCGATTTCTGGTATTTTGCATCAGCACCCCTTTGGCTGACTAATACAATGATTATATATTATTTTTGTAATGAACAAATAATGTTAATTTCCCCTTCTTCTTCAGAAACTATCAAGGGCTCTGTATTGCTTACACAAGTAATTAAAATGATTAAAAACCCTGGTTGCATATTATTATGCCTAGGTGATTTGTGAAAAATAATTCCTGTGCTCAGGTTCTACTTTAGACCAGTCAGAATCTCTGGGGGGCGGGATCAGGCTTTGGCTTTTTGGAGAAGCCTTTTAGGAGGTTCACCGTGCATCCAGCATCTTCTGGGAAACTTATTAGAAGTGCATATTCTCAGGTTCCGCCCCGGATCTACTGAATCAGCACTCCGGAATGGGCGCCCAGCAAGCCGTGACTTAATGTCCTCTGCAAAGTTTGCGAGGCCCTGCCACTGAGGACAGACTGAGCTTGATAGTCACCCTAGTCAGTCTAGCCTTAGCCCTCCCAAATCTACTCATTACTGGCTTCCAACCGTCCCTTTGCACTCTAACCAGACTAGCTCATTGTATGTCCCCAGAGTCTCTGGGGCGAGGTGCCCCCTTCTCCTTTGCTCTGGCCTCTTCCTGCCTGGTGGTCTCCCTCGGGGCACCCACATTTTACCCATCCTTCAGGGCCCAGCTCAGACTTCACCACCTACATGGAACCTTTCTGCCCCTCTGCGGTCACTCCACTACTCCATCTCCCTCTTTTCTACAATCATTTCTTTCTTCAACAAATACTTATCTCATGCCTATTATTCTTGAAGTACTGAGTGGCAATTGGCAACCCAAGGCATTCCAATCTCATGTCGTTTATACAAACTTTATGTCAAATAAAAAGACCCTAGGTCTCTTTGTCATGAACTGCTGCCTTGTCAGGTGTTAAATATCTTATTCTTGCACAAATGGTTTTTAAAAAAGTAAAGTAGGACTTTATTTTTATTCTGGTTCTGTTTGTATTTGACATTTTATCCTGTCCAGACTTAGTTTCAATTTTATTATATGTATCTATCCCTTATAATTTTTTTGTCTCTTAAAGGTTTGATAAGCCTTTGTTCTCCCTATGTGTTTATATTTATTACAAGTTTACCAATAACTTGGAAGAGGAGAAGCTTTCTTGGGGACAGTTACACAGAGTTGCACTAAAAGAAGGAAAATATTGTTTGACAGAAAGCATTGACTGATTTGAAATCTTGAAGTGGTTGACCAGGGAAGCAGATGTGGCTCAAGAGATTGGGCTTCCATCTACCATATGCGAGGTCCTGGGTTCGGTTTGGGGCCTCCAGGTGAAGGCGAGCTGGCCCTGCATGGACAAGATGACGCAACAAAAAAGAGACACAGAGGAAAAAGACAATGAGAGACACAACAAACCAGGGAGCTGAGGTGGCTCAAGCGATTGAGTGCCTCTCTCTCATATTGGAAGAGGCCAGGATCAGTTCCTGATGCCTCCTAAAGAGAAGATGAGAAGAGAAGTCAAGCAGACACAGAAGAAAGTGCAGTGAATCGACACAGAGAGCAGACAGCAAGTGCAAGCAGCAAGGGTGGTGGGGGAAATAAATAAAATAATAATAATAATAAAAAAAGAAATTCTATTAAAAAAAAAGTGGTTGACCAGATGTCTTCCTGACGAGATGGCTTTCAAAGTAAGTACAATATTAAGTAAAGAGTAAACATAAAGCTTGATATAGTTATTCTAAGGGTTTCAAATTATCCTTCTGTTGTAATACATACATTCGCTGTCTGTGGGAGAGTTGTCTGTGCAAGTCACACATATATATTTTAGGACATACCAGAGATTGAACCTGGGACCTCATACATGGGAAGCAGGTGCTCAACCACTGAGCTACACTCGTTCCCTGCACAAGTTCTGTAAATAAACATTGGCTCATTTGAACCTTAAAGAGAAAAGAGAGAAGATGTCAAAATCTGATTACAGGTTACCCAGACAGACAGCTCACATTGTGTACATAGAGCGTGGTTTCTTTTTCTTGAGCTTTTTTTTCAGGGTGGGGTGGGGGGAGGCTTCAAAAAACCTAAAAATTCTTTTCCAAAAGTCTGTTTTTATTTTTTTTATTTATTTTTATTTTGGGGGTGGTGGTGGGGTGTTAAAATTTTTTATTGTGGTAACATACATACAACATAAATTTTCCCATTTTAACCACTTTCAAGTATACAATTCAGTGGTGTTAATTCCTTTCACAATGTTGTGTTGCCGTTGACACCGTCACTGCCAAAACTTTCCTATCTCTCCCAAACAGCAACTCTGCCTCCATCAAGCCTTTACTCCCCGTTCCTCGACCCCCTGCCCCTGGTAACCTAAAAATATTCTAATCTCTGACTTTTATGATTCTAAGTATTTCATATAAGTGAGGTCATTCAATGCCTGTCTTTTTGTATCTGGTTTATTTCATTTATGGTCCATCCATGTTGTGCTGTGTATTTTGTGTGTAAGATTTATTTGCTTATGGATGGGATTAAAGGCGAAAAAGCAGGTGTTGAAGGTGCTGAGATGAAGACTGATAGGGTATGACGTTAGCTGCTGGGAGAAGGTGGTTAGGAGAGTGTGGCGTGACAGAGACGAAAACCAGAATGTTGACCATTTGTTCCAACAAGAGGTGAAAGGAACCAGTTCTCTTTGTACCATCTTTTTTAAAAGAAAGGTTTTTCCTCCTATTTACACAAGTAACCTATTTATGGTAGAAATTTTGGAAAATACAGAAAAGTAAATGTTCTACCCCCTGGAGATAGATACTGTTGTTAGTTCTTAGTAGTGCATCCTTTCAGCTTCGAAGAAGGGCTATTCTGTACATAGCCATGGGTAAAATATAATTTGCCATAATGGGATTATATTAAACATATTGTAACCTGAATTTTTAAGTTTTGCAATTTCATATATTTTCATGTCATTAAATATTTTATCTATGTCATCATTTTTAATGGTCACAGAGTATTTCACAATTTAACAATTCCTTTAGTGATGGGTTTCCCTGATTTGTCATTTTTTCTGCTGTGCGTTCTATTAGTTCTCTAGTATTTTTTTTTTTTTAAGATTTTAGTTATTTAACCCCCCTTGCTGCTTGTGCTCACTGTGTCCATTTGCTGTGCGTTTTTCCTGTGTCTGCTTGTCTCCCCTTGTTGGGTCATCCTGCTGCGTCAGCTAACCGCGCTGCACGGGCTGAGCGCTTGCCTTCACAGGAGGCCCTGGGAATCGAACCCGGGGCCTCCTATATGGTAAGCGGGAGCCCTATCGATTGAGCCACATCCACTTCCCTATTAGTTCTCTTAAAATTCTTTCTCTTTTCCATTTTAAAGTGTTCATGCCAGGTGTTTATCATAAGCTATTTTCTTTAGTGTGTTTTTCAGGACTTGTGTAGTTTGGGAATCAACACTTTCTCTTTTACTGTACTTTTCTGTTTTTTGCTCTTTTTTTGGAGAAATTTCCTCAATGTTATTTTTCAACTCTTCTGTTGAGTTTTTAGTTTCTAATAACATATTTATAATTTCTAAAAATTCTTTTTTTCCAGTGATTTCATCTTTTCAGATTGTTTAGTTCTTTTATCATGGTACAGTATCTTACTTATCTCTCTGATGACTTTTTTCTAAGCTCTCTTCTTCCGACCTAGTCTCTGTTTCCTCCAAGTTGCTTTTTTCTGTTTCTTGCTTTGGTGCCCATCTTTCATCTTGGAGGCTTTCCTTGGAATAGCTATTGACCTTTGGGTGTCCCACTAAACATCGGCGACTATATAGCGCTGTGTCTGGAGCCTGTTGACTGTGCATTCAACAGCAGACTGGCTGGTTAGCAGGGAACTTCCAAGGAGGTCTCTGCCCTTGGGCTGGTCCAGTTCTGCACAAAAGACTGCCAGGTCCTGCTTTAAGGGAGGTGGCCCAGTCCTCAGCATTCTGCAAGCAGAGGAAGGAAAAGGACAGCGCCCAGTATACCTGCGGCAGTTTGGGCTTATTTCATGAATCCCCAAAAGTGAAAGTTATATTTGTAAACTAATCTATTCCTCTGGGTGTGACACCCTTTGACTGCATTAAATTCAGCTGAGGGGCCTTTGATTAGATTACTTGATAAGGTTGCTTAGGGCTTTTGATTTGCCTGAGTAAGTGGGCGTGACTCAGGCTGAGTCCCTGCCCCCTTGCTGGGTCTGATATAAATGGACACTTACTGAGACAGACACAGGAAGAGAGAGAGTGCTGCCATATTTGATCCTGCCCTGTGACAGAAAGGAGAAGGCACAAATAGCTGAGGCCCAGGGGAGAGATGAGCCATTTGCCTAATAGCTTACAGATGAAATTGGGAAGAGAGCTGCCAGGAGAGAGAAGACTACAGAATTGCTTAAGCATGAAGCCTCAAGAGGTAGGCCCATGGAGCTCAAGAGGACGAGCAAGGCCGGAGGGAAAGGCAGAGACCAGCCAGAGATCGGCAGCCATCTTGCCTCAACACGTGGTAGTTGACTGGTGAGAAAGCGCCTCTTATGGTGCCTTGAGTTGGACTCTTGATGGCCTTGGAACTGTAAGCTTTTACCCCAAATAAACCCCCTTTATAAAAGGCAACAGATTTCTGGTACTTTGCATCAGCAGCCCTTTGGCTGACTAATGTAGTACCTATGCTAATTAACCCTCTCTTTTCAGTGTGGTTGCTTTGTCAATTTTTCCTTGGTGCCCCCAGTCCGAAGACCCCCTCTGTTTTCCTTTCTGGAAACTAAATCTTTTGTGGGGATGAGGCATTAGCTTGTCTGTGTGGAGTTGGAATGAGAAAAGAGGATCGAATTACTTCTGTAACAGACTCCCAAACAATTCCTCTTCTTTTAGAACTCCCCTTGCCTCCACTTCCAGAAGGATCTGATGCCACCATTCCTGAACCTTTGGGGGTGTGGGGGTGTTCTGGCATAAGCCCAGTGGCTCCTGGCCTGCCTCACCATCAGTTTAGGATTGATGTTCTCAGGGTGCTATATCACTTATAATTTGACCCTCTGCTTTCTGGCTTGAAGGATTTTGGGGCTTCATGTCCTCTGCCATGCTCCCTGTCCTTTGGTTTTCTTTGCTGGCTTGTTTATTTATTTAAACCCTTTGGATGGGCTGGGTAGCTTCTCTTGGTTTTAGCAGAGGCTGAGTTTAGGGTTTCATCTGATATTGCCCAAGATTTTTAGCATTGGTTGCAGAACCAGATGCTCTCAAACTGGAAGGGCTATGAGAGGTCATGCGTGTGTTCCAGCCACCCCACCCCCCCGCCCCACGGGGGTAACTGGAGGCCCCAGGAAGGGAAATGGCCAGCTTGTGCCGTGCAGCCTTGCCGGGGCCTCAGCGGGGCCTGGACCTTGCGATTCCTGGGCTACAATTTCTTGCCGCTGCATCTACTGTTTTCCTGAAGACAAGGAGGGAAGCCCCTTATCAGAGCTCAGCCAAAGGTTTGCAAACCAGAGTCCATAGAGATGTGTTGGGGCTCTGAATATGCTCGTTTAAAATGGATTTTAAAGACTCATGTTAATATTTTGCCAACTTATACCAATAACACACTGCTTTTATTGGATTGAAAACTTCCTTCCTGTTGTTTTAGCATGATTTTAGGAGGAAGGAGAAGTAAATGAAAAATGCAAAGATTTGGTCCTGGGGTCACTAAAGCCAGAGATAGCTTTCTCTATCTTTGCAGGCTCCTCCGAGGGTGTGAGGCAGCCACGTGGATGTACTGGGTGGACAAGACTTGTTGGTCAACATCCTGGGAAGTAAAAGGAAGGTTGCCTATGAAAATGATTCCTCACATTTCAGACAAGTGGGAGAAAGAATCTTTTAAATCTATCTTGGATAATCTGCTTTTATGCTATTTGATCATTCGTACCACAGTGACGGTAAGTGGGAAGGGACAGTGTCCAGGATGGAAGAAGAGCTAACAGTAGGTGATGGGCGAGGCGTGAAAGCTACGAGCAGGAAACGATGAGGAGAAATCAGGAGTGAGAAAAATCTGTCCCCTGGCTCCTCTCTCTCTCCAGATAGAATTACTTTCTTATGCAGGAAACTAGCAGGAAACTCTACTGCACATATTTGTAATTTTGAGGTCCTCTCAGTAAAAGGAAAATATATTCAAATGCCAAGTTGTATACTGCTGGCTGGCTAGGGACTCGAGAGGAAAATTTTTCTCTTTTTCTCCACCCCCCAGAGTTTCTCTCCTCCCCACCCCGCATTTTGTACTTCAGGAGCTCAATCCAATTAAAGACCCAGCCTCAGTTCTTAGTTTAAAAAAAGAAAGAAATCACCTCATTTTAGACTTTACAATAGGTCTTTAAGGAGACTTAAGGTCTTGGAGTTCCTCTATATTGATTAAACAGACTTGAGATATATAGTTATGCCCTAAGATACATAACAGTCACATAGAAAGTGCAGGCTTTGTGTGCCTCCAGATTTGAGTGAGCCAACTATAAAAAGTCATTTCTGAGCCAAATAGGGAAATTTGAATTTGAACTGGATATTAGATGATATTAATTTTGTTAGTAGAACTAATAATATTACAGCAATTTTTTCCACAGGTTCATAGAGCCATAATATATAGGATTTTTATTGATGCTATAAAATACTGGGAAGCGGCTGTGGCTCAATCAGTAGGGTTCCCGTTTACCATATGGGAGGCCCCGGGTTCGGTTCCCGGGGCCCCCTGGTGAAGGCAAGCCCGCCCGCACGGCGTGGTTAGCTGACCCAGCGAGCACAAGCAGCAAGGGGGGGATAAATGAATAAACAAATAAAATCTTTAAAAAAAAATAAAATAAAATACTAGTGCAACAAGAATAAAGAAAAAGGAGGAAAAAAGAAATAGATGAAACAAAGATGGCAAAATGGCCACACTTGACTTCAGGGAGTAGCACACATGTGCACATTACATTATTCTCTGTTGGCAGACTTTCATAATAAAAAGTTAAATGATATTTAGACTTCTGCAAATTAACTATGGCTGCGACGACTAGGAAGATTTGACTATGCAATAAAGGAAAAATCATCAGCATAAAGAGGGAGTGTGAACGTTTTTAGACAAAAGAGCAAATGAAGTCACAGGTGTTTACCTGACTTGGGAAGGGAGCTCTGGTGAACACGTTGATATTTTGCAGAAATAAAATGAGCATCATTTTAATAATGGTAATAATAGCTAACATGGACAATAAATAAGGCTTGGTGATAGTGGTGCCATATACCAGGAACTGTATTCCTCTCATTTATATCATCCAAACAATCCCTTGAGCTAGATAGTGTTATTACCATTTTACATACAAGGAAACTGAGGCACAGAACTTGTGCCCAAGGTCCCATGCCTAGGAATTAGCAAGTCCTGTGGCCAGTAGATAAAGAAATTCTTCCTTGAAGCAAGATAGCGAGTGATGTAAAAAAAAAAAAAATAAAAATAAAATAAAATAAAAAAAAAAAAAAGAAATTCTTCTTTGGATGCACAAAGGTGTGGCTATGTTTTACCAAGGAGCTCTTTTATTTCTTGATGTTTTATAGACATAATTTGGTACCTTTAAAAAGTGAAATGTACCTGTAGCCCAAGTCCTTCACATGTACATTCTGGAAGTCTGTACAATGGCAGTGTTCAAAGTCATCTCTAGCAATTGTGTTTTTATCTCCCTCGGGGAACAAAGTCTCCTTTTTGACCCAGGGTGGAGAGAAAGAGGCAGGCCCAAGGAGGCTCCTGGGAGAAGGGTGCCGGGGTGAGGTGGGAAATGGGCCTGGAGCATTTGACCTTCCAAATTGCACCAGGCTCATCGCTGGCTCCTCAGACACAGGCTTCTGCTACAGACACTTCAGCACTGCTTATTCCATGGCGACAGAACAGGTGTGGAACTAGTGGCTACCAGCAAGAAAGCAGTTAGGAAGGACAATCTACCTGGGAAAGTAGAAGCCACCCATCGATGAGCGTCTCTGTCATCCTGACGTTTCAGTCCTCTTGCCCTTGGGTAAGCACATAGTAAAAAAATGCTCTTTTGAAAAAGAGTAAAAATGATAGTGGTTTTGTAAAATATACTTGAACCATAGGTGTAGAAGGCTCAAAATCATCTCAGGTATGCAGCCCACGCCTTCCTTTTCAACTTTGTGCCTTTTGAATGAGGGAGAGGTTTCCCCTGTCTTGTCGATGTGTGATGAAGGATGTCCTCACAGTTTGTGAGGCTTCATCAGGCAGCATTTGAATTGGGAATATTGTGGTTGTGGAACGAGAGAATGAAGATGAAAACAAGGTATGAGGAAGATGGAGGAAGATTATAGGTTATGTCTACAGTTTATGGCAAAGGAATGCCGTGGAGTCTAGCTCAGGGCAGGGGTCTGAGCAGGGTCTAGTTGCGGGTAGCCATTGCAATTTATATAGACTTTGGCTAAAGTGAGCCCCACCCACGTAGCCCCATACTCTCCCCAGGCAGCCATGCCCTTATGTGTGATGTGCTGGCTCTCAGACGGGGCTACTGGCCAGACAGCAAAAAAGAGCCTTAGAATTGCTTGGCTGCAGGGCCTCTGGGCCACAGCACCAGGCAGCCCTGGATGGCGTGTTTCCTGAAGCCTGTCCTGGAGTGTTTCCCTTCGCAGGTTGAGGTTGACAGGATAAACGATAAAGCGAGCATCTTATGAGGATAGGTGGCTGTGTCTATACTTACTGTGATGCCGTAGATTTCTTTCTTTTGCAGAGACTTAGGTACTACCTGTGCAGCTACTGGTATCATAATAAACGAAGTTATCCTTAATGGGGAGACTACTATGAGCTTACACATGATTTGGGGAAGGTATGAGTCCCCAGAGGAACGGATGCCGACCAGACCAGGATGACAGCTGTCCACTTTCGTGCTGCCATCCCCATTTAATAGGAACAGAAAGCGAAGCTCAGAGGGGTTAAGCAACTCACCCAAGATCACACAGCTGGTGTGTGGAGGTGCCAGATACCATCTTGTGCAGGGAAAGGATTAGAATTAGATTCCATGGGCCATTTAAAATCAAAGACACATACGTAGAAAAGACAGAGTGGGCAGCCACTGTGGATCGCCGCCAACTCGTGGGGGCAGTGTCCTACTGAAGCGGGCTTTTGAAAGCTCATGCTACCTCCGTGAATCCTCTTGGACTGGCTTCTGGTGAGGACCTCTCAACACGCCTCTGACAGGGAAGCTAAGGCAAATACTGTCAATTATGTGAGTGCTAACCAGCTCTGCGTCCTCGGCCAAGTTATTCACCTTCCTTGAATACCCATCTTCTCATCTTTAAAGTGGCACCAAACATGTCTGTCCCTTAAGGTTGCTAAGTCATCAAATAAGAGAATATTTGTAGATAAAAAAAGCATTTTGCAGAAATGATTGGGACGATTGAAAAGAGGCAGATTTCAGTTCTTTTGAAACAAGTGCCAGTTAGGCAGAAAATTGTACAGTAACACTGCTTCTGTTTGGCGTCCTTGGGGGATTCACAAAAATGGATTTTCTGGATCACCTAACTCCTTGAAGTGTCAAGATAAGAAAATTATACTGTACACAAGTGCCATACACTAAGGGAGAATGTCCCAAATGAGCAGAAGGCAGGCTCTTTATCTCCCTCCTCCCACCAATTGGAAGATGGGAGCCAATTGCCAATTAAGTTATATTCAAATTTGCATTATTGTGAGGTTTTGTTGTGTATGATCTTCTGTCTTCTTTACTTGAATGTGCTGAAAATTATTTAAAATTTCTGTGGATCTCAGTTATCATTATTGATACAGTTAGGAAATGGTTCACGGATGCTCTGTCCCTACAGTACATGACCCCAGATGGCTAAGTTTTGTTGAATTATTGATTTACATTAACAATTTTTTGGAAATAATTTCACACTTAGAGAACAATTGCAAAAATAATAGAAAACCCATACAGAGAACTCCAAAATACTCCCACTCAGAAACCCAGGTCCACAAACTCTTAACATTTTGCTACATTTGCCCTATCATTCATTCATCCTGTCTGTCTGTCTGTCTATCTAGCTATCTTTTATGTTTTTTTTTTTTTTTTTTACCGGGAGGTCCCGGGGATTGAACCCGGGTCCCTCCATATGGGAGACGGAGGCCTAACCAGTTGAGCCACATCCGACCCCTATCTAGTTATCTTTGAACATGTATCTTCCATGTATATTTCCTAAGAACAAGGATATCATTTATATAACCAACTTAAGTTATCAAGTTGAAGAAATTTAACATTGATATAAAGTTTACAGTCTATACTCCAATTATTTAATGTGTTCCAATAATGTCCTTTTGAGCATTTTCTCCTCCAATATTAGACCCCACCCAGAATCATATATTACATGTAATTGTCATTGTGTCTTTAGTTGCACTTTTAAAAAAAATTGTGGAAATATACATAGACCATAAACTCTCCCATCTCAGCCACACTCAGGCATACCATTCACTGGGACTGATGACATTCGCAATGCCGTGCTACCCTCACCCCATCCGTTTCCAGAATTCTCATCACCCCAAGCAAAACCCTGCACCCATGATGCACTAACACTCTTTTCTCCCTCCCTCCTGGCCCTCGTAACTTGTAGTTTACTTCCTGTCTTTATGAATTTGCAGATTCTAGTTATTTCATGTATGTGGAATCGTATCTGTTCCTTTGTGTCTGACTTATTTCACTCAACATGATGTCTTCAACATTCACCCACGTTGTCACATGTATCAGAATTTTGTTCCTTTTTGTGGCTGAATATTATTCCATTGTATGTATAGACTACATTTTGTTTATCCATTCTTCTGTTGAAAGACTTTTCATTGCTTCTATCTTATCTTTTGGCTATTGTGAATAATGCTGCTATGCACATTGGTGCACAAATATTTATTTGAGTGCCTGTTTTCAATTCTTTTGGGTACATATCTAGAAGTGGGGTTGCCAGATCATATGGTAGTTCTATGTTTAAATTTTGAGGAACGCTAATTTTTTTTCCTCAGTGGCTGCACCATTTTACATTCCCAACAGTGTACTAAGGTTCCTATTTTCCTGTATCCTTACCAGCACTTGTTATCTTCTGTTTTAAAATAATAGCCATTCTAGTGGGTCTGAGGTGGTATCTCATTGTGGTTTTGATTTACATTTCCCTAGTGGCTAATGACACTGAGCATATTTTCATGTCTTTATTGGCCATTTGTATATCTTCTTTAGAGAAATGTCTCAAGTCCTCTGACCATTTTTAAACTGAGTTGTTTGATTTTTTTGTTATTGAGTTGTAGGAGTTCTTCACATATTCTGATACCTTTCTCAGATATACAGTTTTCAAATATTTTTTCCCATTCTTTGATTGTCTTTTCACTTTCTTAATAATGTCTTTTGGTGCACAAAAGACTTTAATTTCGATGAAGTCCAATTTATCTATTTTTTTTTTAATAGCAGCCACCCACTGAGATAACACCCTTTGACAAGACGAACACATTCACATTCCATAGAGGCATGTCCCTTCCCGCACATCCTCCACACTGACACCCTGCACCAGTGAACCTCCCCTGCCATATCTGCTGAAAGAACATTCCCACAATTGTATTCTCAACCACAGATCTCCACTTCCCCAGAGTTCACTTGTTCCTTCCTCCAGCCCTCCCCCTATCTGTGGATAGCCCAACCCACCCCACAAACCCCGCTCACCCTCACACCCCAGTGCCATTGACCCTACTCACATCTTTGCACCACCATCACCCCCACCACTGCCAAACCACCCCATTCACATTATCATAGATTCTTCCCAGATTGAGCATCAGCTCACCACTCTCTACTCCCTTTCTATCTCCTGGTAACCTATCTTCCAGACTCTTCTTCTGTGCGTCTGCTCAATACCCTTAATTGATAGCAGTGAGCTCATGCAATATTTTTCCTTTAGTGAAGGGCTTACCTCACTCAACATAAGGTCTTCAAGGTTCATCCATGTTGTCACATGTATCAATACTTCATTCCTTCTTACGGCTGAGTAGTATTCCATCACGTGTATATACCACATTTTGTTTACCCATTCATACGTTGATGGAGACTTGGGTTGCTTCCAACTTTTGACAATAGTGAATAATGCCGTTATGAACATTGGTGTACATATATCTGTTCATGTCCCTGCTTTCAATTCTTCTGGGCATATAAATAGTAGTGGGATTGCTGGATCATATGGCAAACTGTTTTCCACATGGACATATAGCCATGTGGCTGCCCTATTCTACATTCCTACCAGCAGTGGATGAGTGTTCCCATTCCTCCACATCCTCTCCATCAATTGTAATTTCCTGTTTTTTTTTTTTTTAATAGCAGCCAGTCTAATTGGTGTGAGATGATATCTCATTGTAGTTTTGATTTGCATTTCCCTAATAGCTGGTGATGTTGAACATTTAGTTTTAGCTGTTACATTTAGGTTTTTGATCCGTTTTGTTAATTTTTGTATATGGTATGAGGAAAGAACCCTAGGTTTCCCAGGACCACTTGTTGAAGAGACTATTCTTTCCTCATTGAGTGGATTGGTATCTGTGTTAGTCAGCCAAAGGGTGCTGGTGCAAAGTACTAGAACTCTCTTGGCCTTTGTAAAGGGTATTTATCTGGGGTAAAAGCTTACAGTTACAAGACCCTAAAGAGTACAACTCAAGGTTACTTCCTCACCCAAAGTCAATTGCCACATGTTGAAGCAAGATGGCGGGCAATATATGCGAGGGTTCAGCCTTCCTCTTTCCTCTTAAGGCTCTGTGGGCCCAGCTTCATCTGATCTCAGCTGTAGGCTGGCATAAGGTTTGTCTCTCTTCCTCTGGGGCTTGTTTCTTTCTGGGCTCAGCTGCTCTAGTATCTTCACAAGGTCAGCTGTAAACTACTGGGCTCCTCTCTCTTCCCCGGGGTGTAGGATCCTCTGTGTGTCTTCTCTTGTATCAACTTCCATATTCTTGATTGAGCAACCCAGCCCAAGTTGTTGGGGACTTAACCCTGCATGCCCTAATGAAGTGGTCAAATCAAAGCCCTCATGTTGATTGAATGAAGTAAAAGTGAAGCCTCTGAATATGATACAGTCAGAGAGGTATCACACCTACAGGAACAGACCAGTTTACAAACATAATATCTCATCTTTGGGAATTCATAAATAATATCAGACTGCCACAGGAGTCCTGCTGTTTGAGGCACTGTTTACTGTGACAGTCAATGAGATCCTGCTGAGATATGCATAAGTGTAACCTCTGTAATGACTTCCTGACTCACTCTGAAATCTCTTAGCCATAAAAACTCATTTGTGGGTAAGTGGATGTGGCTCAAGTGATTGAGCTCCCACCTACCACATGGGAAGTCCCTGGTTTGATTCCCGGTGCCTCCTAAAGAAGACAGCGAACTGGCACGACAGGCAGGCATGGCAAGCTGACACAACAAGATGATGCAACAAGAGACACAAGATGAAACAAAAACAAATCAAAACATGAGAGTCACAACAAAGCAGGGAGCAGAGGTTCCCGGTGCCTTCTAAAGAAGATAGCGAGCTAGCATGACGGGCAGGTGTGGTGAGCTGATGCAACAAGAGATATGGGGAGGAAAAACATAATGAGAGACACAACAAAAGCAGGGAGTGGAGGTAGCTCAAGTGATTAGGCGCCTCTCTCCCACATTGGAGGTCCCGGGTTCAGCTCCTGGTGCCTCCTAAATGAAACAAGGAAGACAAACAGGCACAGCAAGTGCAAAACATTGAGGGGTAGGGAGAAATAAATAAATAAATCTGTGGTTTTTAAAAAAATAAGTTTTGAAATCAGAAAGTGTGAGTCTTCTAGACTTTGAATTTAAAGTGAATCTCTTGTAAACAGCATATAGTTGGGTCATGTTTATAAAAAATTTTAAATTATTTATTTCTCCCCACCCCCTTGTTTTTCACTTGCTGAGTCTGTTTGTCTTCCTTATTTCTTTAGGAGGCACTGGGAGCCGAACTCAGGACCTCTGATGTGGGAGGGAGGTGCCTAATCACTTGAGCCACCTCTGCTCCCTGCTTTGTTGTGTCTCTTATTCTGTTTTTCCTCCCCACATCTCTTGTTGCGTCATCTTGTTCTGTCAGCTCACTGTGCCTGCCCATTGCACCAGCTTGCTGTCGTCTTTAGGAGGCACCAGGATCTAAACCAGTGAACTTCCATGTAGTAGGCGGGAGCCCAGTCACCTGAGCCACATCTGCTTCCCTGGGTCATGCTTTTTTATCCATCTGCCAATCTTTGCCTTTGACTTGAGAGTTTGATCCATTTACATTTAAAGTCCCTACTGATAATGCAGGACTTTTTTCTGCCCTTTTGCTATTTGGTCTTTGTAAGTCTTACACCTTGCTGTCACTCAATTTTTCCACTACTGCTTATTTTTGTATTTAGCTGATCTATTATAGCGAACCATTTAGAATTCTTTCTCATTTCCTTCTATGTTAAATTTTCCTATATTTTCTTTGTATTTATCTTGGAGCTCCTATTTAACATCCTAAATTATGACAATCTTATTTGGTTTGATGTTAAATGAACTTCAGTATTACACGCAAATTATATTCTTATACCTCTCTGTCCCCCACAGAGAGGTATAAGAGTTTTTGTCAAAAATTACATATTTATATATTATGAGTCCCAAATCCTTGCTTTAGCATTACTTTTTATGGATTTGAATTTTAGATCCTGTGAGAAATAAAAAGTGGAGTTACAAATAAAAATACAATAGTAGTGGAATTTTTATTTACCATGTTCTTACCTTCACTGAAAATCTTTATTTCTTTATGTGGTTTCAATCTGTTGTCTAGTGTTCTTTCCTTTAATCTGAAAAACTCCCTTACCATTTTCTGCAGGGCCGGATTTAGTGGTGATAAGCTTCTTCAGCTTTTTAAAAATCTGGGAATGTCTTAATTTCTTCCTCATATTTAAAGACAGTTTGCCAGATTTAGAATTCTTGGTTGGCATTTTTTTTCCTTTTAGCACTTTAAATATGTCATCCCAATGCCTTCATATCTTCATGGTCTCTGATGAGAAATTGTCACTTAATCATTGGGCCTCTCTTGTACATGACAGACTGCTTTTCTCTTGCAGCTTTCAGAACTCTCTTCTTGTCATTGGCATTCGACAGCTTGACTACAAGGTGTCTGGGTGTGGTTCTCTTTGAGTTATCCTGTTTGTGGTTTGTTTTACTATTTAAATATATATATTCATACATTTCATTAAATTTTGGAAGTTTCTGCCATTATTTCTTTGATCATTCCTTCTGCCCCTTTCTCTCTTTCTTCTCCTGGGACTCCTGTAATGCATACAGTGGTACACTTGGTGGTGTTCCACAGGTCTCTTAAGCTCTGTTCACTTTTTAAAATTCTTTTTTCTTTCTGATCTTCAGCCTGAATCATTCTACTTGTCTTATCTTCGAGTTTACTGATTCTTTCTTCTGCCAACTCCAATCTGCTGTTGTTCCCCTCTGTGGAATTTTTAAAATTTCTATTACTATGGTGTCCAGCTCTGTTTGGTTCCTTTTCATGATTTCTATCTCTTTATTTAAATTCTCTTTATGTTCATTTATCATTTTCCTGATTTTCTTTAGATCTTTGTCCATGTTTTCCTTTAGCTCTTTGATCCTATTTAAGAAAGATTTGTTTTTTTATAACTTTCCTTACTCTTCCTTCCACATGGCCATTTTTGCTTTTGTCTGAGTAGTTGGATCTAGTGGTTCTTTTGCTTGCCTTCTACTTGTTCCTTTTAGAAAGCCAGTAAACCAAGCTTATATGAGTTATATGTGCTCCCCACGTCATGTGCCCATGGAAAATAAGGTTGCCAAAAATGGTTACAGAACAAAACAAGAGAATAGAAGCAACCTAATAACAAGGTAGTTTGTTGATGTCTCAGTCCCTCCCTGCATAATTGTGGAAACCTCATCCTCATTCAAATCCCTTCTTTTGAATTAAAAAAGTAGGGAATTTCTCCATTGCCACCCGACTTCCTTTTACTTTTAGGTTGTGGACTCTTGCCTTGAGTGTGGCTGAGGCGGTGCCAAGTCTCAAGGTACTTGGTGCCTGAGGCTCCCGCTGCTTCCGGAATCGACATCTCATTGTACCCAGCACCCTGGCCCCACGCTGATAGGTGGTTGCCAGGATGAGCCAAGCCTCTTGAGCCCATGCTTTGTTGCATGTGGCTTTGAACTTCACTTCATCCAGAGTAGCATCTACTACCCCAAGTTCTCTATCTGCACTTCTTTGTGATTTTGTTTGACTAACAGAAGATGGTGGAAGTGATCTTGTGTGATTTGCGAGGCTAGACCTTACAGAGTCTTGCGGCTTCTGAGTTTGTTCCCTTGGAACAACCTGTGAGAAAGCCCAGGCCAGCCTCTCTGAGGGTGAGAGACCAGGGAGAGAGAGGTTCAGCTGTCCAGGTGTTCCAGTCACCCCCAGCGGGACCTCCAGGCCCAGCTGGCCTCTGCCAACCTATCAGCTGATTGCTCACGCCTGGGTACCCCAGATGGGACCAGGAGAAGAGCTTTCCCGTTCATCTCAGTCCAGGTGGCAGAACTGTGAACAAATGCCCAGCTTGTTGTCTGAAGCCACCGAGTTTTGGGATAATTTGTTAGAGAGCAAAGGATAACTGACACAGGAAGATAAGAAAAAGCTTCTTTCCCCCTCAGCCTCTATCTTCGTTTCTGTGGTGGTTTGAAACTGTATGTGCCCCAGAAAAGCATGTTCTTAAAGTTAATCCATTCTTGTGGGTGTGAACCTATTGTAAGTAGGATCTTCAGAGGAGACTGCTTCAGTTAGGTGTGACCCACCCCATTCAGGATGGCTCTTAATCCTCTTACTGGAGTTTCTTTATAAATGGATAAAGAGAGAGGGAGAGAAAGAAGAGAGAGAGAGAGAGAGAGAGAGAGAGAGAGAGAGAGAGAGAGAGAGAGAGGAAAGCAACAAAACCTGGAAGAGAAGGGAGAAACCCACAGACACCATCATGTGCCTTGCCATGTGGCAGAGGAGCCAAGGATCTCCAGCAGCCAGTTTTCAGGAAGAAAGCATCTCCCTGATGATGTCTTGATTTGGATATTTTCATGGCCTCAAAACTGTAAGCTTGCAAGCTAATAAATTCCCATTGGTTAAAGCTAACCCATTTCATGGTATCTGTTTTCAGCAGCCTAGAAAACTAAAACAGTTTCCTAGGGCTGCCATGACAAAGTACCACCAATAAGGGGGCATCAAACAATAGAAACTTATTCTAGTACAGTTCTGGAGGCCAGATGTCCCAAATCAGGGTGTCAGTAGGCCGTGCTTTCTTCCAAGTCCGTAAGGAAGAATCTGTTCCGTGGCTCTTCCTGGCTTTTGTGGTTGGCTGGCTATACGTGGTCTTCTCCATCCCACTTGTCACATGGCACGCTGCCCTGTGTTTGTCTGTATCTAAATTTCCTCTTCTTATAAGGGCACCAATTCCACCCTACTCTTCAGTCTTTCCTCATTTTAGCTTGCCTAATTCCATCTATAGCAGCTCAATTTCCAAATGAGGTCACATTCTGAGGTACTGGGGAAGTACAATTCAATCTATAACAGCCTCCTTGGTGTTTGTGTCACATCCCAAGGTGCTGGCTGGAGTTAGCTTAGTTTCATACGGAATTAGCAATATAGTTTTGTTTGGCTTATTCTTGCACCTATGCTGCTTTCCACAGGGACTGGCTCTCTCCCCTGCTCCAGCGTCTAGCTCCCACCCAATCCCATCGTCCTTCAGAACCCATGCCTGACCCTCCCCACCTGGACAATCGTGGTCTCTTGCCCCCTGTAGCCGAGGGCTCTTGGCAGACCTCAAATTGCCCCTTGGATCATGGGGTCCCACAGTGTATTAGTCAGGGTTCTCTCGGGAAACAGAATCAGCAGGAGATATCTGTCAATAATATGAAATTTTGGAAGAGTCTCTCACGCGACCGTGGGGACGCACAAGTCCAGGTTCTGCAGGCAGGCTACAAACCAGGGGCTCTGATGAAAGTCTGATGAAAGGTCCTTGATGAGTTTCTGGGAGAAGTTGGCTGTCCAAAGACGAGCTGGGAAATTCTCTCTGAATGTTGAAATCACTTCCGCTTTTAAGTCATTCAACTGATTGGATAAAGCGCCACCCATTGCTGATGTAATCTCCCTGACTGATGCAGATATAATCAGCCATCCATGCAGTAAACTCACTGGTGATGGAAGTCCATAGATGCTCTTGTATTACAATCAGCCCAGTGCTTGCTGGACCAAACACCTGGACACAATTACCTGGCCGAGTTGACACATTAGCCTAACCATCACACACAGGAACCGCCCCAAAGTGTCCTGAAGGAGTCAAGAACACCTAGTTTCACCCTGCATGGAGAGGCTCCACTGCGTTGCCCTAAAGTAAGAGAAACTGGCCTGAGGTTAAGTCTGAGTGGTTCTTTTTTGAGCAAGATAGTTTATCTTCTCTTTTGGCTATTCAGAGGTCCTTTTTTTTGAGGAAGTCGGGATGCCTGGCCATATTCTGATAGCTAAGGTTGCTAGATAAGTGCCCTCTGGGTAAATTGTAATGTGGGTAAGAAGGGTCCATTTTATTGCTAGAATTTCTTGTGTTTTTGCCAGTCAAAGGTGGAGTGTTTCGTTGGGTGAAATTTAATCACTAGCATAATTACAGAAAATGGGCTTCTTTTAGATAAACGTTGTATACCCGTTTCAGAGTGGGAATAAAGGTCCAGATTTGCAAATAAAATTATATGGACTTTTGAATCTTTTACCTTCTGTCATACCTGTAAATTTGCCACTAAAATATCAATTAGGAATGACACAATTGCAGCAAATAATAGAACACAAAGGCCTTCTTTTATTCTTGAGATGGTAATAACATTTTGAAAATGTAAATATTTAAGAAAGGCAATTAACATCATCACTCAACCTCACTTCCCAGAGATAGTCATTGTTAATGGGTTTTAAAATGTCCTTCTAGATTTTTTATAGTGCAAACACTTTCTTATGAGGAGTGTCCTCAAAAGAGGGAATGCATGCTTTTTCCCCCTCCAACTTGTATTTTACTCCAATTATTAGGCTAGAAGTTCACCAAGGCGGGAACTGGATCCATTTCATGTCAGACAATTAGATCACTTTTATGGTGGCCACCTCATATGCTTTGGGGAAGAGGTTAAAATGTGGTCCGTGAGACCCACAAATTTAGCTGTCCCGGCTCTAAGCTCTCTGGGACGGCATCCACACACTGAGGACATACTTGCCCATCAATCCCAGCCAGGGGGGTGGGAAATCAGCCCTGTTAGCTCCCCCAGGTTGACAGGGCAGCCTGCCAGTGGCTGCATTTTACCCTTCCAGGCACAGACCAGGTGGACATGGGCTGGTCTTCTCAAAGAGGGGAATATCGGCCTTTGCAAAGAGTTCCTTTGACTCGGCCCAGTTCGCATTTGCTGCAAGGCAGTCCCCATTTACTGGAGTCTAAAATGAAACGAAGCAAGCAAGCAAGCTGCTTGAGCAAACAGATGGTTTTCATTAAACTTAATCATTAATCTTGTCCTGATTATTTACCATAATGTGTTAGATTGCTATGTTTCCTTAATATTTTGATGAACCATCACCACGAAATATGTCATGGAAGTAAAATGATGGTTGATGCGCTAATAAAAACCATCGGCGAGGCCAGAAGCCTCCCCTTCTGCAGAATTAGGCAAATGAAGAGTTTGTTCATTTATTTGAGGAGAAAGAAGAGGCTGTAATATCAGATGGAGCTGCCACTTTGGTGACGTTTTCAGGATCATGGAGCAGAAGCAGAAAAGCCTGAGCACAACCTGCCGAATCACAGGCACCCTTTTACTTAAACACGTTTGCAATGAAAATCTGGGTTTACAAAAGCAATTTTAAAGGGTCCATTCTGCATTTTATGAATGAATTTTTTAAACAGAATTTTTAAAAAGAATAGTCACCCAATGAATTTAACATAACATTTTAGATTTTAAAATTCCATCTGTCTGAAACATACAGAGAACATCTCTAAAGTGTCAAGTGAAATAAATTAATATGATACACAAAAGTTTAAAATACAGGAAAGGGATGGGCTGGGGGGGGGCTCTGAAGTCCCTCTGTTTCCTTTGTTCAGCTCCGAACACCTTTTACGTTCTGATTAACAAAAGAGATTGGGCTCTATTTTTTTCTCTAATTCCTATTTTTTAATTTTATTTTAAGGAATCGGTAGCAGGGACTGCAGCAGATATTTGTATGCCAATGTTCACAGCGGCATTATTCACAATTGCCAAAAGATGGGAACAACCCAAGCGTCCATTAACAGATAAACAAAATGTGATATATACATATAATGGAATACTATTCAGTAGTGAAAAGGAATGGAGTGTGATCGCAGATGTCATTCAAATAAATCTCAGGGTTGGTGCCAACTGCTCAGGGCCGCTCATAGTGGTCCCACTTGTGCAGTTAGATGAACATGGGGAGATCTGCATTGTTTTGGGGAGAATAGGGAGTACCCTGACTGTGACACCCAGAAAACCTCACCATAGTCAGCTCTCCTCTCACTGGATGCTTGAACTCTGTGCCAAGCTGTTTTGGGGATCAAGGATGCTCAGAAAGGTCAAAGCCCTTTGAAATGGGTCAATCATTATAAAATGCAGGAAGCCTGCTGTATCTAAACCTTCAAAGAAACGGGTTCCAGGGGAAATCAGCTAAGACCTGCATGCCTGGTCACTCGAATGTTTTCTACTAAACTCATTTATGAGGTTTAAAATGTCACACTGTGTTTCTTCATTTATACAATTGCAAAGTCAGTCAAAATGAAAGGTTCTCTGTAGAGGTGACTTCTTCTATTAACAAGAAATGATAAACCGGTCAACATTTCCCTGCGATTTTGCTTCTTTCTATAATGTAATGAATTCTTTCCTAATAGTGTGGGTTAATAAAAATATCACAAATCATGCCTATTAATTAGAGACTCTCCGTTCTTGGGTCAGTTCATTCTTGAGCCTGACTTACACTTTTCACATGTGGCTGGGGAGTGGCTGGAGCTGAGGTTGCAGCTGTTGCTGGGCAACGCCTGGTGGCCTGTGAAGGTGGTAACGCTTTATTTTTATTTTTTATTTTTTATTTTTTATTTTTTATTTTTTTTACTGGGAGGTACCGGGGATCGAACCCTGGTCTCTCCATATGGTAGACGGACGCCGAACCTTTGAGCCACGTGGCACAGCAAGGCAGTTACAGCTGGAGGGACACGTCTATTTTCAATTTATAACTCTTGGGCCTCTCCAATACCATGTTGAAACTTTTCCTCTTCTGACTAAATTCCCTTTCTGTTTCTTATTCTTTTCCTAGATTGTTTCAATCTGTCCCACTTCTGAGCCAACGCTTGAGACGAGGCTCCCGTTTGGGGGCCTCCCTAGCCTCTGTCTCGCTCCCACAGACGTGCGCGCAGGCAGCGAAGGGCCGAGCTCCGCGTCCCGCCCTTCCAGGACGTGGCCCCGCAGACGGCCAAGGGCCGCTCCGCGGTGGCGGCCGCGGTGCCGAGGGGCTGCCGGGGGTCCGCTTCCTTCCCGCGTGTCCCCCTCCCGCGCTCCTCCCCGTGGGGTCCCAGAGGGCCAGCCGCGCACCAGCCGAGGGCGCTGACCCGCAGGGGGGGCGGCTTGGCGCCCACGCCCCCCGCCGCCGAGCTGCCGAGGCTCTGCGGTTGCACGGGGCGCCCCGCTCTCTGCGGCCCGCGGCGGCCTTAAATCCTGCACGCACATCCACGCCCGCACACGTCCCACGCGCCCCCGGCCTCCCCCAGGCTCCGGGCCTGGCCCTTGCGGGCGGTCTTCATTGGCCGCTGGGAGGGGTCTTCTCCCGGCACCTTCCTCCGCGCCCTCCCCTCTCCTCGTCGCTGCCCCCGGCTCTCCTCACTCCGAGGCTCCCAGCTCCTTGCGGTTGCGGGTTGAGGTGCCTCGGTGAGGAAGAGAGGAGGGATTCTGCCTCGGGAGCGAGGCCCCAGGGCTGTGCCGCCTGCCCTCTGGCGGAGGGGCCTGCTCAAGGTCACACCGGCCGCTGTGTGCGCGGGTGGCCACCCCCCCACCCGTCCATCTGCTTCTCCATCTTATCCTTCATCCACCCAACACCTTTTTTCAGGTACCGGGGTGGGAATTGAACCCTGGACGCCCTATGCGGGAAGCTCCCCTGAGTTGGTTTTTTCATTTGTTTGCTTGTTGTTGTTTGTTTGTTTGTAGGAGGCACTAGGGATCATACCTCCCACGTGGGGAGCAGGTGCTCAACCTCCTTAGCCACATCCGCTCCAACCAGCACTTTTTCTAAGTTCCCTGGGCCAGGCAGGTGCCAGGTGCTGGGAGCGGGCGAGAGAAAGAGGGCCAGGGCGCTGTCACTCCCTCGAGGGGCAAAGAGCAGAGAAACAGAGCATTCCATAGCAGCCGTCTAGGGGGTGCCCGGTGAGGGCGCCCGGGGGAGGAGGCCTTGGCCTGGCTCAGGGGAGCGAGCACAGCTTTTCCTTCTTCTGGGAGGAGGAAAGGGGCGTGGGGACCCCTGGGAAACAGGGCCAGCGTTAGCCCCGGCCCTTTGAGATGAGTAAACATCCAGATCTTTCTGACCAGCTGAATTCCCGGCTGTTTCAACTTTTTATAACAGGAAGATTTTCAGATGTGAAAAAAGGCTGACTTCTTACCTTCTCCCCTTTAAAGGGCGTTTTTCCTTTAAATACTATACAGATGACTGAAGCATTGGCGTGAGCACGTTGCAGCTCTAGACAAGTTTGACACTGACTTTCACATGTGGATGCCTGGTCTCAGGAGCTTACATCTCTAGCACCTTCTAATCAGCAACTGCGTTCACGGGGAAATTCCGTGCCTCCCCAGCCTGGGAAGGGGGAGCTCCGGAATTCCTCTCTGTTTCCTTTCTTGTCCTATGGGGGGAGGGGCAGGAAAAGATTTTTTTTTTTTGGAGGAAAAAATCTAGAAACTTAACTGATAGGCCCTGTTTCTGTCACCTCTGGTCGGGGAGAGAGTGTCATCTTATCTTTCCAGTGCACATTTGATATGCATTTGTTCTGGAGGATTTTGTGAGGAACTAGGTGGAAATAGTCCCTGGGGCCCAGGCGAATGGCTTTGTTTACACCCATGAGGTGGGGAGTTAGAAGGAGAATTAAGAAATAAAAGCAGACTTTTGGGTTTCTGGAAGTTGGTGGGGCATCCATTTGCATTCCTACAGGCCTCTGGGTGGAGCCCGCAGTCCCGTGTTAAGTAGTTAAGAACTTGTCTTTCTGATTATAATGAACCATTTGGCTGGGTGTTCGGAAGTGTGAGGGTCTCTGGCTTACTCCTCCAAGGCTGATCATTTTTGCCCAGCTGGAATTTTCCCTTTGCCCCTCAGGAGAGCACCAGGTGTGTGTGTGTGTGGGGGGGGGCCTGGGGGACAGCTCCACTGGTCTGGGGGACAGCCTTGCTGGGGAGGCGCTTGCTCAGCTCTCTCAGTTACACTCTGGGTCTGTAACGGAGTGTTGTTTATCTGGAGAAGAAATCATCTCACCTGGGGAAAAAGCAGGTACGAGAATGCTCTCAGAACAAGTCTAGGGAGCGGCCCAGGCTCAGGACCACGTGGGAGGTCCTGGGTTTGGTTCCTGGTGCCTCCTGAAAAAGACGAACAAACAAACAAAAAACAACAAGCAAAACAAATGAAAACACCAACTCAGGGAAGCCGAAGTGGCTTGGTGGGTGGTTGAGTGCCAGCTTCCCACATCCGAGGTCCTGGGTTCAATTCCCGCCCGGGTACCTAAAACAAACAAACAAACCAACAAACCAAGTGTCTAATGAGAAGAGCTCCTTTTCTGGAAGATACTGGCAGACTGAAGATACAAATCCTCCTGAGATAAGAGGAGAGGCCTCAGTGTGACTTTTCATCCTAGGCCATGGAGAGGCTGACCCTGGAGGACCATCTGCCCCTTTTTGTGTCCACCAACCCTCTAAACAAGAAAAATAGCCCTGAAAACAGGCTCAAGTAATTCCTACTAGTTATTTTGATTTTCTTGGCTTAAAAACTTGGGGAAAAATTCCTTTTAATGAGAACAGGTCTGGGATCAATAGGCATGGCACATTCTTTCCCTGAAGAAACTATAGAGTTCCACAGAAATCAGAGACAATCTAGAAAAGATGTCTGATTGCATGAAATTTCCTTTAGGTTTAGCCTTTTTTCTTTTTTTCCCCCATTTTTTTTTTTTTTTTTTTTTTTTTGGGGTTTGTTTTAGATCTTCATCACATCTGACCATCAAGTGCTTATTTTCTTTGTTGCAATTTCATCACCCAGATTGGCCTTTTGATACATTCTCACAGCTCTTCTTTAATAGAAACCTGATGAACTTCAGAATTTATTTGAAATATGTATTCAATATGAACCACTGCTCATTTTTTACAAAGGTAGAGTAACACAGCAGCCTCCATTTATTTAACAATTTTTTTCTATTTTCTCATCTCATTCTTCATAGCAGCCCTGTTCAGGCTGAGTGGAAATACTGATAAACATGAAAACATGTTCAACTTCCCTAATCAAAGAAATGCATATTAAAATGAGATAGTATCTGTTCTCCTATCATTGTGTCAGAAATGAAAGATATTAATAATAGCCATTGTCGGTGAAGAAGTGGGAGGGAGAATGCAGGGCGCACACAGCCCCTTCCCCACCATGGCCCCTGGGATGTGTAAATCATCCTGGGCTCTTACAGTAAGTCCCTTCTCCTCCCCCCCCCTTCCCTTCCCCCCCCTTCCTCCTTTTTTTTTTTTTTTTTTTACAGGTAAGGAGTGTCAACTAATAGAACCAATAATTTTGCCTTCATGTTAACCAGTTTTCTCTTTGTGCTTTTATAAATTGATCACACACATCTTCTTGTCTTCTTTGTCTTGACAACAAGAGTTTCCTAATTTTTCTTCTGGAAAAATTTTCTACTGAAAAACTTCTTCTGCGTTCTGTCATGTTTTGTTGTAGGCTTGTTCTGTGAATCTTTTGGGGATTGTTTCCTTATTCTTCTTCTCAGGGAGATTTCACAGTCCTCCAGATATTTTCCCCTCCCTTTTCTGAGCTTCAAACAAAAGTGAGATCTGTTCACACTTGATGATTGCTCTCCGACTTTGGGATTAATTCCCTTTGACGTTCTCACTCTGTACTTGCCCTTCTTAGAGCTACAGATGGGGCACAGATCAATGTGAAGTGCTCCGCTCTCTTCCCGTTTCCTAAGAGATCCACATAGTGGGGGCTCCTGGGGGGCTTGCTATGATGACTTCATACCCCTTGCACCAGTTCACTGATTTTTTAAATTAATGGAGCACAGGATAAACTGCAGCCTGAGGGTGCCTGGCAATCCTAGGATGCACTCTAATCCCAGAGCACACGGCAAGCCCCCGGTGTGCGAGGCACAGCAGTCCCAGGGTGCGAGGCAATCCCAGGTTGCACAGCATTCCCAAGGTGTATTGCAATCCCAGAGTGCACAGCAATGCCAGGGTGCACTGCAATTCCAGGGTGCAAGGCAATCCCAGGGAGCCCAGGGTATTAGTCAGGGTTCCCTAGGGAAGCAGGACCAACAGGAGTTCTCTGTAAATAGTATGAGATTTTATAAAATTGCCTCATGTGACCATGGGGATGCACAAGTCCAAATTCCATAGGGCAGGCTGCAAGCCAGAAACTCCGATGAAGATCCTTGATGAAATCCCTAGGAGATGCTGGCTTTCTGAAGGAGAGATGGGGATTCTCTCCCTGAATGCTGAATTCCCTTCTCCTTTTTAGGCCTTCAACTGATTAGAAGGGATGTCTCTCAATCTCCTAAATTGATTGTAGATGCCATCAGCCATAGATGCAATCTACTCACTGATGATTTAAGTCCACAAAATGTCCTCACAGTACAATTTGGCCAGTGCTTGCTTGACCAAACAACTGGGCACCATTACCTGACCACGTTGACATGTGAGCCTAACCATCACAGTTTACCCCTTGTCAACTTGGCAGCCATACACATCCCCTTAAACCATACTTAGTCTCTAAATAATAATAACATATGTATATATAAATTTTTTTCACCTAACCATACTTAACTGTCCTGCATATAACCAGGAATGGAGTAAATCTTTCCAGAATAGGGTGCAAGTCCTTGGGTAATATTCACCCTTTAAACTTGACATGCTATAACTAGTTTTATGCATCGTATTTAAGTTATAGGATGTCAAGTTTTAGATTTAAAACTTATGTCATATAATAAGGGGATAAGACAGGGAAGAAAACAAAGATATTTGTTTTATGTACAAACATACTCAAACAAGGAGGAAATATTTATGACCATTACAGACTGGTCATGTGGTCGTAGTTTGTATTTATCACTACCTTCTTCTACTACCCATTCCATGTTCCCTTTATCCTCAGCAAGAACCTCGGTGGACTGTCGTTCTTTGTCTGCTGGGGTGACCCAAACCTTCATTCCTGAAGATTCTAGGTTATCGTTAGTCCTCCCTGGATTGGATTGTTGCAATTTTCCATTGACTTTAATCACAGGGCGTGGTAGTACTAAGATATGCCCCAGAGGATCTCCCATATTCCAGGCAAACTCTTGACCTCCATTGTGTAATTGCAGTCCTATTTCCCCTTGATAGTCAGGATCAATCACCCCAGCCAGTACAGTAATTCCCTTCCTTGCCCATTGATTCAAAGGCATGAGTACCCCAAAGTGGCCAGGTGGCAGTCTTAACTTCCAGTTCAATGGACTCATTTTGTGTCTCCTGGTAGAAGTAATCCTCCTTTTGGAACTAAGACCTGTAAATCAGCAGAGCTTAAGGTTGCCGGGACAGGAAGCAAAAATTTTCCTATGGATCACTAGGGGTAATAGAGAATGGTGGCAATGCCATTTCCACTCCTTGATTCCTGGGCTGGTGAATCCTGGCTGTGGGAGAAACAGCGCTGTAGAGTGGACACTGATTTAGAGCATACACAGCTTCCTGGAGAACATTGTCCCAGCCCTGCAAGGTGTTGCCACCTAATTGGCACAGTAATTGAGTCTTCAAAAGGCCATTCCACCTTTTTATCAATCCAGGTGTTTCAGAATGATTGGGAACATGGTAAGACCAGTGAATTCCATAAGCATGTTCTCATTCAAGCACATCATTTCATGTGAAGTGAGTTCCTTGATCAGAAGCAATGCTGTGTGGAATACCATGGTGGTGGATAAGACAGTAAGTCCACTCCATGTATGGTAGTTTTGGCAAAGGAACTGAATTCAGGGAAGACAAAACCATATCTGGAGTATGTGCTTATTCCAGTTAGAACAAATCACTGCTCTTTCCATGATGGAAGTGGTCCAATGTAATCAACCTGCCACCAGGTAGCAAGCTGATCACCGTGGGGAATGGTGCCATATCGGGGGCTGAGTGTGGGTCTCTGCTGCTGGCAGATTGGGAAACCAGCAGGGGCTGTAGCCAGGTCGGCCTTGGTGAGGGGAAGTCCATATTGCTGAGCCCACACATAATCTCTATCCCTACCACCAAGGCCACTTTACTCATGAGCCCATTGGGCAATTATAGGAGTGGTTGGAGAAAGAGGCAGACTGGTATCCACAGAGGATCATCTTATGTACTGATTATTAAAATCTTCCTCTGCTGAAGTCACCCTCTGGTGAGCATTCACAGGGGACACAAATATCTTCATGCTTTTTGCCCACTCTGAAACGTCTGTCTATACACCTTTTCCCCAGACTTCTTTGTCACCAATTCTCCAATCATATTCCTTCCAAATCCCTGATCATCCAGCCAAACAATTGGTGACAGCCCATGAATCAGTATACAAATGTACTTCTGGCTATTTCTCCTTCTAAGCAAAATGAAAAAACCAGGTCCATTGCTTGAAGTTCCACACACTGGGTGGGTTTCCCCTCACCACTGTCCTTCAGGGATGTCTCAGAAAGGGGCTGCAGTGATGCAGCTATCCACTTTTGGGTGGTACCTGCATTTCATGCAGGACAATCTGTAAAGCAAGTTTTCCCTTCCTCAGTCACCTGATGGTAAGGACTGCCCCAAGAGGCCATAGCTGTGAGCTGGGAAAGAGATGGTAATGTGGCAGGAGTCGGGGTCATGGGCATTTGGGCCCCTTCCTCATGTAACTTACTTGTGCCTTCAGGACCTGCTCGAGCACTATCTTGTGTATACCACTTGCATTTTAGGATGGAGTGCTGCTGTGAATGCCCAACTTTATGGCTGGTTGGGTCAGATAACACCAACCTCATGATAGGTGTGACAGTTTGAATTTTGTGAATCTCAGAAAAGATTATGTTCTTGAGCTAATCCATTCCTGTGGGTGTGGGGCCTTTTGATTGCATTAAATTCAGTTAAAGGATCTTTGATTACACCACTTGTTTAGATCACTTTAGGGCTATTGATTGGACTGTGTCAGTGAGGCATAACTAAGGTTGGGTCTCTGTTCTCTGGCTGGGTCTTATATAAACTGATATAAACTGGGTCTTATATAAACTGGGTCTTATATAAACTGGGTCTTATATAAACACACACAGAGAAAGAAGAGACACAAAGAAAGGGAGATTTGTCGTTTTGATCCTGCCATGTGTGAGAGAGTACTCCAAGTTCACCTACAGCTTCAGAAAGACAAAGAAGCCCCGAGAGGCTCAAGGAGACAGATCCAGGGAGACATACCTGATCACCCACAGCTGAGCTTGAGGAGAAAGTAGAGAGAGATTGGCAGACCCTCCATCTTGCTTTGCCATGTGGCAGGACTCCAGGATCTGCATGAAGTCAACCTTTCATGAGGAAGTATCTCTGATGATGCATTGATTTAGACATTTTCACAGCCTTGAAAATGTAAGTTTTTACCCTAATAAAGTTCCCATCATAAAAACTAACCCAGGGGGTCGGATGTGGCTCAACTGGTTGGGCGTCCGTCTCCCATATGGAGGGACCCGGGTTCGATCCCCGGGACCTCCCGGTAAAACAAACAAACAAACAAACAAAAAAAACCAAAACAACAACAACAACAAAAAACTAACCCATTTCTGGTATATTGCATTGGCAGCCTTTGGCAAACTAAGACAATAGGCAACTCAGGTCTCATGGTAACTTGGTGGTCCATAGTTATGTGTTCAGTCTCTACTAAGGCCCAGTAGCAGGCCAAAAGCTGTTTCTCAGAAGGAGCGTAGTTAGTAAGGACTACCAGAAAGGATAGCAGGGCTTTGCTCCAAAATCCTAAGGGTCTGTGTTGTGATTCTCCTATAGGGGCCTGCCAAAGGCTCCAGACAGCATCTCTATTTGCCACTGAAACTTCCAGCACCATTGGATGTGCTGGATCATATGGCCCAAGTGGCAGTGCAACTTGCACAGCAGCCTGGATCTGTCGCAGAGCCTCCTTTTGTTCTGATCCCCACTCAAACAAGATGCTTTTCTGGTCAGTCAGTAAATGGGCTGGAATAGCATACCCAAATGAGAATATGTTGTTTCCAAAATCCAAAGAGGCCAACTAGCCATTGTGCCTCTTTTTTTGGTGATAGGAAGGGCCAGATGCAACAGCTTATTCTTCACTTTAGAAGGAATATCTCAACATGCTCCCACACCATTGGACACCTAGAAATTTCACTGAGCTGGAAGGCCCCTGTATTTTTGTTGGATTTACCTTCCATCCTCTGATACGGAAATGCCTTACGAATAAGTCTAGAGTAGTTGCTACTTCTTGCTCATTAGATCCAATCAACACAGTATCATCAATATAATGGACCAGTGTGATGTCTTGTGGGAGGGAGAGACAATCAAGGTCCCTGCGGATAATATGACATAGGGCTGGAGAGTTGATATACCCATGAGGTAGGACAGTGAAGGTATATTGCTGGCCTTGCCAGCTGAAAGCAAACTGTTTCTGGTAGTCCTTACTAACAGCAATTGAGCAAAAAAAATCTTGCCAGATCAATAGCTGCATACCAGGTCCAGGGGATGTGTTGATTTGCTCAAGCAGTGATATCATATCTTGAACAGCAGCTGTAGTTGGAGTCACTACCTGGTTAAGTTTATGATAGTCCACTGTCATCCTCCATCCATCTGGTTTTTCTGCACAGGCCAAATAGGACAGTTGAATGAGGGATGTGGTGGGAATCATCAGCCTTGCATCCTTCAAGTCCTTGATAGTGGCACTAATCTCTGCAATTCCTTCAGGAATTCAGTGTTGCTTTTGATTTACTATTTTGCTAGGTAGGGACAGTTCTAGTGGCTTCCACTTGACCTTTCCTACTATAATAGTCCTTACTCTACAAGTCAGGGAACCAGTCTGGGGATTCTGCCAGCTGCTGAATATGTCTATTCCAATTATGCATTCTGGAACTGGGGAAATAACCACAGAATGGGTCCAGGGATACACTGGACCCACTGTGAGACAGACCTGAGCTAAAACTCCCTCAATCACCTGACCTCCATAAGCCCCTACTCTGACTGGTGGACCACAGTGACATTTGGGTCTCCTGGAATTAATGTCACTTCTGAGTCAGTGTCTAATAATCCTTGAAATGTCTGATCCTTTCCTTTCCCCAATGACCCTGGTAAAAGGCCTAGGTCTCTTTGGGGAAGGCTGCAAGCCAGGAACTCCAATGAAGGTCCACCATGAGTTCCCCAGGAGGTGCTGGCTTTTTAAAGTAGAGATGGGAATTCTCTCTCTAACTGCTGAAATCACTTCTCCTTTTCAGGCCTTCAGCTGATTGGATGAGATGTCTCTCATTGCTGACAGCAATTTCCTCATTTGATTGTAGATGCCATCAGCCGTAGATGCAATCAACACACTGATGACTTATGTCCACAAAATGTCCTCACAGTACAATTTGGCCAGTGCTTGCTTGACCAGACAACTGGCACTATTACCTGGCCAAGCTGACATAAGAGCCCAATCATCACACTGGGCAACCCCAGGGTGACTGCAATCCCAGGGTGCATGGCAACCCCAAGAAGGCAATCCCAGGGTGCACTGCAATCCCAGCGTGCATGGCAACCCCAAGAAGGCAATCCCAGGGTGCACTGCAATCCCAGTGTGCACTGCAATGCCAGGATGCACTACAACCCCAGAGTAAACTTCATCCCCAGGGTGCATGACCACCCAAGGTACACGGCAATCCCAGGGTGCACTGCAACCCCAGGGTACATGGCAACCCCCGGGTACATGGCAACGCCAGCAAGGCAATCCCAGGGTCTACTGCAACCTCAGGAAGACAATCCCAGGGTGCACTGCAATCCCGGGGAGGCAGTCCCAGAGTGCACTGCAATCCCAGGAGCTCTCTCCTCTCTGACTCAATGATAGGATTTTCTTTGTGGGGCCACACCTCCCAGGATGCTGTGCCCTGCTGTTGTCAACCTTCTTCCTTGCCCCGAGTTTTCAGGTAGTGGGACCGTGTGCGTGGGGATCTTACTCAGGCGGTGTCACAGCTCATCATTCCGTGTTTTGTAGCCATAGACCTTCCCTCTCTACATGGAAGGCAGACTCAGGGGGAGCTGTAAAACAGCTTCTTACTTTTTCAGTAGCAATAATGGTGGGTGGACATTTCTAACAGGCTTTGGCCTTAGAAGGTCTCTCAGGTGAGTCTTCGCTCGAGGGGAAGGAGAGGAGTGCTGCTATCTTTTCCACAGGGCCGCATGATATCTTTCTGTTGCCCGCTATCAGGGTCTGCCCTGTTCTCCACTCCCCGAATCCACACCCTCTGATCCCATCATTTATTCCTGCTGCTCCTCTTCCTGGCAGGTTCCCTTTCTCTGCTCAGCTAGATTCTTCCAGGTAATGCTGAGATCAAGTTCCATCTCCTCCATGGAGCCTTTTGACTATCCCAGCCTACATGAAATTCTGTTTTCATTCGTTCATCCATCCATCCATCCATCCATCCATCCATCCATCCATCCATCCATCCATCCATCCATCATCCAGTCACTGAACAAACTTTTGCTAGATGCCCTGTGTGGCAGTTTGAAATTATTTTATGAATCCCCAAAAGAGAACTATTATGTTTTAAACTAATCCATTCCTTTGGGCTGAGCCCGTTTGACTGGACTATATCAGTGGAGTGTGATTCATGTTGAGTCTCTGCCCCATTGCTGGGTCTGATATAAAGGGAGACACAGAGACTCGGGCAGACAGGGGAAAAGGGAGCTGGCAGATTCCATTCTGTAATGTGAGAGGAGGCCTGGAAAGAGCCGAGCCCTATCTGGTTGCTCAAAGCTGAGCTCCAAGAGATGGTGGATCAGAGGTTCTTAACAAGGGCTCCGGGAGCTTGAATTGAAATAAAAAAAAAAGTCGTTCTTGTGGGGACGTGTTGGTGCAGGTGTGATATATTTATTAAATAATACACAGTATAGTGTGGACTTAGTAAGGGATCCTTGGTTTTCACCTGACTGGCAAAGGGGTCCGTGGAACAATAAAGGTTAAGAGCCCCTGTGGTAGGTTCTGGAGGGGAAGGCAGAGACCTCCACAGAGACTGGTGGCCATCTTGCTTCACCATGTGGCCACAAGTCCAGGATCAACAGTAGCTGACTTTGGTGAGAAAGTACATCTTATGGTGCCTTGAGTTGGACTTTTCATGGCCTTGGAACCGTGAGCTTTGTTTTTTTAGGAGGTTCCGGGGATTGAACCCAGGATCTTGTACACGTGAAGCAGGTGCTCAACCTCTGAGCTACACCCACAACCCCTGTGAGCTTTTACCCCAAATAAATACCTTTATAAAAGCTAATACATTTCTGGTTCTTTGCATCCACAATCCTTTGGCAGACTAAAACACCCTGCTTCACCAATCATTGTGCTTAGTGGGAATCCCACAGGAGAAAGGCAGACCTGTTCCCTGCCTTCCTGGGGCTGAGATTCTAGGAGATGTGGGTATACAAAAATCACGTCTTAATTCATTTCTTCAGTTCTTCTTCTCATCCTTATTTATCATTTAGGGAAATCTTTTTTTTTTTTTTTCAATCAACAAACCCCATTTCTAGAATACAGGCCCATATGTGGATTTTCTAGGAAATCCTGAGGTACCTCATGGAGTGGCAGGGAGAGTGGGAGAGTGGGCACACTGCTTCCAGGTGGCAGGAACTGGGAGGTCCAGAGTCTGCAGGGACAGGCATTTTAGGTTTCTCTGCAGGCACTACTGCTGCTTCCATAACTGCTGGTTGGGGTGGTGATGCTGTTTCAATTCCCAGGAGAAGACTGGAATTTTTCAGCTTGAGTCTGGCGATTGCCCCCAGATCAGTCAGGCAGGGGCAGGGGCTGGGGCTTCTGGAGCCCTTTCCCAGCGTGGGCTGCCCTCCTGTGGATGCCGTGCAGCCCAGATGCCCCTTCAAGGCGGGAGAAGGCCTCCCCGCAGCGAGGGGGACGGGGTGCTGTGGGCTAACGTGGAATTGCCTCTGCAGGGAGCTGCCCTGGCCTGGGTCCCACGCCCTGTCTGCGCCCCCTATCCAGTGCCTGGGGGATTTGGGGGACTGCCCCGAAGGGCAGCCCAGACTGTCCCTCTGCCTTTCCCCACAGCCCTGACCTGAGAGCGCCCCAGAAGCTTCCTGCGCCCTCATCTCCCCTCAGAGTCTGTTTCCTGAGGAAGCCCGTCTGCCACACACCCAACTGAATGTGTGCCACCTCACGTGGTCAGTCTGACACTTGATTGTGCATCCTCAGGCGCGGTCTGCTAACTGTCCCATGTTATTTCTGCCTTACAGACTAGACCACAGCCTGCCTCGAGTGGGAACGTAACTGCCCTGGTGTCTACCCACCTCCCTGGTTGCCAAAGAGGCACATAGGAATGACCTAAAATGTCGTGTTGCTTTTCCCAAGTTGGGGGACAAAGTCTAATATGTCAAGATGCTGCTATTTTAGTTGACCAGAGAGGTAGCGCTCCAGAAAGACCTCCTTTAAAAGGGCGTCAAGCTGTAGTCACGAGGTTGCAGTGCTCAGTGGTCAGCTCATTTCCGAGCTTTTCTCTCTGCACCTCAGGCCTCCTTCTCTTCCTCTCTGGGGATGCAGTCACATAACCTTGCAAAACAGGCCCAAGTACAGGATTTTAAAAAGATGTTTCTACATCTTACGAGTGTGTGGGAGTGTGCCTCCCCGACTGTGACATCATACGTCTCAGTGACTGCGTTTGGGAGCTGGCTGGGACCCCGATAGTCATGTGCCAGGACAGGTGGAGTTGATTCCAGAATAAGCCATCTCTGCGTGTTCCTTTGTAGTCAGTCCAATTCTAAAATTCCTTTTACCATTTTTAAAGTTGAGTGAAAGCATGATTTCCTCGTCCTCCGCCCAGGCGCCTAACCCTGCCCCCTGCATGACCCACCCCCGCCGCCCAAGCAGAGCTGCTGCTTGCATGGGGAGGTTTTTACCTCCTACCCAGCGGTTTCTGTCTGATCCTGATAATGTAATAGCGTTTCTTACAGCTGGCCCAGGATGCAGGCACATCTCCCTTCAGTGCACGTGTGGAGCTTTCTTTCACTTTAGAAAAACTGTGCTGTGAGCACATCAAGGGGAGTAGCCTCTATGTTTTTCCTTTTATTTTTTATTTTTTATTTTTTTAAAGATTTATTTATTTACTTTATCCATTTTAAACCCCCCCTTCCCCATTTGCTGTTTTGTGTCCATTCGCTGGGCAATTCTCTGTGCCTGTTTCCTGCCATCTCTTCTCATCCTTCTCCTCCAGTCTTCACCAGGATTCAATCCTAGAAACCTCCGATGTAGGAGAGAGGTGTTCTGCCACCTGCGCCACCTCGGTTCCTGGCTTCTGTAACTTTCAGATCATCTCGTCTTGTCTCTCTCTCTCTGTTACGTCATCATCCTGCTGCATGGCTCTTGGGGCCCGACAGCTCAGCGGCACACAGAGCCTGGCAGCCCATGCGCCTTCGGGAGGTTCCGGGGATCGAACCCAGGTCCCTCCATATGGCAGACGGATGCCCAAGCATTTGAGCCACATCCGCCCCCTATGTTTTTCCTTTTAGAAGGAATGTGCTTTGATGATATGTTTTTAATTGATTAAGAAGCGAGGGCAACAAATGGACATCTGATCCAAATTTCAGCAAGGGACATTTTACTGTAGCACAAATTAAACATTTAGGTCCAGGCAGGTTCCCAGAGGCGATTTTTAAGACCATGGGACTTGATGAGGAGACTGTGATTCCAGTAGCTTTTGCTACTCCTTAGAAATAAATTAAGACTTTCTTTCTAGGTGGAGTGGCCCATGTCTGAGCCATAATAGCATGTAAGTTGGACTTGCCTTTTTTAAAGCTTTTAGTTTGCTTTTCACATTTTCTCTCTTCTCACATGACTCTGGCATCATTGGGTCTCAGCTGTTTCCTTGCAAAGGGCTGGTTTTGTGAGGTGCAGAATGGGGAGCCTTGTGCTTTGACTGGCTGAACTTTCCATCGTGCCTTAAACAGCCTGGCAAAAGTCCATGCGATTTACCGCAGTGTTAGGGTTACACTTTTGTTTAGCTGGAAGTATTCTCATGCAATTAAAAAGCGGCACATTTCAAACATTGTTATTTCTACCTCTTGAATAACTGTCTGCATGCTTAATTAATAACTTTGCATAATGAAGGGCCTCCTGGTAGATGAGGGTGGGATGAAACTAGGGGAAGAAACTTCCTTCTGCTACTTCCAGTCCAATCTCTAAGATAGGGAGGGTTTACTGGAAGGAGGCCGAGGATGAGGCTGCCTGGTTGATGTCATGAATTATCTCCATGTGGAGGGCCTGAAGGCCCCAAATCACGAACAGGTGCTGGTGTCTAGAACATTCCACGAGGTGTCTTAGGCTGTTTGGTTCATGCAGGTGAAATGAAAATTAGATACACACATACCCCACCCCTCTGCCATCCCCAAAGACCCCTGCAATGTTTCTGGAAGATCTGGGTGCAGGCTCATATTTGCAAATGTCTCTTTGAGATGAGATGATCATCAGCTCTTAATGCTTTTAGGTTACTTGCCCTTTCCTCATAGTTGCTTAAAGAATTTCCTTTGTACCTACTATGTGCTTGGGAATGAAAAGCTCCTGTTTGCATGGAGGTTAAAGTCACCAGCATCCAGGGGTTCCCAAGCTTTTTGTGGCAGTGACACCAAGGAGAAGGAGGCTCACCATTGGGCAAACCCCCGTAAGTTTCTTGTGACAGCAGGAGCTCCCTGCCTTTCTCAGACACCAAAGATACCTTGGGGGGTGGTGGTGGTGGTGCAAATAAGTGAGATGAGAGCAGAGTTAGTGGGCTAATGTTGACTCCTCTCTCATTTATTAAAAATAGATGAATATTTTCAAAAAGTCCTAGAAACAAATTCCTGGCGATGTACCTGAAACCATGGGCAAGTCAAAACTGGTTTGTGGGGATGTCCTCTGATCCTGTAACCTCTTCTTCTGAGCTTGTTTTACAGGCAGCCAAGCTTAATCGCAGGTCATATAACCTGAGCATGCACAGAAAACACTGGCTCATGTCCTTTAGACGAAATTTGAGAAACCAGGAACAGAGGTCACCTCCCTTGGAACGAAGATTATGAGGACAAGGAGACATCAGAAGCAAATAAATGCAAGAGATCTTTCAATAGGAAGATCCAGCCTAAAATCCACTCTACCACATATGGTTAACTCTGTCATTAGCCAACTGGACGATGCCAAGTAAAACCTCCCACTGTTGTTCCAACCTTTCACCTCCCTTCCCATAAAATCTCCCTTAGCGCTCAGATTGGGGAGACAGATTTGAGCCTTACTCTTGTCTCCTTGCTGGCTGAACTCACAATAAAACTCTTTCTTTTCTCAAAATCCCAATGTCATAGTATTGGCTCTGGGCGCATTCGGCAGCGAGCCTTGCTTGGTAACAAACCTCTCTATCAGTGCCAACACCTAGCTGCCACTGTCTCTGTTCCAGACTAGACTGATGCAATGAGATCAATTGATTATTGGGGAATGGAAATTTTGCTATATTAAAGGGAATTATATGCTCTCAACAGATAGCCTGTCCCTTGTTTTGAAGGGTCTCAGCAGCTCCTAGGCTTGGTGAAAACTAGTTCATTTTATAATAAGATGCCTGTTGCTCGGCCTTACCCTACAGCAAAGTTTCAAAGAGGGCAGCTGAGGCCTTTTGTGAGGATGAAAGGCAAATTTTTGAAGCATTCCATATTTTTCAGCCAGACTAGATTATGCCACGTGCTCTGAGAGATCCTACACCCTGCCAGCACTCTGTCCCTCAGAAAAGATCTGGTCACGGCCTTCCGGGCCCTTTGCCCCATCCCTGCCTGCTGAAGCCCTATGGCCCAGTCCACCTGTGCTTTCATCCAGCCTGCCCTGACCTCCTCCACGTGGCGAGCACTGTCTTTGAATCCTCACCACATTCTAGTATTTCTTTTCTTAGCATGCCCTCTTTTGCATTCTTGTGTTTGTGTTTGTTTGCGTTCTGGTAGAGTGTACTTTTTTGGCTGGGAAGAGGAGGCAGGAAGTGTGGTGGTTAGGGAATGGACAGATAGACAGGAATGTTTGCAAACCCCTGCATTGCCACTCGTCCGAGCCTCCTTCACCTCGTCTGTAAACAGGGGTAGTCACTTCACCTTCCGTGGGGTCTCAGATGGCACACATCAAGTGCTCAGGCAGAGTGAGCGTCAGGCAGAGCAAGGGCCCGAGGCCTCTGCTGCTTACCAGGCCCCCACAGGCAGTTCATATTTTACAGTCTCAATTCACCAAATTAGTGTGGGTTGAGTTGGGTGAGTTTGGTCTTATGGCAGCCAATCTAAAAGCATTAGACAAGCAGCTATAAGAAGGTTTCAATTCTTTCCCTCCCCAGAACTCCTGGGGCCCTTTAGGCTCTTGTACTATAAAAAAAAGCTTTTGTTTTGTCTCCTCCACTCAACCCTACGATTCTGGAGGATATGGACCATCTCTGTGTCTCTGTGTATTTCCTACAGTGTATAAAGCAGGTCATCAATAAGTATTTGCTTAATGAATGAATGAACGAATTCTCTTGCTGTATTGTACCCTGAATCTGCTGAGCTCATCGGGTAATTTGTTTTGCATTTTGGAGAACCTAGGGTTGGCGTCTCAGTGACAACTGTTCCTGAGAGCCAGGGGACGTGCTAGCCTACGAGGCAAGGATCTGCCCTTGGAAGAAAATCGTGAGCAGACCTGGAAGTAGAATTCAGAAGTCCAGACGCTAAATCTCACTTCCTGTGACTGTGAATTGCTGAGGGCCTTGGACAGGACAGCAGGAAAACACCCACTGGAGACGGTGGCAGGGGCGGTTACAGGTTGGAAGGAGACCAGGAAAAGGCAGAAAGGTTTTCCAGCCTCCACCCCTTCCGGTGCAAGCCCAAGGCTTTCCGGGGCTCCTCCTTAGGTTCCAAAGAGGAATGCTAGGAGAAGAGCCAGGTGGATGTGCAGGAGACTAGGAGAGCGGAAGCTGAGCGCAGCCAGGGCAATTTGTCTTCAGGCTGCCGGCTGCAGAGACGCTTACTTGAACACAAGCAGAGGGCGCACCGAGGGAAGACCCAAGCCACCGCACTCGCCGTGTGGCTTTTCCCCGGACCTAGAAAACGACCCACTCCTCCGTGGCAGTTGGCAGCCCTGCAGACCTCCGGCTTAAGCATCTTCTTTCTCTTCTGGCCGTGGCAGCCCGCGGCATCCCCACACTGCCCACTGAGGGGCCCTTCTGGAGGGTGAGGGGACAGCCCCCTCGGTCCACGCTCGGGTTTCTCCCTGAAGACCACTGCGACCAACCCTCGAGGGGTCCCTTAGCTCGAACTTGATAGAGATGGGAAAAAAGAGGCATTGATTACAAATGCCAGAACCCACGCGGGGGAAGCAGACGTGGCTCCGGGTCACTGGGCAGGGGTGTCGGCCCCCGCCTGTATGGGGAGCCACGTGCCCTCTGCTCTCACTTCAGTGCTCCTCAGCTGTGAGTGCTTGTGCCTCCGTCGCCAGCCGCTCCTGCGGCCTCGTTTTGTCTGCTGACCTTTTCAGAAAGTTCCAGACCCCTCTTATCCTGGACCGTTTTGTATGGGAACGCTTACTTCACCCCGTGGGGCCCTTTCCTTTTTCTTCTCCTGGTTGAACAGACCCTCCTGCAAGTGAGCCAAGTTTGGGGCTCAAACAATGCCCTTATTAAGCGACGCAGGGCAGTTACGGGTGCCCCCGTGTGCGGGGCCTGTTTGGTGCCAGGAGAGGTTTTCCTTGACACCTTTTATCTTCCAGGAGTGAGGAGAACTCAGTCCTCCGCCCTCCACCCACCCTTGAGTCTCTGCTCTTGGGCTGTTTTCCGGGTGCTCCTGGCAGGGGCTCCCACGCACCCCACGGAATGCTCTCTCATCTCAGCCGACTGTGAAGGAATTAATCACGTGGCCAGATATTCACCTGTCTCCCAGGTAAAGTGTAAGTGCCTGGGGGCGAGCCAGTCTCTCCCGTGCCCTCGTGCCCCTGCAACCTCTGCCTCACAGAGGGCATTCGACCGAGGAGGTTGAGCCAGTGCCTCTAACTCACTGGCCATGGGGAGAAAGCTATCAACTTGCTTATTTTGGTGGAAAGAAAAACTTTCAGGCTGAGTCAGAGTTGGGAAAAAATCTCCCATTCAGCATCATTTCACGCTCATTGGCTTTCTAATCTTTATTATAGCTTTTGAAGAGGAAGGGGCATTTAATAAGCTAAGTGAACTAAGGAATTGGGGATTTAGCTCTGGAAACTGTCCAGCTAATTCAGGACAAAAATCACATGTGTTCAAATATGCAGTAACATGGAAGATGATGCTCCATCCATTCTTCCCAGTGAGAAGCTTTGCTTTCATCAGCTTCAATATACAAAGTTCTAGAGATATAGAGGAGCCAGTCTACTCATAATATTTCATGAGTAATATACCTGTACTTAAAACATAATATTAAAAGCTACATGTAAAATGCATTCATTTCGAAGTCTGGATGGGAAGTTTCTAGTTTCTATTATTACATACATCTTTGGCATCTGCTTTTTCTTCATTACTAGGGTCACTGTTTTCTGAGCACTTTGCATTTCTGTCTACAGTACTTTTTTGAATCTGTGAATGTTGCTGTCGCTGGAAATGACACTTCAAGTCACAAATACTCATTCACAGACGTCACAGCCCTTGTTTTTGTCTTTTCTCCCGTGGGTGGATGACTATGCTCTCCACGGCTTTTTTAAGAAAGCAGTTTTATTGAGACATGTGCACACACCCAGAATGTACAGTCTATGGCTGTTAGTATAATCGCAGTGCTGTGCACTCATCACCACAAAACATTTTAGAGCGATTTCATTACTCCAAAAAGAAAAACTCCACACCCCTTAGCCGTCACCTCTCAATCCCTCTATCCTTCCCCAGCCCTACACCCCCATGAATCTAATTTCATCTTTATAAATTGATTTATATTTACATTTTATGTAACGAAATCATACAATATGTAACACTTTCTATCTGGTTTCTTTCCCTTAGCATAATTTTTTTTGCCTCTTATTAACATCTTGTAACATTAACGTCCATTTGTTCAGTTTTAAAGAAAAGCAGTCTTATATATACAATATTAGCCATGTTCATATTTCACATGAGGTTTTACTATGCTATATAGTCCCATGTTATACTTTTTAGCTTTCCTTCTAGTAATATTCACGACCTTAGACTTTCCCTTTTAACCACTGTCATACACATATAATAGCACTGCTAGTTACAAATTCTGTTGTGCTTTCACCTTTCTATTCATTTCCAAAGATTAACAGACAACCTTTTTACCAGTTCTGCCCAGGGTAATCCTCAACTTTCCATTCTCTAACCTCATTGTATTTTTATTTTGGTGGCCCATGTTCTAGATATTAACTCCGTGAGTTCATATTAGTGAGAACATATAGTATTTGTCCATTTGTGTCTGGCTTATTTCTGTCAACATAATGTCCTCCAGGTTCATCCATGTTGTCACATGCATCAGGACTTCATTTCTTCTTACAGCTGAATACTACTCCATTGCATGTATAGACCACATTTTGTTTGTCCATTCACTGGTTGATGGACACCTAGGTTATTTCCAACTTCTGGCAATGGTGAATAATGCTGCTGTGAACATCAGTGTGCAGACGTCTGTTCGTGTCACTGCTCTCAGTTCTTTTGGGTATATACCCAGTAATGGTATTGCCGGCTTACGTGGCAAGTCTATATTCAACTTCTTTAGGAACTGCCAAACAGTCCTCCACAGTGTCTGTACCATGCTACATTCCTACCAACAGTGAATAAGTGTTCCCATCTCTCCACATCCTCTACAACACTTGTAGTTTTCTGTCTTAATAGTGGCCATTCTAATAGGTGTGAAATGATATCTCATTATAGCTTTCATTTGCACTTCCCTAATCACTAATGATGTTGAACATTTTTTCATGTACCTTTTTTGTCATTTGTATTTCTTCTTTGGACAAATGTCTATTCCAGTTTTTTGTCTATTTTGAAATTGGGTTGTTTGTCTTTTCATTGTTGAGTTGTAGCATCTCTTTACATATTATGGATATTAAACCTTTATTGGATATGTGATTTCCAAATATTTTCTCCTATTGAGTCAGCTGCCTTTTCACCCTTTTAAAAAAGTTCTGTGAGGTACAAAAGTGTTTAATTTTGAGGAGTTCCCATTTATCTATTTTTTCTTTTGTTTTGTATGCTTTGGGTATAAAATCCAAGAAACCACAACCCACTACCAGATCTTAAAGATGTTTCCTTATATTTTCTTCTAGTAGTTTTATGGTCCTGACTTTTATATCTAGGTCTTTCATTCATTTTGAGTTGATTCTTATTCAGGGAATGAGATAGGGGTCCTCTTTCATTCTTTTGGTTATGGATAGCCATTTCTCCTAGCACCATTAGTTGGAGACAGTTTTGTCCCGGTAACATGGACTTGGTAGGTTTGTCAAAAAAACAGTTGAATGCGAATATTCTCGCTGACCTGATTTTGTGATAATCAGGGTAGGCTAAATATTCGCTATATTAGAAACCATGCATGTGTCCCCAGACCTAGGGTTTCTCCCTAGGTCTGGTTTTTGGAATGCTGGTGATAAACTAAGCCTGATTTATTATATGACCATCCTGCATGGGAAAAGACTATAACTCTAGGAATTTTTGGTCAACTTTAAGACATATAGCAGGGGGACAGATGTGGCTCAAATGGTTGGGCATCTGTCTCCCATATGGAGGGAGCTGGGTTCATGCCCAGGACCTCCTGGTAAAAATGAAAAAAAAGAAAAATATGCAAGGTGCGTGGGTCACCAGGCCCTGTGTGCAGGTACACCATCAGGCCCCATGCGTGGGTGTGCTGCCAGGCCCCGTGCATGGGTGCGCCGTCAGGCCCTGCGAGCCACGCAGCACGATGATGACGTAACAGGAGAGTGAGACAAGGGAAAGCCAAGACAAGACGCGCCAAAAAACCAGGAATCAAGGCGGTGCAGGCGGTAGGATGCCTCTCTCCCACATCAGAGTTTCTGAGGATTGCATCCCAGTGAAGACAGGAGGAGAAAGATGAGAAGAGAGGGCAGGAAACAGACACAGAGAATTGCCCAGCGAATGGACACAAAACAGCAAAAACTGGGGGTGGTGGTGCTGGTGGTGGTAAAAGTGGACAAAAGTAAATAAATAACTACATAAATCTTAAAAAAAAAAAAAAAGGTTAGGGGAGTAGCTATGGACTATAGTTAGTAGTAATACTTTGGCTATGCTCTTTCATAATTTGTTAACAAATGTTAACAACAATGCAAAGTATTTGTGGCAGGTGATGTGTGGGAGCCCTGTATGATGTTATGCATGTTTGTTTTGTAAGTTTACAATGTTTACTGAATACTTACTGTTGATGTATGTTCCTGTATGAATGATATACTTCAATAAATTGTTTAAAAAAGACAACAATATAAGTATACTACACATTTTGATGAATAATTATTAAATGTAAAAGGGAAAATGTAAATTTAATCTTTTAATGAAAGATTTTTTCCCCAGTTAGTTCCTGATCTTTGAATAAATGTTACTTATTACTAGAATAAGATGGATTTCAGCATCAAATCTTTGTTTGTCCTTATAGTTCTATGAGTTATGAAACCTTGTTTCCATAGACAAGTGGATGACAATAGGAACATGTTTTGTTTTAGCAGTGTCATTCAGTTCTTTGGACAGCTTTGGAGTTATTTTCTTAAATCTCAGAGTCATCTTTTAACAAAAATTATTGCTAATAATCTCTCAGATGTCAACTTATTAGGACCTCTTCGAGTTTTTTTTTGTTCCACACATTGGCCACATTGGTTTATTTTCTCATTTTTCTTTCTGAATCTCTATAATGGGAGTAACATTTAACTTACAGAGATATTGTGAGGATACAAGATAATAAATGTTCAATAAATCAGAAACAAACAAAACAAAACAACCCAGTTGACCACAGAAGTAAAGATTTATTTCTGGACTCTCAATTCTATTCCACTGATCAATGTGTCTGTCTTTATGCCAATACCATGCTGTAGTATGGTATACACTGCAAACATACACTTGTAGTATGTTTCAAGTCAGGTAGTAAAAGTCCTCCCACGTCTCTCTTCTTTTTTAGAATGCTTTTGGCTATTCAGGTGCACTTTCCTTACCCAATAAATTGGGTAATTGCCTTTTGTATTTCTGTAAAGTAGGTTGTTGGAGTTTTTCTTGATATTGCATTGGCTCTATAAATCCATTTGGGTAAGATTGACATCTTCATGTTATTTAGTCTTTCAATCCATGAATATGGAATGTTTTCCCATTTGTTTAGGTCTTCTTTGATTTATTTTAGCATTGCTTTGTAGTTTTCTGACTATAGGTCCTGTACTTCTTTGGCTAAGTTGATTCCTAGGTATTTGAGTCTTTTTGTTGCTATTGTAAATGGAATTTTTTTCCTGATTTCTATCTCAAATTGTTCAATACTAGTGTACAGAAACATTACTGATTTTTGCATGTTGATCTCGTATGCTGCCACTTTGCTGAACTCATTTATTGGCTTAAGTAGCTTTGTCATAGACATTTCAGAATTTTCTAAATATAGCCTCATGTCATCCACGAATAGTGAGTTTTATTTGGTTTCCTTTTTTTTTTTTCCTGTCTAATTGTTCTAGCTAGAATGTCTAGCACAATGTTGAATAACAGTGGTAACGGTGAGCATCATTGCCTTTTTTTTTTTTTTTTTTTTAGATTTTTTATTTATTTATTCATTTATCCCCCCCTTGCTGCCTGCGCTCTCTGGGTCAGCCAACCACGCCGTGTGGGCGGGCCTGCCTCCACCAGGAGGCCCCGGGAACTGAACCCAGGGCAAACGGGAGCCCCACTGATTGAGCCACAGCCGCTTCCCAATAATCTATTTATTTATTTATTTTTATTTTTATTTTTTTTTATTTTACCGGGAGGTCCCGGGGATCGAACCCGGGTCCCTCCATATGGGAGACGGACGCCCAACCAGTAGAGCCACATCCGCCCCCGATAGCATCATTGTCTTGTTCCTGATCTTAGAGGGAAAGCTTTCAACCTTTTCCCACTGAGTACAATGTTGGCTGTGGTTTTTTGATATGTGCCCTTTATCATATTGAGGAAGTTTCCTTCTATTCCTATCTTTCAAAGTGTTTTTATCAAGAAAGGATGTGGATTTTGTCAAGTGCCTTTTCTGCATCAATCGAGATGATCATGTGTTTTTTTCCTTCAATTTGTTAATGTGGTATATTATGTTAATTGATTTTCTTATGTGGAACCACCCTTGCATACCAGGAATAAATCCCACTTGGTTATGGTATATAATTCTTTAGATATCCTGTTGGATTGAACTCAGGACCGCATACATGGGAAGCAGGCACTCAAACCACTGAGCAACACCTGTTCACCTGTTGGATTCTATTTGCAAGCATTTTGTTGAGAATTTTTGCATCTATGCTTTTTAGAGAGATGGTTTGTAATTTTCTTTTCTTGTAGTATCTTAATCTGGCTTTCCTATTAAGGTGATGTTAGCTTCATAAATTGTGTTGGGTAATTTTCCGTGCTCTTCACTTTTTTTTGAAAGAGTTTAAACAGGATTGATGTTAATTCTTCTTGAAATGCTTGGTAGAATACACCTGTGAAGCCATCTGGTCCTGGACTTTTCTTCTGGGAGATTTTTGATGACAGACTCAATCTCTTTAAATGTGATTGTTTTTTTATGTAATCTAAGCATCTTTTAATATATATATATATAAATAAAACATTTATGTAAGCAAATGCACATATGTGCATATATATTTATATATCATTTTACAAATATTGGTTTGTATTGTGAAAAAATTGATTTTTACCCACAATAAAAATAATAATAATAATAAAAAATGTGATTGGTTTGTTAAGTTGTTGAATTTCTTGTAGAGTCAATGTAGATTGTTTGTGCATTTCTAGGAATTTGTCCATTTCATCTAAGTTGTCTAATATATTGACATACAGTTTCTCATAATATCCTCTTTTGATCCTTTTAATTTCTGTGGGAACAGTTGTAACTTCCCCCCTTTCATTTCTGATTTTATTTATTTGCATCTTCTCTCTTTTTTTTCTTTGTTAGTCTAGCTAAGGCTTTGCCAATTTTATTGATCTTCTCAAAGAAGCAGGTTTTGGTTTTGGTGGTTTTCTCTATTTTTTTCTCAATTTCACTTATTTCTGCTCTAATCATTATTTCTTTCCTCTGCTTGCTTTGGGAATGGTTTGCTGTTATTTTTCTTGTTTCTTGTTATTTTTCTTGTTCAGTGAGATCTTTGATTTTAGCTCTTTCTTCTTTTTTAATATAGACGTTTAAGGCTATAAATTTCCCTCTCAAGACTGCCTTTACTGTATCTCATAAGTTTTGATAAGTTGTATTCTCATTTTCATTTATCTCAATATATTTACTAATTTCACTTACAATTTCTTCTTTGACCCACTGATTATTTAGGAGTGTGTTGTTTAGCCTCCACACTTTTGCAAATTTTCTACTTTCCCATCTATTATTGATTCCAGTTGCATTCCATTATGATCTGAGAAGGTGCTTTGTATAATTTCAACCTTTTTGTATTTACTGAGACCTGCCTTGTGCCCTAACATGTGGTCTATCCTGGCGAAAGATCCATGAGCATTTGAGAAGAATATATAACCCACTGATTTGGGATGAAACATTCTGTATATGTCTGTATTAGTCAGCCAAAGGGGTGCTGATGCAAAATACCAGAAATAGGTTGGTCTTTATAAAGGGTATTTATTTGGGATAGAAGTTCATAGTTACTACGTCATAAAGCATAAGTTTGTTCCCTCACCAAAGTCCATTGCCACATGTTGGAGCAAGACAGCTGCCGACATTTGCCAGGGTTCAGGCTTCTTGGGTTCCTCTCTTCCTGGGACTCCGTTTCTCTCCCAACTCAACTCCTCTGTTTCCTCCACAAGGTCAGCTGTAGACTATGAGGCTCTCTAGGCTTTGCCTCTCTCCACAAGGCCAGCTGTAGACTTTCAGGTGAATGTCTTTTCCCGGGGCCGTCTCTCTTTCCTCATGACCAAGCCTTCTTACATGCTGGGGCTCCAGCTCAAGACTCCAACATCAGAACTACTACAACTCTGTCCTTTGCCATGTCTTTTATATTTGATTCCCCATCCACCAAGCGGTGGGGCTCAATGCCCTACTGATGTGGTCCAGTCAATGCCCTAATCATAACTTAATTATGCCCAGATTAACAGACCAGTTTACCAGAATAATCCAATATCTATTTTTGGAATTCATAACTATATCAAACTGCCAAACTGCTGCAACGTCTGTTAGGTCTACTTTGTTTATCATATTGTTCAATTTCTCTGTTTATTTGTTGATCTTCTGTCTAGTTATTCTATCTAATGATGTGAGTGGTGTGTTGAAGTCTCCAACTATTATTGTAGAGATGTCTATTTCTCCCTTCAGTTTTGCCAGAGTTTGGCTCATGTATTTTGGGTTAGGTGAATAGATACTTATTTCTGTTACTTCTTCCTGGTGGATTGTCCCTTTTATTAATATATAATGGCCCTCTGCACCTCTTATAACTTTTTTGCATTTAAAGTCTGTTTTGTCTGATATTAGTAGAGCTACCCCTGCTTATTTTTGGTTACTGTTTGCATGGAGTATCTTTTTTCCAACCTTTCACTTTCAGCCAGTTTGTATCCATGGGTCTAAGGGGAGTCTCTTTAGGCAGCATATAGGTGGCTCATGTTTTTTAATCCATTCTGTCAGTCTGTATATTTTGATTGTGTAGTTTAATCCATTCACATTCAATGATATTACTGTAAATGCAATGCTTAGTTCCATGATTTTATTCTTTGGTTTTCATATGTCATATCTTATTTCCATTTGTCTTTTTATTCTTTTGGTTATCCTTTCTGCTATTCTTGCCTTCTATACTGTCCTTCAAGGCTCTCTCTCTTATCTTTTTCTTTGGGGCTGTAAGGCTCCCTTTAATATTTCCTGAAAAGGTGGATTCCTTTTAATTAATTCTCTTAGTTTCTGTTTAATTGTGAATATTTTAAACTCACCTTCATATTTGAAGGACAATTTTGCCAGATAAAGAATTCTCAGCTGGCAATTTTTCTCTTTCAGTATCCTAATTATATCATACCACTGTCTTCTCACTTCCATGGTTTCTGTGCTTCTTGGACATATAAATTCATTTCTTTCATGAGAGTTGGGAAATTTTCAGCCATTATTTCCTCAAATACTCTTTCTGCCCCCTTTCCCTTATCTTCTTCTTGTGGAACTCCCATCATATGTATGTTGTTGCACTTTGTGTTATTCAACTCCCTGAGCCCCTCCTCAATTTTGTCCATTCTTTTCTCTCTCTGTTCTTCTCTATCTTCAATTTCAGCTCTTCTGTCTTCTTTATTACTTATTCTTTCTTCTATCATTTTGAGCCTACTATTGTATGCCTCTAATGTGTTTTTTTTTTTTATCTTATGTATTGTATCTTTCATTCCTATGAGCTCTGTTATTTTTCTATTCAAGTTTTCAAATTCTTCTTTGTTCTCGCTCAATGTCTTCTTGATGTCCTTTATCTCTTTAGCCATATTATCTTACAACTAATTAATTTGATTTTGGAAATGTGTATGAATCTCATTGATTATTTCTCAAATCCTGTGTCTCATATGGGTCTTTGATATATTCCTTTGCTTGGACCATTTCTTCCATTTTCTTAGTATGACTTGTAATTTTTACTGATGTCTACGCATCTGATTATGACGGTGAGTTTACTCTGATGCTCAATTTCTCTCTCTTTTGTAGGGATTTAGTGGCATGACGATGTGTGGTCTTTAGGATTGTCCCTGTTAGTTGCTCAAATCTGGGCCCTGGACCTAGTAATGGATTGCAGACCTGTTTCCAAGGGCCTTGGGAAGGGAGGCTGTAAAGGCTGGGAAAAGCCTCTCTTATTTACTTTTTTTTTCTTCTTTCTATTTTATTTTATTTTATTTTTTAAAAGATACTTAGATTACATAAATGTTACACAAAATATGTAGGGATTCCCTTATGCCCCACTCCCCACATGTCTCACACCCTCCCACATAAACATCCTTCGTTAGTGTGGCACATTCATTGCAATTGATAAATGCATCCTGGGGCTTTGCCATTAAGCACTGACCATAGTTCACATTGTAGTCTTCACTCTCCCCCACACAGTTCTGCTTGTTATTTGATCTCTCTTACTTACTTTTAATTTCCTCTCATGCACTTTCTTGGTCCACCAGCAGATGGTGCTCTTCGGCAGCTCTCTCAGTTAAAAACCTGGTCAGAGTGTGTTCACTGCAACATGGACTGAATCAATGTAATAGAGGATCCTTCCTGGAGGCTAAGAGCCTCATAATTAAAACTCTCTCAGAGGTTGTTCTTCAGCCTTTGCTGGCAGCCCCCTCCCTTTTCCAGGTAGGAAATAACTCCATTTCCCTCTGCATCCTCAACAACCAGTCCTGGTCAGTAGAGAGGGTGATTGAGAGGGTCAGAGCTCTTTTTTTTTTTTTTTTTTTTTTTAAGATTTTATTTATTTATTCATTTATCCCCCCCTTGCTGCTTGTGCTCGCTGGGTCAGCTAACCACGCCATGTGGGTGGGCTTGCCTTCACCAGGAGGCCCTGGGAACCGAACCCGGGGCCTCCCATATGGTAAACGGGAGCCCTACTGATTGAGCCACAGCCGCTTCCCTGTCAGAGCTCTTTTGTCCCAAGCCAGCTCCCAGGACAAATAATCACATGGCCCCTCCTGGCCTGGAAGAGCTAGTGGGACACAGCAGACCAAATTTGTTGGTCAAAAGCTGAGTCAGCCTTAGGCTGCTTCCCTCTCTCTCCTCTTTCCTGGGGAGGTAGATCTCTGTGGCCTCTCCATGTGTAGGTGCTGGCCTGAGGCTGGAGAATTCAAAATTGTCTGCTTGTAGGGTGGGGAAGGTTGCTGGTGGCAGCTGCAACTTCTACTCACAGTCTTTCCTTTAAGATTTTTTTCCTATGCCCCTCTCTCTTCTGGGTGGTATCCAGCCTTCTCCTGGTGTCCTAAACCATAGAATTTTTTTTCCCCCAGGCTGTTTCTGCCTGTCTTTTAGGTATTTTTCTGGGAGACAGGACAGTCCCATGTCTTTCTAATTTGCCGTCTTTCTGGAAGTCTCTTTACATTGCTTTAGGTGAGTTTTGAAAGGCTTAATTACAACATTCAATACTTATAATTGTCATGTATCTAGGCAAAATTAATATCTAACAATATACCCTTTAACAAATCAATCTCATTAAGTTATAATCAATAAGCTCCCAAAATTATTATTAATTGAGGGTAGGCTATTATGTCTTCTGTAAGCAATACTTTGTGGCTCAAAATAATGGAGAGAGAACTTTACAATATCAAAGAATTCGTAAGCCTCAAACATGAGCTTTTTCCATCTTTTCTCAAGGTTAATTTTGGGAAACACCCCTCTTGCATCTGAGTGCAAAGCATTTCCACATCACAGATGGGTGATGGGGAAGGCAAGGAAGATGGGGGGGCAACAATTACAGAGTGTCTTACACTGAGCAAATACCCCCACCAGTTTCAAATTCATCTTTAAGAAATCAGATTATAAATTACTTTTTAAAAATCACTCGCTAAATATAAAATATTTATTTTATTTGTTGGTCGAATGTTTAAAGTGGGGTAGAGTCCTGGAGAATGATCCAGTGATTAGTCATTGGAGTGGCCAGTTTGGGTGACAGGGAAGGCCCTGAAATACCTGGTAGGAAATGCTTTGCACATCCTCCTTGCCTTCCCCATCACCCATCTGTGATGTGGATATTAAGAGGGATGTAATCAATGAAATATGGAGCTTAGTCCCTGTATTAGTCAGCCAAAGGGGTGCTAATGTAAAATACCAAAAATGGGTTGGTCTTTATAAAGGGTATTTATTCGTGGTAGAAGTCCACAGAGACCAGGCCATAAAGCGTTAGGTTTCTTCTCTCACCATAGTCCATTGCCACGTGTTAGGGCAAGACAGTTGCCAGCGTTTACCAGGGTTCAGGCTTCTGGGGTTCCTCTCTTCCCGGGGCTGCGTTTCTCTCCGGGCTTAGCTCCTGTTTCTTCCACAAGGTCAGCTGGCTCCTGTTTCCTCCACAAGGTCAGCTGTAAACGATCAGGCAAACGGCTTGCTTCTCTTCTCCTGGGGCCTTCTTTCCAATATCAAAACTGCTTCTCAAAAGACTGCTTCAACTGTCCTTTGCCTTGCCTTTTATATTTAATTTCCCACCCACCAAGGGGTGGGGCTCAATGCCCTAATCCTAACCTAATCATGCCCAGATTAACAGATCAGTTTACAAGCATGATTTAATTATATTTTTGGAATTCATAATTACATCAAAATGGCCAACTGTTACAGTCCCTGACACTTTATTCTGAGCTAAGTCCCATGTGTCATTGAGTCTAAGGCTACTGCTCCCCACCTTCCTTCCTTTTAACATCTCTGAAATCAAGATGCATCTTAAAATTGATGGTTTCTAGCATTACTGTTGGCCAGGCACAGTGGTGCTTTGGTCTCAGCTGTTTATATTGTTGCTACTTTGGTTGAATTATGTGTGTTTAATTCCCATTTATAATGTCTTTAAAATGGTCTCAGTATGATTTGACCTTGAAGCAAAAAGTTGTTTTTGCAGAAATGCCCAAGAAAAGCAGTGTGGTGTATGATGAAAATCTATGACTACACAAGTCTAAAGGATCTCATTCCACATGTAAAAAATAAAAATTCTCAGTGGTAAGCAAGCGTTGTGTCATAGTTTAACTGGCAGCAGCAGGTTTTCCTTTTTAGGGTCTGTCTGAGTTTGCCAGGCTGCTATGACAAGAACCACATGCTGGTCATCTTAACAACAGGAGCTTTTTGGCCCATGGTTTCAGGCATTAGAAGTCCTAAATCCAGGCGGTGGCCAGACCGTGCTTTCTCCTCAGAGTCTGCAGTGTTCTGGTGCTGACTTGCCACTATCCCTGGGGTCCTTGGCCGACATCTCTGCCTCTGTCACATGGCTCTCTCTCTCTTTGTTTCTACTCTGACTTGTGGTTTCTGGCTCCTCCCTGTGACTTCCTTTGACTTCTGGTTTCCAGGTTCACCTCTTTACAAAGCCACTAGTAATTCTGTTGGCCACCGTAACTCAAAATGACATACTCAAGAGGTCCTCTTGACAATGGGTTCATTCCCCCAGGAGTGAGGTTAAGATTAGGAACATGTCCATGTTGGGGTTCATAACTCAACTACCACAAAGATGTACTGGGAATTTGAAGAAACCTCAAGGGGTGGAGGTGGGAATGCTTTGGCCCTCAGTGGGACTTTGCTCTGGTCTTGGATGGATCTCAAGAGACTGGGACACCCTAGCTGACATCTTCATGACATGGACACTGACTGCCCTTACTTAATATTCTTGGGCACAGTTGCAAAAATAACTCTGTGCACACCAATGTTCATAGTTGCATTATTCACAATAGCCAAAACATGGAAGCAACCCGAGTGTCCATCAAGTGATGAATGGATAAACAAAATGTGGTATTTACATAAAAAGGAATAATATTCATGAAAAGAAGTGAAGTACTGGTACATGTGACAACATGGGTGAACCTTGAAGGCATCATGTTGAGTGAAATAAGCCAGACCCCAAAGGACAAATATTGTATGATCTCAGTGATATGAAATAATCAGAACAAGCAAACTCATACAAAAACTAGAATATCAGTTACCAGGGGCCAGAGTGGAGATAGGGAGGGGAGCTAATTCTTAATTGGTATATGTTCTATTCGGGACGATGGAACAGTTTTGGTAACGGGTGGGAGTGCTGGTACTACAACATCGTGAATGTAATTCGCAGCACTGAATTATATATTTGAATGTGCCTAAAGGGGGAAGTCGTAGGGTGTATATATGTTATTAGAACAAAAATTTAAAAAAGAAAACCATAGGACCATACAACACTGTGAACCCCAATGTTTATAGTTCAATTATTATAATGTTCTTTCATCAGTTGTAACAAATGTACCACCCTAACACAAGATGCTAATAATAGGTGTGAATATATGGGAATTCTGTTTTCCTGCAAGAGTTTTCTGTAAACCTACAACTTCTCTAATAAAAAAATTAAATTGACAATTGGCTTCCTCATTGCCCAGATATGAATCTGTGTGTAGCCACCAATGCTTGCCCACTCCTCTCCCTGCATTTGAACATCACTATTGCACCTTCTTAGACTTGCCCCTTGGAAAGTTGTTAGAAAGCCTCTCACTTGGCTCAATTTCTGGTCTCAATTTATTCCAAATCTCTCTCTCTTACTAGCAACCAAGCCTCAGTGGGACCAGTTCTTTTCCAGAGGTCCTCTTCAGTCAGACTTCCTGGGAAAGAGACTCCTGGGTGGAGATTTGCAAGCAGAAGGTTTATTGTGGAGCATGCTTGGTACCATCAACCTTGAAGAGGGAAGGAAGCTGGAGTGACATGAAGGAGAAGTTGAGCTGTAGCAGCAGCAATGGTCTCAGCCAATCCCACAGGGAGTTCAGGAGCTGGGAGGGCCCCTTTGGAGTCGTCCCAAATTGATGCACAGGGACTGGGTCTTTGTACCCCAACATCAAATGGTCATTTGATGGGGGCTGCCCCTGGGGAGGGGCCATGACCTTGGGTGAGGCAGCTCTCCTTGGCGGAGGGAGAGACTCTGCTGGGACCTTTAGCAGCCAAGATTCCCAGCGGCCAGAGGAGTGAAGTCTGTGCTCTCCCTGCTCTCCCACCCTCTTCCCATGGGAATCTGGGCAATGCACCCCAGCAGGCACCAAGGGCTTAAGCTGTTGTCCTCATGCCTTCTTGGAGCTGGAGCTGAGGCAACTGCACAGAGAAACCCTCTGCCTCTTTGAAGTGGGTAGTCACATCTTTCATTCTGGGAAGTTCTCTCTTCTTGTCACAGCAGCTTGGCTTTTCCAATTTTTACTTAATAAACTTTTATAGAATCATGCTATATGTGAAGTACTTGTCTAAGGCCTGGAGAGGAATAAAAAGATGAATTAAATCATGTGGTTTTTCCTCAAAGGATTTTGCAAGTTCGGGAAGGGATGAAGGGTTGGGAGTGGAAAGGATGGTAGAAATCATGGGAAAAAAGGAATGTGCTAGGCATAAGAAAATTGAATGAGTCTTCAGCATTAAGGGCCGATTATAAATTTTGCTTCACAGCATGAGTTGATCACCAAATCCTCCATAGTGTGGGCTTAGAGGATGGACTTGGGGGAGAGTGAGCTCCGTTTTAATGCATGACCTAGGACTAGGGGATGGATTAAAATGAATATCTGTGAATGAACATTGGCATTAATATTTTTGAAAGGCTGGATTATGCAGAAAATTAGAAAGTTAGAAAGGAAAAAACCCATGAGATCTCTGTCTAGAGAAAACCATTGTGTTGGGGACTGCATCCTGCCCCCACAAAAGACATGTGCAGGTCTTAGACCGTACCCCTGTGGGTGGGAACCCGTTCGTAAATAGCACCTTTGAAGATGCTATCATCAGTTAAGCTGTGGCCACATTGAATGAGGGTGGGACTTAACCCAAAATGGCTGAAGTCTTTAAAGCAGGGGTCCTTATCCAGGGGTCCACGGACCCCCAATGGGAATGTGGAAGGATTTCAGGGGGTCTGTGCACTTGAATTGAAAATTTAAAAAACCATATTATTCTTGTGGGGACATGTTGGTGTGGGTGTGATATATTTATTAAATAATACACAATATAGAGTGGACTTAGTAAGGGGTCCCTGGGTTTCACCTGACTGGCAAAGGGGTCCATGGAACAAAAAAGGTTAAGAACCCCTGCTTTAAAGCAGAGGAAATTGGTCATGGAAGTAGAAGCCAGAAGTCAGGAGAAGTCAGAGAATGAAGCAGATCGCTCTGTGACAGAGGTAGAGAAATGAAGTCGGGGAAGGTCAGGGGATGATAGATTCCTCTAGGTTCTTGGCTATGTTACATAAAAGAATTTAAGAATATGCCAAATTAGTTAGGTCAGTAGTTTATTGAGAAAATGGGAGAAGAGAACAGAAATGGGAGAAAATAACAGATTATGCATCCCCAGATGTAGGTGCCAGCTCCTCCTGGCGGAGAGGGCGATTTGGCTTGTGGGGTTACCTTTATTAAGCTATTAGTTATTTTTCCCCTCGCTAATGTTTGGGGAGGGGCCCCAGCTGTTTGCTGCTCTGACTGATTACCCTACTGATCAGTTCCCCAGGGGGCCCAATGGTGAGGCCCCTTGAGGGTATCTGGGGCTTTCCCTTGACCCCGAATGAGATCTCATTCCAATCTCATTCCGTATGGGGTTCTCATGCCTGGGTTCTCGCGGGGTTCTTCTGCCAGACTTCTTGGTGGCAGTCTCTCCCCTAGGGGGTTTCCAGGCAGGGTTCCATGGCCACATGTTTTGTGGCCATGTTTTTAGCCAGGTCTTAGACTTGTCTTCCTTTTTCCTAAACTAACCCGTTTCAGATGACGCCAAAGAACCCCAAGGGCTGCACCAGAACACTACAGATACTAGGACAAAGCATGGCCTGTTGAGATCTTAATTTCAGACTTCTAGCTTCCAAAACTGTGAGACAATAAATTCCTGTTGTTTATACCAACCATTTTGTGGTATTTGTCATAGTAGCCATGGCAAGCTAAGACACACTGTTAATCTCTTCATGCATTTTATTTCCTCTGTATCCATCTCCCTTTTTAAAAATATAGGAGGGATGATCTCTGTCTATAATTTTGTATTCCTACTTCCAACCTCATTCCATCAAGCTGGCATTACCCTGATACCAAGGCCAGACAAAGACACAAGACAAGAAAACTACAGACCAATATCCCTTATGAATATATTGCAAAAATTCTCAACAAAGTTCTAGCAAGTTGAACCCAGCAGCATATAAAAAGAATTATACACCATGACCAAGTTGTATTTATCCCAGGAATGCAAGGGTGGTTCAATATATGAAAATCAATGCAATACACCATATTAATATTATGAAGGAAAAAACATATGATCCTCTAATAGATGCAGAAAAAGCATTTGACAAAATCTAACACCCATTTATGATAGAAAACACTCAGGAAATTAGGAATAGAAGGGGACAGTTTCAACCTGATAAAAGACATTTATGATAAACCATAAACCCATCATACTCAATGGTAAAATTCTGAGAACTTTCTTCCTAAGATCAGGAACAAGATAAGGATGCCACTCTCACCACTGCTGTCTTAGTTTGCCAGGGCAGCTATCACAACCACCACAAACTGGTTTTGGTTTAACAATAAGAATTCCTTGGTTCATGGTTTTGAGGTTTGAAAAAGCCCAAAATCAAGATATTGGTAAGGCCATATGTTGCCGTTCAGGTGCCGGTCAGGACCTGGGTCCGTGAAAACGGTGCCGCGGATGAGAAAGAAATAATAAGACAATAAGAGAAACTGGGATCAGGGGACTCTCCGTCAGATATGGAAGTCTCTGGCATTCTTGTGCTGGCTGCTGCAATTCTTGGGGTCCCTTGGCTCGCACCTCGGCCTCTTATCACATGGTGATGTCCCCGGTCTCCTGTGGGGTTTTCTTTGATTTCTCTTTATAAGGCTTCCTATAATAGGGATTAGGGGCCCCCTGATTCAGCTGGCCACACCTAAATAGGGGCTTCAAAGATCCTAATTCACAAATGAGTCCACACCCTGACTCCCCTTAGCACATTCAAAGATACTATTTACAACAGGTTCACACCCACAGGCGTGTGGACTCAGGTTAAGAACGTATCTTCTCTGGGAGACATGACTCCATCTACCACAATTTTTATTCAACATTGTACTAGAAATTCTAGCCAGAACAATTAGGCTAAAAGAAGAAATAAAAAGGCATTCAAATTGGAAAGGAAGAAATAAGACTATCTCTCTTTTCAGATCATATGGTCTTATGTGTAGAAAATCTTAAAGAAATCCCCTCCCCAAAAAACCATTATAATTTTGTATCCTATATTTTTCATTTAGCACAGTGGTAAAGGGTTGGCTCTGGAGGCATATTATCTGTATTCAAATGCCAGCTTCCCCCTTAGCGTCTGTGTGACTTTGGACAGGCTAATAACCTTTCTTTGCCTTACTTTCTCAACTCAACAAAGGACTTTTCTAATAGGATTCTTGCTGAAGACTGAATGAGCTAATTTGTGTGAAGCTCTTAACACCACGTATGACTTTCAGCAGATGTTCAGAAAATATTAACAATGATTAGTTTTTCATATTATAACATTTTTCTATATATTATATGTTTATAAAATAATCTACCCCATGGTGGAACTATTACTTCCTTAACCACTCCCCTTTTGTTGGACATCGAGGCAGAATCTATTTTTTCTTACTATTATAAAAAATGCAACAATGGACATTTTGTGCATAAAGGAAATTATGATTTTTAAATTATTTCTTTTGCTAGAGATCCAGGAATAGAATTATTAGGTCGAAGAGTAGGTTCTTAATTCTGTATGTACATGTCTTATTGCAAAATACACTTTTTTTGCATTTGAAGTTTTTGTTTAACTGTGTGAAGTATTATTAGTTAATTTATTATATATATTCCTTAAAATTTTAATAAAAGTTTTAACTCATTGTTTGAAGAAAGGTTTTAACTAGTTCTCCAACTATGGAATCAATTCTGTTCTCCAAATGTGTTTTCTTTCTCATACAGAATCTGACTCCGAAGGCATGATCCAGGCTATTGCTTCGGTCATGATTTACCTGATATTATCTGCTTGGTTCTAGGCATACTACTGAGGAAGGGTCTAACATCTCTGAATTTTGATTCCCAAACTCAGATTTCTTAGACATCTATCTACATTGTGAATGGCATTTTTCAGAATTGATTTCTAATTATATACATGTTTATTCATTGCATTTAATAAATCTGTATAGCTGTTTGGGTGCTGACATTTTTACCAGGGATAAAAAATATCAAAAGAGTTGATTGGCTTGCACTTCAGAATAGAATTTCCAGATGGTAATGCCTAAAAAATTTGTTAGGTTTATTCATACAGATACTTTTCCAACATTTAAAGCACATTTATTCAAAACTAAGACACACTGAGCAGAGACCCAAGGTACCCAGCCCACAATCTTTAGCTGAATGTCTTTTTTTAAAAAAGATTTATTTATTTATTTATTTATTTACACATGACATGAATTTTATAAGCAATGTTGAGTGACAGACACCAAACACAGTAAAACATACAGTATAATTCCATTTTTGTTTAAGTCAAAAGTGGGTAAAACTAAAACCAAGCATATTGATGCATACATAATTGGTAAAAACAGTTTTAAAAAGGGGTGGGGGAGGTGGGGTATCACCGTAGAGCCAGGGTAGTAGTTACCTCTTCGGGAGAAAGAGATATGAAGAAGGAATACACAGGGTCATTCTGGAGTACTAGCGTTATTTTTTTCTGCCTCCAGTTTGGGGTTACATGGCTCTTTTCTTTATCAAACTACACATCTGTTTAATATACATTTCTGTAGGCATTATTTCATAATAAAATGTAAAACTAAAAGGAGGGAGGACTTGTACTACTAAATCTTAAACCAATGAAAGCCATGATTACTAAAAGTGTGAAAGAGATTCGAAGGCCCAGAAATAGGCCAAAGACACTTAGGAATTTAATATTCGATAAAGATATCATTAGAAATCAGTGGGGAAACAGTGGTTTATTTAATCTGATAATGAACCAACTGAACAACTATCTATAAAAACTAAAGTTAAATTTCTACCTCACACCATATCCCAAAATAAATTCAAGATGGATTAAAAGTTTCTTTTGAATTAAAGGTAAGTGAAAAAGTGAAATAATGAAGGTACTAGAATAAAGATATTGATCCATTCTCAGGGAAGGGAAGGCATGCTCATACATACATGCAAAGAAAAGATCTTCTACACTGAAACACCATAAACTATATTAAAAGGTAAATAATACACTAAAAAGTAATTACAATATATGACAAAGGATGAACCTTCTTAATTCATAAAGGACTTACAAAACAATAAAGAATGCAAATTCTCCAAGGGAATAACAAGGAAGAAATGAACAGCAATTCTCAAAAGAATGAAGATAAATGGCAAATAAGCATGAAAAAACACTTAAGTAATCAAGGAAATATGAAATGTAAATGTAATCCTTTTCTGTGATATTTTAAAATAGTAATTTCAATTGTAGGAGTTTGATATTCTGCTAGTGGGAATGTAAATGGACATTCACATTTAGTGAATAATGTACATCAAAATTCTCAAAAACTTACGTATCCTTTCACTGAGCAATTCCACTTTGGAAAATATATCTCCTGGAACTAGTTATTTTTGTACAGATGTGATTATCTCAAGATGGTGATCATATCGTGGTTTACAAGTTATACTACTATATAAACAAATTGTTAAACAATTGGAAATTGATTTTTTAAGTTACAGTACTTCCGTTAAATGGAATATTCTGTTGCCATTTAAAATACAAAATATTTAATAATATGAGAAAATGTTTACAATATGGAGAGCAGACTATGAAACAATGTATAGCATGATTCTAGTTTTGAAAATATAAATATGTAGTTATGCACAGAAAAATAAGTAGAAGTACATAAACCAAATGTGAAGAGGCTCTCTTTGAGTGACAGTAGTACAGATGACTATGTATATGCTTCGGAGCCCTTCCATATTATCCAGCTTTCCATAAATAACAAGAAGTTTCTTATTCTATAAAGAATATATTAGATATAACATCAGATACTTTCATGTTATAAAATTATTTACTATTAGTTTTAAAAGTAAAGATAATTGAGATGTTTAGCTCAGTATACTTTTATATTTGCTTTTCTGGGGGAGGAGGAAGGGAATTGGGGGAAATGAAAAGCAGCAGCTCTGACTAGACGTGGACGATATGGAACTGAGCCCTCCCTATCACGTGTGCATCCGACCTAAATGTATTTTCAGTCAAAAAGTAAGAAGTTAAATTTAAGTAAGCACCAGTAAAACATCACCATTAGCATTTTGAAGTTGCTCTAATTAATATTTTATTCTTCCTTTTAACACTGTTTCAAGGTGCCAACATATTAGACAAAAAAACCTTTGATAACAAAGTGTATAGTTTCTCTGGAGACAACAATATAATCCTTTAAGATGACATGAAAGTGGATATATGTGAAACTGAGGTATCTGCAGCCTTTATTTATTTATTTTTAATTAATTTATTTTTTATTGTGGGTAAAAATCAAAATTTTCACAATACATACCAATATTTGTAAAATGATATATAAATATATGTGCATATATGTATATTTGCTTACAAAAATGTTTTATATATATATATATATATATATATATATATATATTTTTTTTTTTTAAGAAGTGCTTAACTTACCTAAATATTACACGGAACCTACAGGGATTCCCATGTTGCCCACCTCCCACACCTCCCACCACATCCCACACAAACATCTCCCACAAGTGTGGCCCATCACCCTCAATGGACTTACACATCCTGGAGCCTTATCTGCAGCCTTTATATGCCTATTTTAGGGAAAAATGAAATGATGTGACAGCAAGTCAACAAATTCAATTGTATCTTAAAAAAAAAAAAAAATTAACTTCCTTACCAAACTTTAATGTCCTGTAGATGAACCTACCATCCATTAGAGCAAGTAAAGCACAAGCACAGCTACTGCCTTCACTTACAGCAGCCCCCTTAGCCTCTGCCTAGACCTCATGTTAGTTAAGACAAATCTGGTCGCCTAGAAAGACCCTCCTCTTTCCAGCATCTACTGAAAGTACTCACTCCTAATCAGAAGAAAGATAACATTCTCCCTAAGGGAAAACAGAAGAAGAAAACAAACATTTGTTAAGCATTTCCTATGTGCTCCTTCCTAGATACTTCACATCCAATACTTCAACAACACCATGTAGTCATGCATAAAATTCTCTAGAATTCCCTTCTTCACTCAAGAAAAAAGGGAATTATGTCTTCCTCATTCATTGTAGGTGATGCCTGGGACAATTAAGAATTTCACTGAAAGACAAATATTAAATGCTGTTCGATAGAAGTGAGAATAAGGAAAAACAAAGGGGAGCGGATGTAACCCAGTGGTTGAGCACCTGCTTCACACGTACGAGGTCCAGGGTTCATTACCCAGTACCTCCTGGGGAAAAAAAAAAAGGGAAATGCAAAGGTATCTGCTTTAATTTGGCTTACAGGGGAAAAAAGTGCTCTATATATACTAAAATGTCAGATCAATGCACAACATACTGCAAAACTTGAATACAATGTGGTCAAACACAATGTTCAAATATTACAATTTTCAAGCACATGAAAGTCATCTTCTGAAAGATGAACTGAGCTTTTTAAAATAGCTACCTTAGTGTAACTTTATAAAATTTTTCCCTTCAACAATGTCTGACTGACACAGATCTCGACACTAGTTAGAAAGTCTGATGTTAAGATGACACCTCAATTGTGAGAGACTGAAGAGACTATTCCAATTCCCATCTTCAGAGGATTTATTTATTCATTTACTAGATCCATTTTAAACGCCCCTTCCACCACTACCCCTCCCCACTTTGGTATTTTGTGTCCATTTGCTGGGCAATTCTCTGTGTCTGTTTCCTGCCCTCTCTTCTCATCCTTCTCCTCCTTTCTTCCCTGGGATTTGATCCTGGGGACCTCTGGTATGGGAGAGAGGCGTCCTACCACCTGCACCACCTTAGTTCCTGGTTTTTCAGCACGTCTCGTCTTGGTTCTCCCGTGTCTCTCTCCTGTTACATCATTGCTGCATGGCTCTATGGGGCCTGGCACGCCCACGTGCGGGGCAGCAGCACGCACGCCTTCTATATATTTTTTTTATTTATTTTATTGAACCGGGAGGTCCTGGGGATCGAACCCAGGTCCTTCCGTATGGCAGACGGACACCCAACCATTTGAGCCACATCCGCCCCCAGCTGAATGTCTTTAAACAAGACATTTCTCAGTTTCGTGACTCAGTGTTCTCAAAAACAAAAGGATTCAATGAGATCAATGGTTTTCAGACTTTTTCAGCAGCAGAACCATTTATTTCATACATGAGCGTTAGTGGGTCCTACATACAAAAACAAAAAAATAAGATCTTTCAGTTAGAGATAAAACACTTTAAAAAATTTTTAGTTTTGTGTACTTTAATTGTCATAAACATGAATAAAAAAACATTTTAGTTAATGCTGTATGCTTTTGCAACCCTCACATTTTCTGGTGTTATTCTGATTTCGTATAAGCTGCTGCATAAATGTTTGATGGAGGATTGATACTCATCTACCTCAGGTCTCTGCATCCTGTACTTCAGTTCTCTGTACTTGTTACGTCAGTACTCTATGCTGTACCCCAGTGCTTGGTAATCTGCACCACATTACCCTGTACTTCAGTTCTCTATACTCTGTACCTTAGTACTCTGTACCTCAGGACTCTGAACTGTTTATATCAGTACTCTGTACTCTACACCCCAGTGCTCTTTACTCTGTACCTCAGTTCACTGTATTCTTTACATCAGAATTCCATACTCTGTAATTGAAGACTCTGTACCGTGTATATCAGTACTCTGTGCTCTAGACACTAGTGTACTGTACTTCCTACCCCAGATCTCTGTACTCTTTATGTCAGTCTTTACCTCAGGACTCTACTCTGTATCTCAGTTCTCTGTACTCTTTCCCTCAGGACTCTGTACTCTGCATCTCAGTTTTCTAGACTCTTTACCTCAGGACTCTGTAATTTTCACCTTAGGACTCTCTACCTCAGGACTCTGTACCTCAGTTCTCTGTAAACTTTACCTCAGTTCTCCAAACTATTAAACTTTACCTCAGTTCTCCAAAATATTTCAGGATTCTGTGCTCTTTGTATCAATACTCTGTACTCTATACCCCAGTGCTCTGTAATGTGTTCCTCATTACTATGGACCCCAGTTCTGTGTACTCTGTACTTCAGTTCTCTACTCTGCGCCTAAGTTCTATGTACTGTGTATCTTATTCTCTGTACTACTTACCTCAGGACTGTGTACTCTGTGCTTCAGTTCTCTGCACTCTTTCCCTCAGGACTCTGTACACTGTACCCCAGTTTTCTGTACTCTGCACCTTAGTTCTTTGTACTCAGGACTCTGTACTTCACGAATCCATACTCTGTATTCTTTACCTCAGAACTCTGTACTCTGTACCTCAGCACTCTGTCAACTGTGTATCAATATTCTATGCTCTGTACCTCGGCGGTCTCTGCATTCCTCTTCAGGTCTCTGTATCCAGGACACTGTACTCTATACACCAGGATTCTGTATTCTGTAACTCGGTACTCTCTACTCTGTACCTCAATCCTCTGTACCATGAACCTCTTCCCTCTGAAATTTCCCTCAGGACTCTGTACTCTACCTTAGTACTCTACTCCTTTTTTTTTAAACAATTTATTGAAGTATATCATTCATACATGAACATATATAAACTATAAGTGTTCAGTAAACATCGTGATCTTACAAAACACGCATGCATAATAACATCATACAGGCTCCCACACCCCTCCACAAACATCCTGCATTGTTGTGAAACATTTGTTAACAAATCATGAGAGAGCATCGTCAAAGTATTACTACTAACTATAGTCCGAATCTTCCTCCCCTATACATTAAGGATTTATTTATTTATTTGTTTTTATCCATTTTTACCACCCCCCACCCCCACCCCCACCCCCCGTTTTTGCTGTTTGTGTCCATTCACTGGGCAACTCTCTGTGTCCGTTTCCTGCCCTCTCTTCTCATCCTTCCCCTGTCTTCACTGCGATTCGATCCTCGGAATCCTCGGAACCTCCAATGTGGGAGAGAGGCGTCCTGCTACCGCCTGCGCCACCTTAGTTCCTGGTTTTTCAGTGCATCTCGTCTTGGCTCTCCCTGTGTCACTCTCCTGTTACATCATCATCTTGCTGCGTGGCTTGCGGGGCCTGGCGGCTCACCCGCACACAGGGTCTGGTGGCCCACGCGCCTTCTATATTTTTCTTTTTTTAATTTTTACCGGGAGGTCCCGGGGGTCGAACCCAAGTCCCTCCATATGGGAGATGGACGCCCAACCACCCGAGCCACATCCGTCCCCTGCTCTTAAGGTTGACCAAAGATACAGAAACTTACAGTCTTTTCCCATACAGGATGGTCATATAATAAATCAGTCTTAGTTTATCACCAGCATTCTAAAAGCCAGACCTAGGGAGAAAAACTAGGTCTAGGGACACATGCATGGATTCTAATAGAGCAAATGTTTAGCCTACCCTGATTATCACAAATTCAGGACAGCGAGAATATTTGCAAAGTACTCTACTCTTTACCTCAGTTCTCCATACTCTGTACTTCAGGACTCTGTAATCTTTATATTAATACTCTGTACTCTATACCCCAGTGTTCTGTAATGTGTTCCTCATTACTATATACCCCAGTTCTGTGTACTCTGTACTTTGGTTCTCTCTATTCTGTACTTGAGTACTCTGTAATCTTTCCCTTAGGACTCTGTTCTCTGTACTTCAGTTCTCTGTACTCTGCACCTCAGTTCTCTGTACTCTTTACCTCAGGACTATGCACTCTACATCAGATCTCCGAACTCCATACCTTTTGTCTCTGTATTCCGTACCTCTCTTCTCTGTACTGTTACTTAAGGATTCTGTACTCTTTACCACAGGACTCTGTACTATCTACATAAATTCTCTGTACTATTTCTCTCAGGTCCCTTAGGTCTTTGTACTCTTTACCTCAGGACTCTGCAAGCTGTACCTCAGTTCTCTGTACTCTTTACCTCAGGTCTCTGTACTCCATACCTCAGGTCTCTGTACTCCATTACACAGTTTATTGTACTTGTTACCTCTGGACCCAGTACTCTTTACATCAAGTCTCTGAACTCTGTACCTTAGGACTCTGTACACTTTTCCTCAATTCCCTGTATCTGTACCTCAGTACTCTGTACTCTATAACTCAGTTCTCTGTACTCTTTACCTCAGGACTTTGTACTCTTTTTCCTCAGGACTCTATACTCTGTACCTCAGTTTTCTGTACTCTGTAACTCAGTCCTCTGTATTCTTTACCTCTGTTTTCTGTACTCTGTTACCTAAGTTCTCTGTAGTCTTTCCCTCGACACTCTCAAGTACATTGTACCTCAGGGCTCTGTAGTATTTATCTGAGTTCTCCGTACACTTTACCTCAGGACTCTATTCTTTTCCTTGGGTCTCTGCATTCTATGCCTTTTGTCTCTGTCCTCTGTACCTCATTTTTCTGTACTCTGTATTCTTTACCTCAGTTTTCTATTTTCTATATTTCTATATTTCTATACCTCAGTTCTCTGTGCTCTGTACTTTAGTTCTCTATATTCTTTACCTCAGGATTATGTACTCTTTTTTTTTTTCTTTACCAGGAGGTCCCGGGTATCAAACCCGGGTCTTTCCATATGGGAGATGGATGCCCAACCATTTGAGCCACATCTGTCCCCAGGATTATGTACTCTTTACTTCAGAACGCTATACTCTGTACCTCAGGACTTTGTCATCTCTACCTCAGTACTCTATGCTCTGTACCTCAGCAGTCTCTGCATTCCACCTCAGGTCTTGTATTCAGTACTGCAGGACTCTTTACTCGGTACTCCAGAAGACTGTACTCTATATATCACCATTCTGTATTCAGTACCTTGGTATCTCTTCTACCTCAGTTCTCTGTACTCTCTACCTCAGTTCTCTGAACAACTTACCTCAGGAATCTGAACTCTGTACCTTAGTTCCCTGTACTTTCTACCACAATTCTCTGTACTCTTTATCTCAGGACTCTGTACTCAATACTCAGTTCTCTGTATCTGCACCTCAGTTCTCTGTACTCTGTATCTCACTTCTCAGAACTCTTTACCTTAGGCCTTTTATTCTTTACCTTAGGATTCTATACTCCGTATCTCAGGTCTCTGTACTCTTTACCTCAGGATCCTTCATTCTTTACTGCATGTCTCTGTACTCCGTATCTCAGAATTCTGTACTCTATATCTCAGGACTCTGTCATCTGTACCTCAGTACTCTATGCTCTGTTCTTAAGTAGTCTCTGCATTCCACCTCAGGTCCCTGAATTCTGTACTTCAGGACTCTCTAGTCTGTACCCAGGACACTGCACTCTGTATATCAGGATTCCATACTGTTTACCTCAGTACTCTCTACTCTGTACCTCCGTTCTCTGTAATCTGTATTTCAGTTGTCTGTATTCCATACCTTTCGTCTCTGTACTGTGTACCTCATTTCTCTGTACTCTTTTCCTTAGGACCTTCTACTCTTTACCATAGGACTCTATACTTTTTACCTTAGGATTCTGTACTCTGTAGAACTGTGCACTCTAGCTCATGACTTGTAGTCTGTACCTCAGTTCTCTTTATACTTTACTTCTGTACTCTGTACCTCAGTTCCTCTTACTCCCTACCTCAGGATTTTGTATTCTATACCTCAGATCTTTGTACTCCTTACCTCAGTTCTCCATACTCTGTATCTCAGTTCTCTGTATTCTGTACCTCAGGACTGTCATCTGTATGTCAGTACTTTCTGTTCTGTTCCCAAACAGTCTCTGATCTTGTTCTCATTTCTTTGTATTCAGTAATACAGAATACAGTACTCTTCTCTGTACCCTAGGAATCTGTACTCTGTACATCAGGATTCTCTACTACACATCAGGTCTCTGTCATCTGTACCCAAGTTCTCTCTTCTGTGGACCTCTGTAATCTAAGTTCTATACCTCAGGGCTCTGTACTCTCTACTTTAGTTCTTTCTTCTCTGTATCCTGGCTGTCTCTACTGTGTACCTCAGGACTCTGTACTCTGCACCTCAGGACTCTGTACTCTGCACCTCAGGACTACATATTCTGAATCTCAGTGTTCTCTACCGCAAGACTTGGTAATCTATAACTCCTTACCCTGTACCTCTTAGTACTCTGTACCTCAGGACTCTATTCTCTATCTCATTTCTCTTACTCTGTACTCTGTATTTCAGTAATCTGTACTCTCTGTACCTCAGCACTCCTAGCTCTGGAAGAAATGAGAAGACAAATCTCACAATAGTCTGGAAGATAGCATTCCATCTTATGTATGACATGGCTTTCTGTTCCTATTTGTTCATGAAGACTATTGGAAGTCCTTGTTAACAATCACCACCCATGCATCATGTATGCTTCAGGAGCATGTGTCTTTTCTCATGTCACTACCCTCTAGGCTGTCTTGTGTCTTCATTGGGTTGTTGGTGAGTGCCGGAGTGTAAGTTATTTGCTTAGGAGTTTATATTGAGACAGCTCATAGTATAGTGAAGGATATTTAATTTAGTTAATATGTTTACATTAAGTGCCAAAACAGCAGATCAGTTTAGGGGAAATTTAGGCAATTTTTCTTTTCTTTTCCTTCTTTTTTAAAATTGAATGTCCTTTACATATATTGATTGACAGGTCACATGTGTACAGTTCAATTAGTCTTAACACCTGCATCAAACTTACAATAACCCAATTAATATATGTGGTGGTTTGATGATGTCTGGACCCCAGAAAATCATGTTCTTAAAGTTAATCCATTTCTGTGGGTAAGAACCTATTGTAAGTAGGGCCTTTTGATTAGATTACTTCAGTTAAGATGTGGCCCAGGGTGGGTCTCAATCTTTCTACTGTAGTCCTTTATTAATGGGATGAAAACAGAGAGAGAGAGAGAGAAAGAGGGAGAGAGAGAGCGAGCGAGAGAGAGAAACACGCACCATGGAAGCAAGAAGCTGAAAGCAATGAAACCCAGAAGAGAAGGGAGAGCTCAGTGCTGCCTTGTGCCTTGCCATATGCCAGAGGAGCCCAGGATTGCCAGCAGCTGGTCTTCAGGAAGAAAGCATTGCCTTGATAATGCCTTGATTTTGACATTTTCAAGAACTCTAACTGTAAGCGAGTAAATTCCCTTTGTTAAAAGCCAACCCAGTTTATGGTATTTGCTTTGAGCAGCCTAGCAAACTAAAACATATTTTGGTACCAGGAGAGTGGGGTGCTGCCATTGAAAATATCAGAAATGTTAAAAAGACTTTGCATTGGCTAATGAATAGAGGCAGGAAGAATTGTGAGCTGCCTGAAAGAAAAGGCCTAGATTGCTTTGAAAAGACTGTTGGTAGAAATATGGAGGCTAAAATTACTTCCAGTGAGGCCTTAGACAGAAATGATGAATGTGTCATTGCAAACTGGAAGAAAGACTATCTTTGTTTTAAAGTGGCAGAGAACTTGGCAAAATTGAATTCCGATGTCGGATGGAAGACAGAATTTGAAAGTGACAAGCTTGGGTATTTAGCTGAGAAGATTTCCAAACTAAATGTGGAAAGTGCATCCTGGCTTCTCCTTGCAGCTTATAGTAAATGGCAAGAGGAACAGGATAAGCTGAGACCTGAACTCCTGGGCACAAAGAAACCAGAAATTGATGGTTTGGAAAATTTGGACCTTCTGGAAAATGAGTCCCCAGAGAATAGTGTCCTGTGTGAGGATTTCACCGAACATGAAACCAGTTGGCCATTTCAGTGCAAGTCAGAATTGGAAATGCAGTTATCCAGGATAGGTCTGTGCAAAGTCCGACTGTCTGATGGTTTGGACCCCTGTGCCCTATGGGCAAAAGTGACAAGTTTTTTGTGTGAGATCTGTATGAAAGGAACCACTGCCAGCCTGGAGTGAAAGGAACAGATTGAAGAAAAAATGACTTCAAAGGCAGAACTGTGGAAGCTGAGGTCTGGACTAAATAAAGATAAGCCAGGAGAGTGAGCCCACCCATGTGTGTGGAAAGGGTGAGTGTGCCCTGGAGCTTGGAAACGGTGGGCCTTCTGCCCTGTTGTCCAGGAAGAGTGCTACCACCTTGGTTTTCTCAGACGCCTGGGGTTTGCGGAGAGCTTGCCTGCCACCCTGATGCTTGATGAGGGTGGAGCTGAGAGTCTGGCCATCACCACAAAGCTTGAAGATGTTGAAGTCCTCACCCCAATGTTTGGGGAGATCATGGCTGCGGTGCAAGCCCTTGGAAAGGGTGGGGCTGCGGTTCCATCAGGCCAGGAGGGGAAAAACATCCTTCTATAGATGACTCAGACCTTGACATCTAATGGAGTATGCTCTGCAGGGTTTTGGAACTGTTCGGGACCCATGACCCCTGTTTTCCTTCCACTTCCTCCCTGTTTATCCTCTGACTGTCTTGCCATTGTATATTAGAAGCAGATAACTTGTTCTCTAGGTTTCACAGGTTCCACAGCCAGAGGGAAATTATGACCCAAGACAGAACACACCTGTAGCTGATTTTGATGAGACTTTGTTCTTAGCATTGTTACTGAAATGATTTAAGGATTTTGGGATATTGTGATGGAATGAATGTATTTTGTGTATGGAAAAAACATGTCTTTTTGAGGTCCAGAGGATAGAGTATGGTGGTTTGAAACTGTATGTACCCCAGAAAATCATGTTCTTAAAGTTAATCCATTCCTGTGGGTGTGAACCTATTGTAAGTAGGGCCTTTTGATTAGGCTACTTCAGTTAAGGCATGGCCCAGTGTTGATCTTAATCTTCTTACTGGAATCCTTTAGAAACGGGATGAATACAGAGAGAAAACCATGGAAGCAAGAAGCTGAAAGCAATGAAAACTGGAAGAGAGGGGAGAGACTGGCAGATGCTGCCACATGCTTTGCCATGTACAGAGGAGTCCAGGATTGCCGGCAGCTGGGCTTCAGGAAGAACTTCATCTCCTGATGATGCCTTGATTTGGACACTTTCATGGCCTCAAAACTGCCAGATTGTAAGCTAATATATCTCCATCATTATAAGCCAACACATTTCATGGTATCTGCTTTAAGCAGCTTAGCCAACTAAAATAACATATAACACACCTTTGTCATCCTAGGCAGACCCATTGTGCACACACACCACCCACCCCCGTCAGCCACCGCTGTTATGGTTTCTCTCACCACAGATTAGTTTTGTCTGCTTTTGAGCTTTATGTCTGACTGTGGTTGGTCCAAATGGTTGCATGCTTATTGCTAAGCAGTATGGATCTGTCACATTTTGTTTTTCTGCTCTGCTGATGAGCAATAGAATTATTTCCATTTTGGGGCTAATGTGAATAAAGCTGTATGAACGTTTTTGTAAGAGTTTGTTTTTTTGATGCATAGGTCTTAATTTGCCAGAGCTTATATGACAAATACCACACAATGGATTGATTTAAAAACAGAACTTTATTGGCTCATGGTTTTGAGGGCCAGAAGCCTAAAATTAAGGTGTCATCAAGGCCAAACTTCCTCCCGGAGTCTGTGGCATTCTGGTGCTGACTTCCACAGTCCTTGAGGTCCTTGTCTTGCACCTCTGCCTCTGTCGCATAGAAGTCTCTCTTTCCTTGTGTCTGCCCTTCTGGTTTTTTCTGCCTTCCACCTTCTGGCTCCAGTCATGAGGAGTAAAGCCTGCTTTCATTCAGGCCACACCTAAGTAGGAGGTTAGAAAATCCTATTCACAGATGAGTTTGCACTTTAACTGATGATACATCTTCACATCTTCACAGGTCCTGTTTACAAATGAGTTCATAGCCCCACAAATGCAGATCAGGATTAAGAACATGTCTTCATTGAGGCACATAATTCAATTTGTCACAACACGTTTTCATTTTTCTTGGGCAAAGTACCTAGAAATGGAATCACTGGGCCATAGACTAGGTCTATGTTCAATTTTGTGAAAAATTTCTAGAATAATTTCTAAAGTAATTTTGTCATTTCAGCTTTCCACCAGCCATGGATGAGGGTCTGGATGCTCTTCATCCTTGTCAGCATTTGGTGTTGTCAAACTTTTTTTTTTTTTTTTAAAGATTTGTTTTTGCTTATATATTACCTTCCCCCGCCACCCGGTGCCACCCTGTCTGCTCTCTGTGTGTTCTTCTGTATCTGCTTGTCTTCTCTTAGGTGGCACCGGGAACTGATCCTGGGACCTTCTGGAGTGGGAGAGAGGTACTCAATCTCTTGTGCCACCTCAGCTCCCTGGTCTGCTATGTCTCTTATTGTCTCTCCTCTGTGCCTCTTTTTGTTGCGTTATCTTGCTGTGCTGGCTCTCCATGCAGGCCAGCACTCCTGCACAGGATCTACCCTGAAGCCATACAACACCACTTTTATTCTATTTAATAGAAGTGAATCACTAAGCCCAAGGGGAGGGAAATTCGGCTGCATCTCTTAAAAGGAGGAGTATCAGCGGATTTGTGGACATGTTTTAAAACCACCACAGCTTGTTTACTCTTGACGCGGTAATGCTGTGCATGAAACAACCACAAGACCTCAGCAGCATGCACCTATAAGCATTTATATGTATGTGTGTGAAGGTCAGCTGGGGCAGCTGAGCTGATGTCAGCGGGCACAGTTACCTGTGTGAGGGGTGTCAGCTGGTCTAGAGTGGACTTGGCTTGGTGCCTTCAAGTTGAAGATCAACAGGTAGACCAGGTGTTTCGTTCCACACCTCTCTTGCCTTCCTTGTATTAATGGGTTAGCTGGTATGTTCTTCTCATAGCAGGGGTGGAGGCACAGATATGCAAGACTCTTAAGGACTAGGTGTGGAATTGGCCTCTTGTCACTTCCACCTCCATGTCATTAGCCAAATCATATTAGATGGCCAAGTCCAAAGCACGGGATGGAGGAGACCATGCAAGGTTGTGGGTGAGTGGCAGATTGCGGATGCAGAGAGGGGTGAGAAATTGGGGCCAAATGATTTAATCTACCACAGTGCCTGAGGAGTTCTTTATTAAACTAGGGACAGCCTGCTTAGCTCAGGCAGGGTAACATCTGATACCTAGTTAATTTTGGTTAGATTTATATCACAAGTTTATTGACAGTGTTACTATTTTAAGTAATATATTATTGAAAATACATGAACAAATTTGTTTCTGTACCTTATAAAAATGTATTGAAATTCCCACTTCATTCAGAATTACAAAATGATTTTTATATGTGACTAGTAAAATCAATTATCTCTACATTTAAAATTTACTCTCAGTGTGATAATATAGGTGTTAATATTTGTGATGTTTGATGTGATTAATTTCAGATACAATCCAATTTTTACTTCCCTTATATTTTACAAATCATCTGAATACATTCATTGCTACTATATATTTCTATTTAGGGTTTAATAAAAAAATATTCTTATTTTTGAAGAACAAATAATATTTTTTACATTACATTAAATTTTTAATATAGGCTTGCTCCATTTTGTCTATTTAAATTTTTATTTTCTTCTACAGTTTTTTATACAGTTATAAAAATGCCATTTTTCTGGAACTAAATTGTATATATATTTAAAACTCACTGAGGTAACAGAAGAATGATTGTATTTTTCTAAATTGTCTGCCTTCATTATAGTAAATACATGAGATTTTAGTTTTATTACATTTAAAAATACAGAAAGGATGCCATGTTTCTTTATTATTTTAAGTAAGTGGTTTAATTGAGTTTGACATGCAAAAATATAACACCTATATTGGAAGAATCAGCAGAATTCACTATCGTCTGTTTTTTTATTCCCTTCATGTTGCCCTTCTTGTGCCACAGCAAGGCAGACTGGTTCACACCATTGGGCTTCTAGTTCTGGTTCAGTCTCTTTTTAGCCATATAACTTGGGCAAATTTAGTAACCTACTCATAGGTGTTCTCATCTATAAAATGGCAATAATAACATCATCTACTGTGGCAGTTTGATATTATGAATTCCAAAAAGAAATACTGGTTATGTCTGTAAGCTGGTCTGTTCCTCTGGCTCGTGATTCCCTTTGACTGGATTAAATTCAAAGGTTTCACTTTTACTTGATTAAGTTAAGATCAGGGCTTTGATTTGGCCATGTCAGTAGGACATTGAGTCCCTGCCCCCTGGGTGGGTGGACATTCACACAGAAAATGACATGGCAGAGGAGAGATCTGGGTTTTGATGCCGGAGCCCTGGGAATAGAGACGAGCCTTATGCCAGCTTATAGCTGAGATTGGAAGAAGCTGGGACCATGGAGCCTTAGGAGGAAGAGGAAGGCTGAGCCCTCACAGAGACCGGCAGCCATCTTGCTCCAACACATGGCAACAGACTTTGGTGAGGGAAGTAACTTACTCTTTATGGCCTTGTGACTGTAAGCTTCCACCCCAAATAAAACAGACTTCTGGTACTTTGCATCAGTACCCCTTTGGCTGACTAATACACCTACCAAAGTGCTTTTTTTTTTTCACCAGGAGTTCCTGGGGATCGAACATGGATCCCTCCATATGGGAGACGGACACCCAACCATTTGAGCCACATCTGTCCTCCCCAAAGTGCTATTTTGATGAATAAATGAGATAATACATGTAAAGCACTTAACCCAATGCCTGGCACACAGTAGTTGCTTAGTCATTTTTAACTATTGTCTTAGTTTGTCATAAATGCTGTGACAAATACCACATACTGATTAGCTTAACAGCAGGAATCTATTGTCTCACATTTTTGGAGGCTAGAAGTCAAAATCAAGGCACTGACAAGAGCATGCTTTCTCCCTGAAGTCTGAGGTTCTGGCACTGGCTGGCCACCGTCCTCAGGCTCCTTGGCTGGCATCTGTGCCTCCGTCACACGGCAATGTCCTCGGTCTCCCCTGTGGGTTTCCTGCTTCCAGTTTCTATGACTCTGGGCTTCTATGTCTTCTGCTTCTCTGACTGCCTCTGAATTTCCTCTCCTTCAAAAGGTCCCACTCAAAAACAGTTTCCTACCCACAGGAACACAAGTTAAGATCGAGAACATGCCTTTACCTGCTTCTAGGTTTACAACTTAAAGGAAGACAGAGGTCTGCTTTCTACTGCAACTCGAGCTATTAACTTTTACTGTGTTTGGATTTTGAATAACCTAATATTATTTATGCCATGTAAATGATACACAGGCATTCTGTGGTTGTATCCCTGGTATATTAATTAATTAAACAAATATATTTAGTAATTAAACAAATGTTTATCTAAAACCTACCGCATATGGGCTAAATGCACGCTATCTATGAAACTGGATTAGAAACGGCCCCTTTCCTCACTGTGTTAGTTTCCTGGCTGCTGAAACAAATACCATACAGTGGTTGGCTCAGCAACAGGAATTCACTGGCTCACACTTTCCGGATTTCAGAGGCTGGAAGGCTGGCTTTCTCTCGGGGTTGGTATCTTCTGGCTGCTGGAAATCCTTGGTCCTTGGCTTTTCTGTCACATGGTGGCATCTTCTCCCTTCTCTTCCGTGTTCTGTGGATTTCCAGCTTCTGCCTGCTCCCCATGGCTTCTCTCTCTCTGTCTGACTTTCACTCTTATAATAAAGGACTCTAGTAATCCGGATTAAAACCCAACCAGATTCAACCTGAAGTAATGTCTTGAAGACACACACACACACACCAGTGTATGGACCAAGACTAAGGACATGTCCAAACTGGGACACAAAATTCAATCCACATCCCTTACAATTCACCAAGATTATGTAGGCTGGGTTCTGGGGTGAAGTTGTGGTGCCAAGAGAATGACAAACGTGCCCGTTCTATGAGACCCTCAGGGATGCAGCTTCTAAAAATTAACTCAGAAAGTAAAGCAAACTAGGACAAGTGCTGGCTGAGCCGAAGGGCCATGGAAGCCCAGACAAGAGGGAGGGCTCATCATTATATTTGGGGAACAATCAAGAAGATGTTTCAGATTGAATTGTGTCCCCCAAAAAGATACACTCAGTCCTAAACTGTCCAACTGTTTCTTGACCATATTGAAGTAGGGTCTTTGAAGAGGTGATTAGTTGAGATGAGGCCAAACTGGATTAGGGTGAGCCCTAATCCAATAGGACTGTGTCCTTTTAAGAAGGGGAGATTTGGACACAGAGAGTAAGGGTGGGACAGAAACCGAGAGCAACCGCCATGTGATGGAGGCAGAGACTAGTCATGCCACAAGCCCAAGAAGGCTATGGACTGCCAGACCCCTTCAGGTCTCAGAGGGAGCAGGGTCCTGCTGACGCCTTCATTCAGACTTCTAGCCTCTAGAACCGTGTGACAATAAATTTCTGTTGTTTTCAGTCCTCTGGTTTGTGGTACTTTGCTACAGTTGCCCTAGGAAACCAAGACAGATGCCTTTGAGGAGGAGGTGAGATTTGAGGTGGGCATTGAAAGAGAGCTCAGTAAAGTGCTTTGGAGAGAGTTGAAGAAAGTGGTAAGGTGGGTGCAGAGCTGATGGCAGGGCCTCCAGGGTGGAGATTTTTTGTTGCAGGGCAGTGGGTGCAAGGCAGGAAGATAAAATGGGGTTCTATGTACTTTCTGAAAATTGTTATGGAAATTTCAGACATAAATGTTGTACGAATAGTGTAATGAATCACCTGCAGATATTAGCCAATGGCAACAACGATCAATATTTTATCATTCTCTTTTTAGTTACCCACCCACCCCTTCTTTATCTTCCTCTCGCTGTCTTCCACTGGAATATTTTAAAGCAAATTCCAGACATATCATTTCACTCTTTTTTTTTTTTTTTTTTTTTAATATTTCTTTATTCCCCCCACCGCCGGTTGTTTTTGCGCTTGCTGTGTGCTCCCTCTGTCTGTTCATTGTGTCGTCTTCCTTTTAGGAGGCACTGGGAAACAAACCTGGGACCTCCCATTTGGGAGGGAGTCGTCCAATGGCTTGAGCCACCTCTGCTCCCACCTGCTGCTTCTCTCATTGTGTTTCCTCATTGTGTCTCTTCATTGTGTCATCTTGTTGTGTTGCTCACCATGCTAGCTAATTTCATCAGCTCACTATCTTGCTTATTTTCTTTAGGAGGCACCAGGAACCAAACCCAAGACCTCCCGTGTGATAGGCAGGCACGCAACTGTTGAGCCACATCAGCTTCCCAATAATTTTGTTTTGTTTGTTTCTTTTGAGGTCCTGGGGCTGGGGATTGAACCTGGGACCTTGTATGTGGGAAGCTCATTTCACTCTTAAATATTTAACTATGAATCTTTAAAAGATAAGAACTTTCCCCCCCAATATAAGCACAATAGCATTCTCATACTTAAAAAAAAGGGGGGGGGGAAGGGATGTGGCTCAAGCAGTTGAGCACCTTCCTCCCACCTGGGAGGTCCCAGGTTCAATTTCAGTGCCTCCTGAAAAAACAAGAAAAACAAACAAGTAAAACAAATGAAAAAACCAACTCAGGGAAGCCAGTGTGGCTCAGTGGTTGAGCACCGGCTTCCCACATATGAGATCCAGGGTTCATGCCTCCGATACCTAAAAAAAAAAGACCAATAATTCCTTAATATCATCTAGTTCCCAGTCCATGTTCAATTTTCTTCAATTTTCTGAAAAGTGTCTTTGTACGGATAGTGTTTGAATCACAATCTAAACAAGGTATACATGTATTGGAGGAAGCAGATGTGGCTCAAGTGATTGGGCTCCCCTCTACCTTATAGGAGGTCCAGGGTTCGATTCCTGGGGCCTCCTGGTGAAGGGAAGCTGGCCCGCGTGAGAGCTGGCCTGTGCAGAGAGCTGGCCTGAGCAGAGAGCTGGCCTGAGCAGAGAGCTGGCCTGAGCAGAGAGCTGGCCTGTGCAGAGAGCTGGCGCAGCAAGATGACGCAACAAAAAGAGACACAGAGGAAAGACAATAAGAGACACAGCAGATGAGCAAGCTGAGGTGGTGCAAGAGATTGAGCGCTTCTCTGGTACTCTGGAAGGTCCCAGGATCGGTTCCTGGTGCCAGAAGACAAGCAGACACAGAAGAACACACAGCAAATGGACACACAGAGCAGACAGTGAGCGCAAGACAACAGGGGTGGGGGAGAAATCTTTTAAAAAAAAATACAGTGTTGAGTTCTGTCTCTCACATTTCTCATCTGCAATAATTCCTATGACTCCTTTTAAAAACTACATATTTGTTAAAGGAACATTCTGGATGCGGCTGATTGGGCCGTCATGGTATAGTTCCCTGTAAACTGGTAATAATGAAATCCAGGGGCTTGGGTAGATTTGGGTTCCATTATTATTGATGTGCTTTTGGGGCAAGAATCCTTTATTGGTGGTGCGAGGTCCTTCCTAATGCAACTCACTGAGAGGCGTGGACCGTCCACTTTTACTGGTTACGGCTCATCGGCAGTGTTGTATTCAACTTACCACCTCTTCATTTCATTGCCACCAATTTATCAAAGGAAGGACATGCTAATATGGAAACTGTTGAAAGGACATATTCTCAGAATAAAATATTAAATGCATTTAACTTCACAAAAAGTTCCCCACATTGTTCTGCTTTTTTTTTTTTTTTTTTTCTTTTTTGTCTTTTCTGTGTGAACTGGTGGAAGCAATGTCTCCATCACAGCCTTCCTGCTACTGTTTTTGTTTTCATTAAAAATTCTTTTATTATAGTGGCATATATATATATAACTACATTTCCTTTTCCCCACTTTCAAGTATACAATTCAGTAGTGTTAATTATATTCTCAATGTTGTGTTACCATCACCACCATCCATTACCAAGATATTTCCATCGCCCCAAACAGCAACTCTGCAGCAATTAGGCATTAACTCCCCATTCCCCTTCTCTCATCCACGGTAAACGGTATTCTGGTTTCTGACTTTATGAATTTGCATAGTCTAGTCTTTTCATATAAGTGAGAGCATACACTATTTGTCCTTTTGCATCTGGCTTATTTCATTCCACATAATGAACCTTCAAGGTTCATCCATGTTGCAGCATGTGTCAGAAGTTTACTCATTTTTAGGGCTCTATATTCCATTGTGTGTATACACCACATTTAGTTTATCCATTCACCCACTGATGGACTCTTGGGTCATGTGACAGTTTGAATTGGTGAATATCCAAAATAGAAAGATTATGTTTTTGAATTAATCCATTTCTGTGGGTGTGGGGCTTTTGATTGGACTGAGTCAGGGAGGCATGAGCCGGCTTGGGTCTCCGCACTCTTACTGGGTCTGATATAAACGGAGGCACAGATAGAGACGCACAGGAAAAGGAGCTGCCAATAGTATATTGATCCTGCCATGTGTGAAAGAGGACTTTAGGAAAGCAGAAGCCTGGAGAGGCTCAAGGAGCAGAGGGCCAGGGAGAGATGAGCCATGTGCCTGATAACTCACAGCTGAACTCGGAAGAAAGCGAAGCAGCCGAGACTGAGAGAGGAGGCCCGGAAAGAGCCAAGCCCTATGTCTGGTCGCTCAGAGCTGAGCTCTGGGAGACGGTAGATTCTGGTGGGGAGGCAGAGACCTCAGCAAAGATCGGTGGTCATCTTCGCCACGTGGCAGGATGCTAGGATCAATAGCAGCTGACTTTGGTGACAAAGCATCTCTGCTGACGGCTTGATCTGCACATTTCATGGCCTCGGAAACTGTAAGCTTTTACCCTAAATAAAAATCCCCATTATAAGAGCCAACCCATTTCTGGTGCTTTGCATTGGCAGTCTTTGGCAAACCGAGACAAGTTGCTTCCACCTTTTGGCTATTGTAATAATGCTGCTATGAACATCGGCATCCAAGTCTCTGTTTTCAATTCTTTTGAGAATATACCTCGAAGTGGGATTGCTGGGTCATATGAAAACTCTATGTTTAACTATTTATTTATTTACACCTCCCCCCATTGTTTGCATTTGCTGTGTCTGTTCATTGTGTGCTCGTCTTCCTTTTTTTTTCTCAGGAGGCACTGGGAACTGAACCCGGGACCTCCCATGTGGGAGGGAGGCACCTAATCGCTTGAGCCACCTCTACTCCCTGCTTTTTCGTGCTTCTCATTGTGTTTTCCTCCTTGTGTCTCTTTGTTGTGTCAGCTTACCATGCCAGCCCATCACGCCAGCTCGCTGTCTTGCTCATCTTCTTTAGAAGGTACCAGGAACCGAACCTGGGACCTCCCATGTGGTAGGCAGGAGCTCATTCACTTGAGCCACATCTGCTTCCCTATGTTTAACTTTTTGAGGAATTGACAAACTGTTTTCCAAAATGACAGCACCATTTTACATTCCCACCATCAGTATATGAGGGTTACTATTTCTCTGCATCCCTGCCAACACTTGTTTTTTTCCATTTTTTATGAAGTAGTCTTTCTAGTGGATGTGAAGTGGTATCTCATTGTGGTTCTGATTTGCATTTCCTTAATGGCTAATGATGTTGAGCAGCTATATGTTTCTTGGCCATTTGTATATCTTCTTTGGAGAAATGTCTATTCAAGTCCTTGGCCCATTTTTAAATTTGGGTTGTTGGTCTTTTTGTGGCTGAGTTGTAGGAGTTCTTTATGTATTCTGGCTACTAAACCTATATCAGATATATGGTTTCCAGATATTTCCTCCCATTCTGTGGGTTGTCTTTTCACTTTCTTGATAATGTCTTTTGATGCATGTCCAATTCATCTTTTTTTGTTGTTGCTGTTGCTTACGCTTTTGTTGTAAAATCTAAGGATGTGTTGCCTAATACTAGTATTGATGATGCTTCTCTATATTTTATAGTTTTAGCTCTTATATTTAGGCCTTTGATCCATTTTGGGTTAATTTTTGTATATGGTGTGAGGTAGGGTTCCACTTTCATTCTTTTGCATATGGGTATCCTGTTGAAGGCTATTCTTTCCCCAAGTGAGTGGCTGTGGCACCCTTGTCACAGATCAACTGTCCATAGACGTGAGGGTTGATTTCAAGCTTTCGCTTCTATTCTGTTGGTCTATATGCCTGTCCTCGGCCTCGTCCCACACTGCTTGAGATACTGTGGCTTTGCAAGCAGCTTTGAAAGTGGAAGGTGAGTCCTCCAACTCTGTGCAGATTTTTCAGAATGGTTTTGGTTATTCAGGACCACTTACCCTTCCATATGAATTTCATGATTGGCTTTTCCATTTCTGCAAAGAAGCTTGTTGGAATTTTGGTTGGGAATGCATTGAAGCTATAAATCACTTTGGGTAAAACTGACATCTTAACCCTGTTGAGTCTTACAATTCATGCACACAGAGTGTCCTTCCATTTATTTAGGTTTTCCTTAATTTCTCTCAGCCATGTTTTGTAGTTTTCTGTGTATAAATCCTTTACATCCTGGGTTAAACTTTTTCCTAGATATTTGATTCTTTTAGTTGCTATTGTAAATGGAATTGTTTTCTTCATTTCCTTTTTGGATTGTTCTGATCAGCAAATTTTGGTAGAAACTGCTGTAATAGTTTTTTATGCCCCTCTCTAGGTTTCTGACATGAGTCCATGGGGGCTGGGCTGGTGGAAAAATCTAATTCACAGGCCCAGCTGCACTCAGAATCACCCTTCCACTGGGACCAGAGAGGCATTGTTCCTGGGCCAAGCCTGCGTGACCTCTGAGAGCTTCCCTTGGGTGGCAGAATTCCCCGGAAGCTATTCAGGCCCTCAGGCGGCTGAGGTCCCTGCTGGCCTCCTCTCCAGCCTGTGAGGTGCAGCTGAATCTTTGAATGAAGTGAGGGAAGTCCAAAGGGATTTGTCAGGATGTATGATATTAGATTTCTTTAGCAAAAATGCTGCCACTCTCCAATGAAAAAATTTCCACCGATTGTGTGTAAGAATGCAAAATAGAATGGAAAACCAAGGCAATTTTACACAAAAATATTAAGCAACAGAAACTTTCTTCTGTGCAATAAAGGAGAGTTTTTCTTTTTCCTTTATGGTCTTGAATTATACAACTTGCCCTTTGAATTGGATCCTTTGATTATAGAGTAACCTCTTTGGGTAAATCAGATTTGCTCCCTAGAATGTTATGAATCCCCCTTTTTACACACATAGAGAGACAATTGTGTTGGTGTCAGCCTTAGAGACCCATAGTAGATTTGCTATAAATTTGGGATTTGCATTATGGTAGGCTTTAAACACAGGAAAGTTGTTTTATGTAGATTGATGAACGTGATAATTTAGTTGATAATCCACCAGACTCAATTGATAAACATAGTTCAGCTTCAGAAATTAAGAAACATACGTGTTTTTTGTCATTTATATGATTTTGAGGTAAAAGGCAGCCAGTGCTTCTGCTCTAGATTCATTTTCCCTCTGAACACCTGGGACTGGGATGTTCCATTCCTGTGCCTGCCCCAGGGGCTTGCTCTCGGCATGTGAGATGCTGACCTCCCCCGGGCCTGATTTCCACATTCGGAAAGGCCTTCTTTTCCAAAAGACATTTGTTTTGTTCACACTGACTATTAACATCTTCAGGGAGGTGCTATGAGGTATTTCACAGGCTAGTCTGGTCTTTTTATAAAATTGGGCTTTCAGATTTATTGAGCCCGCCTTGGGCCTTCTTTCTTTCTCGCCCTCTTTCGCTGCAAGTTGAGTGCATCTGAAAGCCCTTTGGGGTCCACGCTGGAGCCCAGAGCCTGGCCCCGGGCGGGTGTCCAGTGGAAAGGCATTGAATGTTGGGAATTTTCTTCCCTCTTTCCAATCCCTAATTTCCCAAATAGGGCTCCCTCCTTCATACTGATTTTTATGTCCATTCCTTTTGCCCCAGAGACATTTAGAGCAGGGGTTCTTAACAAGGGGTCCGTGAGCTTGAACTGAAATTCAAAAAAACATGATTCTGGTGGGGATGTGTTGCTGCAGGTGTGATATATTTATTAAATAATACACAGTATAGCGTGGACTTAGTCAGGGGTCCGTGGTTTTCACCTGCCTGGCAAAGGGGTCCGTGGAACAAAAAGGGTTAAGAACCCCTGTTTATCTATTCACCTGTTGATGGACACCTGGGTTGTTTCCAGCTTTTGGCAATGGTGACTAATGTGGCTATGAACTTCGGTGTGCAGATGTCTGTTCGCGTCACTGCTCTCAGTTCTTCTGGATATATACCCAGTAGTGGTATTCATCTGTGTTTACTTTTTAGTTTTTAATTGTTTATGTTTTCACTTATTAAATGTACAAAATAAAGTTAAAAAAAAAAATGAGAAGAGGAAAGAAAAGAAAAGCATCAGTGTGCAAAAAAAAAAAAAAAAAAAAAAAAAAGAACCCCTGGTTTAGAGGGACACTTATTTTTCTTAGGTAAATGTTTACGTAGATTCACATTACTAGCTCCAGCTTACAGCTCATATTAGAATCAGCTTGGAACATTTTGGCCAAGAGTTATGACTACGAAAAAACTTCCGACGCTGAAGTGTGAGACAGCATCACTGCATTAGGTTCCAGGGCTGCTGTAGGAACTCGCCACGCACTTGGTGGCTTCGAACCCCGAAGTGTCTTCCCTCACAGCTCTGGGGGGCCGGAAGCCTGGACCAGGAGCCGCAGCGCTGTGCTCCCCCCGGAGGCTGGTGGTCACGGCTCGTCTCTGCCTCGGGCTTCCGCCTCCTTCTCCCCTGTGGGCTCAGATCTCTCTCTTTTGACACCTGTGAGGCCACTTAAGCCCCGCCCCCTCATGATAATCCAGGATAATATTCTTAATGGCATCTGCAAAGGCGCTTCTTCCACATAAGGCCACGCTTCCGGGTTCCAAGGACTCAGGCCTGATGTCTTTGGGGCTGTTAGGGAGTCAACTGCAGGGGACTTCAGAACTTGTATGGATTTGCACGTGATTTCTATGAAGTGGAGAGTACAATTCCAAAGTTGCAATCACGCGAAAAGCCAGGCTAGCGTGTCACTACCCCTCGGCTGCTGAACCTAACAGATACAGATACAGAATACGTCTTGGAAGTGGTGGACAGGAAAGGATGCAAGTTTTTCAATAGACATATGCTCTTAAAAACTCTCTTTGCGGCCGAGCCTGTGGGTGTCCGCCAGCAGCCACCCAGCTCTTTCTTTGGGTTCTGTGCGCCCCTCGGTCTGGGCTTCGGCACGGAGGACTAGGGGACCCTAGTCCTCTTTTTTTTTTTTTTTTAATTTTATTTTTTTTTACCCTAGTCCTCTTTTTA
>JAKSZT010000049.1:4743393-4772688 GCA_026826555.1 Tolypeutes matacus | reverse complement strand
CGAGCGCACTCCAGCTGGATTCAGCAATTAGCTTCTGGCTGTTCCATGACACACTGGTAATAGAAAAAGCATCTGTATAATGGGCCAGTCATCATAAGCATTGGTAATCATGGTTTTGATCATTATTACCGTTACACTGTGGCTGCCCCGCGGGAAAGCAGCAGTCTGGGTGTGGCCCCAAACCTGCGGGGTGTTCTGGTGAGTTCCCGAGGCAAAGTGGGGTGCGGCTGCAGGGCCCTGGTGATTGTCTCAGTGGGCCCTTAATTAACAGCAGGTGTGGGTATCCTGCCCAAGCCATTGTGCTTATCGTGACTTCTGGAAGATGCCTCTTTGGGGGGCTACAAGCACTAAGAAGCATCATTCAGGTGAAGCAATCTTATTTTGAGTTATGCCTATAGTATGAAAAGTTTTGTGCTAGTATTGGGGGATCCTGAGATTATAAAAAAAAAAAAAAACCAATGAACATTTTGCAGCAATTCTAATCTTAGCTTTAAACCTGCAAAATTATAATGTCTTATATGTGATTCTTATAGAGTACACTTAATAATTATTAAAGAAATTATGTACAAGTTGCAAGCTCTCCAATTTTCAGGAACTGGCAGCTATTTTGTTCTGGAAATTCGGGGAATAAGAATGAACAAAAAGTAAGCTTTTATTTTTCTATTTCAGTTAAGCCTCAAACTTCAAGGATCTTTGAAATGGGGCTCAAAGACTCGGATTTTCTAAGGTTTTCTGAATTTTCTTATATTCAGAACCTACTGGTACTGCTTGATCTGGATTTTTGCACTTATACTGATTCTACTTGTTTAGGCTGATTTTTTTTTTTTTTTTTTTTTTTTTTTTTTCTATTTCTCAATCTGCAGGAGTTGCCATTTTGGGGAAAAATTTACTTCCTCAAAGTAAAATCTTTCAGGCTATGCCAAATTTGCTTTTGGAAAACTTCCTATTCAAAGCTGATTTTGTTTTGCTCAACTGGAAGGTAATATGCCTTCTCAGCTATCAAAGACACAACAATGCGAATAAATGCATTCATTAGAATTAAAAAACGTTTGCTTTCTGAGGTATTTGCAACCTAGAAGGTCAAATTTGTACCTGAATGTGCATTAAAAAATAATGAAAATAAACCAAACGAAACCAAAACAAAAACCCACTGCAGGAATCTCTAGTTCTTGACCAGGAATATTCTCCTGATAGATTATTAAATATATGTGCTTTTGTGTGTGTGTGTGTGTGGGGGGCGGTTCTTTTGGGCAAATGATGCAAAATTTCATAACTTTTCTTTTTTTAATGTTCACCTTCTGGAGGTACTTTCCACACACCTGCCATGAGTCACTAAGGGTAATGCGCTTAATATTAATCAACTAAATCTGTACCATCACCTCATTTGCAGATGATCCTAAGCACTGACGGAATAGGCGCACAAAGAATGCCCGCAGGGTGGGCAGGCTGCTTCAGGTCCTCTGTCTGGACTTGGCTGTGATTTCAAACGGCTGCCAGCGGGCTTTAAACAATGCATTCCCTGGTAGTTTGAGTGATGCTTGGTGATAGCGATCGTGTGCATGATCCGTATTTTCATAACCAGTCTTTTTGGCCTGTTACTTTCCAGTAACTAGGCTTCTCTCCATGTGTGGATGTGACAAAGTTGGAGTGTTATGCATTCCACATTCTTATTGCTAAAGCAAGATTCTCAGAAATGGAGCGTTTGAATATCTGTTCATTAGGAATGATTCTCCTGTGAATCAGGAAATCTGAAGCCTGGCTGCACATTAGAGTCTCCTGGTGCCAAAACAAAGGCCCACAAGTGGGATCGCTTAGGACAAGGGAACCATCTCAAGTTCTGGAGGCTGGAAGCCCGAGATCAGGGCGTCAGCAGGACAGGGCTCCCCCGAGACCTGCAGGGGAGGAGCTCCCGGCATCCCCCAGCTTCTGGAGTTTGCCCTGGCACTCCCTGGCCTGAGATACATCATGCCAGCCTCTGCCTCTTCTGTCTGCTCCTGGCCTCCCTCCCCCACGTCTGTCTGAATCTTGTTCAAATGTCCCCTTCCTATAAGGACACAAGTCACAGTGGATGAGGACCCACCCTACTCCAGCGTGGCCTCATTTTTAATCACATCTTCAAAGACCCTGTTTCCATGTAAGGGCACATGCACAGGCCCGAGGTCTAGCACTTGAACATGACTTTTTAGGGACATGTAACACCTGAAAAGTATATTTTTCTTTCTTTTTTAAAATTATTATTACAAAAATTACATTTTCCCCCATACACCTCACTCTCTCCCCCTCCAACCCTTTCCCCCATTAACAGCATCTTTCATTAGTGTGGTACATTTGTTTCAACTGATGAACACATATTGAAGCATTGCTACTAAGCATGGCCTATAGTTTACATTATGGTTTATACTTTGCACCACACAATTTTATAGGTTTTGACAAAAATGTATAATGGCCTGAATCCATTATTGCAATATCATGCAGAACAATTCCAGTGCCCCCCAAATGCCCCATGTTACACCCATTCTTCCCTCTCCCTCCCTTCAGACCCTTTGGTGACCACCGCCTTTATATCAATGTTACAAGTTCTTCCATTACTAGAATAATAATAAATCTACTTTAGTCCATAGTTGCTTCCCCACCCCTGCTTATGTTTGTTTGTTCCTCAATCTTGAGGATTGCCTCAGTCTTGAGGATTTGCTTCCAATTGAAAGGGGGCTTAGATCTCATGGGACAGATTGATGGAACTGCCTTTCTTGTAATTGTAGATACTCTGTTTTTTGGGATGGGCATTGTCCATCATCATCCTTTTGTTCACTGTTCTGGGCAAGTCCAATGACCTGGAAAGTAGGTATTGGCTGCAACTCTACAGAGATTCAAGGCTCAGCTGGCATACGAACAGCCAGAAGATTTAAGTCTCTGGGACATATATTTAATGGGTAGAGTACTAATAATAGGTTCAAATAGAAGGACCAGAAGAACAATGTGTAGGAAAATTATAAATGAGTCTTAATTCTGTTACATTGGGGAGATAGGTTATCATATATTACAAGGTAAGGCCCACTGATGGGGTGCTGATTTCCTGGGGTTGTCTCCCCTGCCTATAGTGTCTGGATGTCTCTAGAGCCCTCAGGAGCACCGCTGCTTGAGGCACTGTTTACTGTGGCAGTCAGTGAGCTCCTCCTGAGACATGCATAAGCGTAACCTCTAGAATGACCTCCCAACTCACTTTGAAATCACTTAGCTGTAAAAACTCATTTTTATTTAATATTTCCCCCTTTTGGTCAAGGTCTTTTTCCAAATGCATCGCTAGTTGGCACTTGGTGATAATCCCTTGGTACCAGGGAGGCTCATCCTCGGGAGTCATGTCCCATGCCGGGGGTGGGGAAGGCAGTGATCTTATATGCTGATTTTGGATCAGAGAAAGGCCACATTTGAGCAACAAGGAGACTTTCAGGAGGTAACTCTTAGGCAATATATGCTATTAGGCTAAGTTTCAATTTTACAAGAATAAGGTTCATGAAGACAAGCATTAAATATCAAGGGTCTGGTGTATCAGTCTGCCCATGTACTCTAGAGATTCTTGCCACTCTATGAAAGAATGTAGCAGTGTTCCCCAGGATGGGGATTTAATATTTTGTTGGGTCTCCATCCACTGAAACAACACCCCATGATCACATGAACACATTCATATTCCATAGAGGCATGCCCCGGCTGCACTGGAATGTATTTTAAAAATATTAATGCTGACTTCTAACCAACTGAACTTAAGTAAATGAAGGTGGGGCCTGGGCATGTGTGTTTCTTAAAAGCATCCGAGGCAGTTGTGATTCAGAGCCGAGGGTGAGAATTCTGAGAAGTGATCATTCCCTAACTCTTCAGTTCCTGAAAGGAAGCAGCCCCTGCCATGATTACAGGGAGAGAATCTCACAGAGAGGGAAACACAGAAGGGCATTGTTTCAGGAGAAGTCATTGGTTAAAAGAGCAGCTGGTTGCAAGGCAGTGGGAGAGAATGAAGGAAGCACTGCATCATTTACACATAATATCCTCTACGTGGGACCTTCATATTATCAAATGCTGACATCTGAGATAGAATATGAGGTGGGGGTGAAGGAGCAGGACAGAGAGGGAACAGAAACAAATGGGAGGACTCCAGACAAGCAGGAGGTGGTCAAGTTCATGGGGGAGCCAGCAAGTGCAAGTTGTGAGATTGCAGCAGTGGGGACAGTGGAGACAGAGGAAATGGGCAGCTGGCCAGGGGCGCGTGAAGCTCAGGGATGAGGGCAGCAGCATGGCAAGTGAAGCTCTAACTTAGAAGGAGCTGGAGTGAGGGGTAGTATCCAGACACTGTCTTGTCCACAGAAAGAGATGGCGACCCTGGTCCTTCGACTGGAGCTAAGCCCAAGGGCTTGGTTCCATGGGGGTATGGAGCACCCAGTTTTGGGTGGACAGGCCCTGGAGAGGGCCAGAGCAGGCCAAGCTGGGAAACTGAGAAAGCTAAACCCAGGAATCCTTGGAAGCCCCTCCAGGAGCTCACCGGGCCTGTGCCTGCTACTGCGCATCAGGAGCCTGGGTTTCCACTCCCAGTGGCACACGACCTTTCCAGAGTACAGTCCCAAGAAAGTCTGCTGTCCCCAGGAGGTGCTACTTGTAGGCGTCCTCCTGCTGGCCAGTGCCCCAGCATCCACCCCGAGGCTGGGCTTGTGAGGCTGACCTGTGAGACTGCTCCCCCTCTGCAAGACAGAGAGCGCCCCATGAGGCGTTGAACATAAATAGTTTTGCACTTGCCCTTCACCTCCTCACTCAAGGCACAGCAAGACTTGAACTCACGTCAGCAGAGGTTCTGGCTTGGGGACGTGTGGGGCTCAGGGGACAGCAGACTGAAATCCATCCTGGAAACTGTGCTGACAGGCCTTTGCTGTAGCTCCAGGAACCCAATTCCTCTCCCTGCCCCCTCCCACAAAAAAAAAAAAAAATAAAATAAATAAATAAATAAAGCGAGCCGTGGAAAGTGGAAGTTAAGTGCCAGGAGGGGGGGTTTTCCCAAGCTGGGCTGTGCTGGGAGTCCTTGAGTGGACTGGGCTCGGGCCGCCCGGGGTTTGGGTGCAGCTGGAGCGTGGACAGGCAGCAGCCGCGGGCCCGTCCCCCCTGGGGCAGCACCGTGCCTCCGTGCCCATGCCCACCCTGCCTGGGGAGTTGCGGACTCTGTCCTTGGCAGATGTGTGACGTCTGGTCTCCCCATTTCTGCTCCAGCTGGCTGCCTCTTGGCAGTGACTCAGGAACTCGGGTGGGCTCCTTTCTTCTCGGCATCTGGAAAGGAAAGCCTGCTACCCAGCAAAAGGGGGCCGGGCAGGCAGGCCTGGGGGTGATCAGGCTCTGGTGGGGGTACCCGGGGTGGGGAAGACTAGAGAGACCGGGGGAGGGAGAGGGAGGGCACATCCAGCCCTGGGTGCCACGAACACTGAGCGTGGACGAATCTCTCAAGTTGGATGTGTGTTTCCCGTGGTGAGTTACAGAGAAGCTTGCTGTGTGAGGGGGAAAGGGTATCCCTAAGGCCCGTCTGGGGTGGAGGTGGGTGGTGGACGGTCCCAGGGCCTTCGGGTAGATGTTTCTGGCCTCCTCTCATGTGCCAGGTGCTATTCCTGGGCGAAGCAGTCTCCTGGCTTGTGCTTGTGGGTTTACATCCAGGGCCTGTCCCCTGCAGACACCCAAGGCATGTTCCCTGAGGTGCCCTGAGTTGTCCTTAGGTGCCCAGAACCCTGAGGTGCCACAAGGTGTCCTGAGGTGCTCTGAGGTGTCCTGAGGTGCTCTGAGGTTCCCTGAGGTGCCCTGAGTTGCCATGAGGTGCCCTGAGATGCTCTGAGATGTCCTGAGTTGCCCCAAGTTGCCACGAGGTGCCCTGAGGTGCCACAAGGTGTCCTGAGATGCTCTGAGGTGCCCTGAGTTGTCCTGAGACAACCTCCTGGCAGGAAGTGTTCTGAGGTGTCCTGAGTTGCCACGAGGTTCCCTGAGGTTCCCTGAGTTGCCACGAGGTGCCCTGAGGTGCCCTGAGGTGTCCTGAGGTGCCATGAGGTGCCCTGAGGTGTCCTGAGGTGTCCTGAGGGGCCACGAGGTGCCCTGAGGTGCCCTGAGGTTCCCTGAGTTGCCACGAGGTGCCCTGAGGTGCCCTGAGGTGTCCTGAGTTGCCACGAGGTGCCCTGAGGTGTCCTGAGGTGTCCTGAGGGGCCATGAGGTGCCCTGAGGTGTCCTGAGGGGCCACGAGGTGCCCTGAGGTGCCCTGAGTTGCCACAAGGTGCCATGAGGTGCCCTGAGATGTCCTGAGGTGTTCTGAGGGGCCATGAGGTGCCCTGAGGTGCCCTGAGGTGGCCTGAGGTACCCTGAGTTGCCACAAGGTGCCATGAGGTGCCCTGAGATGTCCTGAGGTGTCCTGAGGGGCCACGAGGTGCCCTGAGGTGCTCTGAGGTGTCTTGAGGTGCCATGAGGTGGTCCTCCTGTGCAGACCCCCTGGTCCTCTATGAGGTACACAAATAGCATCTTTGGGGATGGGGGCGCCCCTGGGGCCTGCAAGATGCTGGAGTTAATAGCCAGGTGTACCTTTGGCTCCTATTGTTCAGGAAACTGACTCCAGGGAGCGCCCCCCCCTCCCCCCGATGACTCAGGGGCAGAGATGGTTTTCTAGCCTAACTCTCTGGAAGCTGAAGCTCATTCCTTTTTTTGTTCTGTCCTCCCTGGAGGTGGGAACAGCACTGGCAAAGGGACCCTAGGTTTTTCCTCTTTTGGACTAAGAATCATAGCTTCTTTTCCCATTCCCCATGGCCCTAGTTTCCAGTCCCACTCACATCTTTGCTTTCTGAATGCGCTCAGATTTTTCTAAGAGATTCTTCCCTGGGAGACGCATGGTGGCAAACAACAGAAAGGCCTTATGATGGGTTGAGCACCGATGCCCTCTTGCCTCACACAGACCTCACTGCTGGCGGTGTAAGGTCCTCTATTCACTGTGACCAGCCTGTGGCCAGGGGGCCGGCACCTGCCATCCAGGCCAGGGGACCCCCTAAGAGCATGAGGCCCAGGTCAGCTGCAGCTCTGGGCACAGGCTCAGCCAGGCTGAAAATGGTGCCTTAATGACTTAACAAATATAAACTCTTTTCTGTATATTGTGTCATTTGGACTTGTCTCGGACTGGAAGGACAATCTACACGCTGACTGCTTGTGGTGAAAACCTCTTTCTTAGGAAGCAAAGAGAAAGTCAAGTCCAGAAAAGTTTGATGGTTATGTTGAAGACAGTGATGGCGTGTGCCCTTTGCCTGCTGTAGGGTAAGAGGGTGATGGGGGCCAGTGGAGCTAGGTGGGCTTGGGTGCCCTAGGAGCTGAGAGTAGGGCCCTAGGTGGATGCTGGGATGGAGACATGAAGGGAAGTAGGGGTAGTGAGACAAATAGGTGGTCAAACGGAAATTGAGACGCTGCTCAGACTTCAGGACAAGCTGCCAATGGAGGCTGTCGGAAGAGAGGAGGGGAGAGAGATGGAGGGAGATGGGGGAGAGAGAATCTATCAAATGCTCTTGACTGATGCTTGACTTCAAGGAATGAACTCTGCCTGGACACTGTCATTGATATGAAAGAAGCAAACACACTTGTCTTGTTGTGACTTTTTTTTTTTTTTTTTTTTTTACTGTATCACATCCAAATGCTTTAGTGTAGCACCATACTTCATTATATGTACTCAATTGCCAGGTTATTCATCTGAATTTCACTAACAGTTAAATATCAGCCATATTAAAACCTATTGTGTTTATATTGCGAGATGCCCAACTTCGGATTTCTTAGAGTCTGTTAGTTTTCTTGTGAGATGATTTTAGGTATTTCTAAAAGCATATTTTGAATGATTAGGATACTTTTAGGAACTTACGCTATTAGCAAACCACCTTCTGGCTATGTGCACTCTCCTAAAACCACTCACATTATGAAATCCTGGCATCACCTAATGAAACAAGATCAAAGGGATCTAGTTAAGATGAAGTCGATTGCCGCCAAATCTGCAACAGCAAACTCTCTTGTCTTGGGTCCTGACTTTGCTCGGAGGGGCTCTGTGGATCCTCCCAGGCTGGGAGCTCCTCAGTGCTGCCCATGACACTGGACTCGTTTCCAGGTCAACCTGGAAGCAGCACTGTCCACTGCAGGTCCTCAAGAATGTGCCATCAGTTCAGTTCTCTTTAAAAGATAAGGACAGATGGTACATCTTTGCTATTTGTATCACCCAAGGAATGTGTGGTGTGATCTTTATGTTCAAATTTTCTCTAAGGAATAGTCCATTTTAAAAACATCTAACTTTAACTCTTCAGCCCTCCTTCTCCCAACCCATCACCCATGTGAATTAGCCAAGTTGCTGACTGCTTAAGCATTTTATAGATCCTGTGGGCAAGCAGCCTACTGCCTAATTCATCCAGGACACCTTTCCTACCTGTTAAGTGTTTGGCTTTTCTTTAAAATGATTATTCTGGGATCAACCCCATCCTTCTGAATATATTATTTGCAGATTCATTCCATTTAGAATATAATATTCTTTGCAATGAATGATTATATATATATATTTAGGCAGATATGGAACATATTTCAGGATCGCAATTCCTTAATACCTACTGGCCAGGCTTGAGGGGCGAAAGGTAGGAAGAGGATGAGGCTGTCAGCCTCCATTTAATTGATACTAAAAGTCAGGACTTTTACTGGTTGTAAAACAGCTAGTTCTCTGCTTTTGCTCTCCACAGACACCGCACTCTCTAGACATGGCATCTATTTTACATGGATTGCAAAAATTCAGTAGCTTCTGACACCATCCGCAAATACTGCAGTAGCAGTGCCTGCAAACACCTCCAGTAGCAGCTCAATTCTGACCCTATGGACTGAACTGAGGCCAGACTCCCCAGGTTATGGCAATCCTCCACAAGACTCCCTCCAGGCACGAGTCACACGTTGGGGGGCCAGCCCCCCCGTACTAACTGGCTACAATTTCAGGGGCTCTCTGCCCTACCCTCAGGTTCAATGATTTGCTAGAATGACTCACAGAACTTGTTGAAAACTCTATATTTATGATTATAGCTTTATTATAGTAAATAGATCCAAATAAGAAGCCAAAAGAAGAGAGGCACAGGGCGAGGTCCAAGAGGGGGTCTCAGACGCAGGCTTCCGTGTCCTCTCCACAGAAGTCAGGATGCATCACCCTCCCCCACACACTCTGCCCTATCATTCTGGGGTCCCATTGCAGAGGCACGATTGATGGAATCAAAGCCCATGTGGCTGAGCTCAGTCTGCAGCTCCTTCCCCTGCCAGAGGTTGGGGAGGTCCAGCCGACAGCCCTGGCTCAAAGCCCCATCCCCTGACCACTGGGTTGGCCTTGCTGCTGTGGCCGCCCCCTCCTAAGGGCCCCACTCTGTCACCTCATTAGCATAGGAACTACCAGGTGTGGTCCTGGGAGCCAAAGGCTCTCCGATCACAGTATATCCCAAAGCTTGGGGGGATCTCCCAGGAACTGGGGACCGAGACCAGCCCAGGCCTTTACTACTGTATACATCTGTAATTCTGCAGGGGCTCTTTGGTCACCCCTTAGGTTTTTCTTTCTTCCAATCATTGCAACTTTCTTCATGGGACCGATTTTAATGCTTTGTATTTATGTATTTGTTTGGAATCTCTGTAATGCATTCATGACTGCATTTAAAAATAATACTTTAGGGAGGCTACTGAGACAGCCAGCAAGATGGCAGCAGGGTAAGGGGCTCCTGGAGTCAGCTTGTCCTACAGGGCAGTTAGTATCACCCAGAGCTACCTGATTGGGGCATCCAGGAGACCAGAAGTGCATCCCGCAACATCCTTGAGAGAATGGAAGGAGGAGACTGCACACCTGCAGAGAAGATTCCTGAGTAGAGCCCTCCTGCCACGGAGGCTGGTGCCCATCCTCCACTGGAGGCACAAGCCACCTCGGGAGCTGTTCCACAGCTGGAATTGGAAGCTCCACTTCCAAAAACAGGGGAGGAGGAGATGGTTGGGCACCAACTTCAGCTACTGATTAGTAAATTCAGCAGGATAAAGTATAATCCTAAGAACAGCTAAAGTTTGAACCTGTCCAAGTCAGAAAGACGCCGGTGGCCGCCATCTTAACTCTGCACCTGACATGAGGAGAACCGGGGCTGACTGAAAATGACAGTGCTGGTAGAGACTGGCTTTTTTCCATCCAGATCGGATTGCAGCTCTAGCCTAAGCCCCAGCCCCACCTTGGGCAGGGAGGAAGCTGGGGGGAGCTGCATCAGCCTCTCCAGGAATCTACAGGCCATGCCGTGGAGGCCGGTGATCATCCTACTCTGGTGGTACAAGCCGCCCCAGGAGCTATTCTGTGGCAGGAATTGGAAGCTCCATTTCCCACAAACAGGGGAGGGAGAGATAGGTGGCCACCGATTTCAGCTTCTGATTAGTAAATTCAGCGGGCTGAAGTATAACCCTAAGAACATCTAAGGTTTTGAAACTGTCCAAGCCAGAAAGAGGCCTGTAGCCACCATTTTGACTCCACCACCAGCATTAGGGGAAGCCGGGCTGACTGAAAATCAGTGATGGTAGGGACTGGCTTCTTTCACCCAGATCGGCCTGCAGCCCTAGCCTAGACTTCAGTCCCACCTCTAGCAGGGAGAAAGCTGACAGGTCCTGCATCAGCCTCTCCAGGTAACTGTAGGTACATTTAGCTGGCACAGACTGAATACCAGAAGTCTACCAGGGCAACTGCGGTCGTCTTGGACTTGCACTGCATAGATTGCTGCCCATACCTGCAGCTCCATCCCCGCCCCAGGCAGGGGAGAAAGGGGCATGAAGCTTCATCAGTCTCTCTGGGCAACTACAGTTTAGGCGTGCACTACTTGGATTATCACAAACAGCTGTAGCTCTGTCCTTACCCCTGGCAAAGGAGAAAGTTGGGAGAAGCTTCATTGGTCCCTGGGGCAATGAGGGCAGCTTGAGCCTCCACAGCTTACAGCACCAACTACATCCTTGGCTCCTACTACACAACCAGAAAGGGAGAAAGGGCAAGAGAGCACTAAACTAAAGAGAGAAACTGCACCCAGAATAAGTTCATCTAGTAAGCCAGATGCCAAGACACCAACAAAAAATTACAATCCACACCAAGAAACAGGAAGATATGGCCCAGTTAAAGGAAAAAGATAAGCCTCCAGATGACATAAAGGAGTTGAGACAACTAATCAGATATGTTCAAACAAATCTCCTTAATCAATTCAATGAGATGGCTAAAGAGATTAAGGATATTAAGAAGACACTAGTTGAGCACAAAGAAGAATTTGAAAGCATACATAGAAAAATAGCACATCTATGGGAATGAAAGGTGCAATAAATGAAATTAAAAATATACTGGAATCATATAATAGCAGATTTGAGGAGGCAGAAGAAAAGATTGGTGAGCTTGAAGAAATGGCCTCTAAAAGTGAACATACAAAGAACAGATGAAGAACAGAATGGAAAAAATTGAACAAGGACTCAGGGAACTAAATGACAGCAAGAGATGTGCAAACATAAAAAGTGGCAGAAGGAATATTTGAAGAGATAATGGTAGAAAATTTCCCAACCCTTTTGAAGGACATAGATATCCATGCCCAAGAAGCACAACATACTCCCGTCCGAATAAATCTGAATAGACCAACTCTGAGACACATACTAATCAGAATGTCAAATGCCAAAGATGAAGAGAGAATTCTGAGAGCAGTAAGAGAAAAGCAATGCATAACACATAAGGGATACCCAATAAGATTAAATGCTGACTTCTCATCAGAAACCATGGAGGCAAGAAGACAGTGGTATGATATATTTAAGATACTGCAAGAGAAAAACTTCCAGCCAAGAATCTTATATCTGGCAAGATTGTCTTTCAAAAATGAGGTTGAGTTTAGAATATTCACAGATAAACAGAAACTGAGAGAGTTTGTAACCAAGAGACTGGCTTTGCAGGAAATACTAAAGGGTGTGCTACAGCCTGAAAAGAAAAGACATGAGAGAGAGACCTGGAAGACTGTCTAAAAATGAAGATTATATCAATAAAAGTAACTAAAAGTGTCAAAAGAGTGGTGAAAATAAAATAAGACAGATAAAACCCAAATATTTAGGAATATTAACCAATAATGTAAAGTACTTATATTCAGAAAACTACAACTCATTGTTAAAAGAAAAAAAAAAGACCTAAATAATTGGAAGAACATTCCATGCTCATGGACTGGAAGACTAAATATCATTAAGATTTCAATTCTACTCAAATTGATAGAAAGATTCAGTGCAATCCCAATAAGAATTACACCAGCATTTTTAAAAAATAAATGGAAAACATGGTTATCAAATTTATTTGGAAGGGTAAGGGGCTCTGAACAGCCAGAAACATCTTGAAAAGGAAAAGCATTGGAGGACTCTCACTTCTGGACTTTAAATCATATTACCTAGCTACAATGGTAAAAACAGCATAATATTGGCAAAAAAGACAGACGCATAGACCAATGGAACTGAACTGATGGCTCAGAAACAGACCCTCACATCTATGGTCAAGTGATTTTTGACAAGCCTGTCAAACCCACCCAGCTCGGGCAGAACAATCCATTCAATAAATGGTGCTAAGAGAACTGGATATCCGTAGCTAAAAGAAGGAAAGAGGACCTCATCTCACACCTTATACAAAAATTAACTCAAAATGGATAAAAAACCTAAATATGAAAGCAAGAATCATGAAGCTTCTAGAAGAAAATGTAGGAAAATATGTTCAAACCTGGTGGTAGGTGGTAGATTCTTAAAGGAGATAAGAAGAGAACTGGGATGGACTACTGATGTTTAATGTATGTAAAAGTTTTAATTAACTTTACTGTAAAAGTGTGGAAATGTACAGAGTTGATGGTAACACATTATAGTGAGTAACAGCTGGTTTATAAATGGGAATGTGGCTGAAAATGGTAGTCCAGGGATGTAAATGCCAATTGACAGAAAGCTAGAGAATAATCTAGGGACTGAATAGCACAGTAAACCCAGAGGTGGATGAGAATTGTGGTTGATGGTACAGATGCAAGAGTGTCCTTTATGAGCTAGAGCAGATGTACATCACTATGGCAGGGTGGTGGGAATGTGGAGAAGCATGTGAAAAGTACAACTGGGGTGACCTATAGAGTATGGTTAACAGTAATAAAGTAATATTCTTGCATCTATGCCAAAGATGCACTGTGTTGATAATGGAGGAGTATGGAAAAAGTGTGCCAAATGAACACGATGGACCTGGTAATAATCTGATGATATTTTCTCATAATCTGTAACAAATGTTCCACCATGGTGTGGTGTGTTGATGGAGGTGTGTTGTTTGGGAATTCTGCACATGTGCATGATAGTTTTGTAAGTTTACAACTTCTGTCATAAAAATATATTTAAAAAATAATAATAGGGTGGATTTGGAGGAAAATACACCAAATGTAAGACAAGGATTATAGTTAGTAGTAAGATTTTGACGATATTCTTTCATAATTTGTAACAAATATCTCAAGACAATGCAAGGTGTTGGTGGAGGGGTGATGTATGGGACCCTTGTCTGATGTTATGCATGTTTGCTTTCTAAGTTCACAACTTTACTATACACTTACTGTTTATGTATGTCTATGTATAAATGATATAAAAATAACGATGTTTGGATGGGTTGGGGGAAAATACTTTGCTTAATAGTAATATTTGAGGATGCTCTTTAATCATTAGTTAAAAATATTTCACAACAATGCAAGGTATTGGTGGCAGGGTGAGGTATGAGAGCCCTGTATGATGTTATCTATGTGTGTTTTGTAAGTTCACAACTATTACTATACACTTGTTGTTTATTTATGTGTAAGTATGAGTGATGTACTTCAATAAATTAAAATAATAATATTTTAGGGACCAAACACTCTTAGAAAGGTAAGGTTAATACAGAGGAAAATAGTGTGGTTATCTCCTCTGCTTGGGTCTCGGGTACCTCCAAGGACACCGCCCCTCTCTGCTCCCCAGTAGCGCTTCACCCCTGATTTACATACATTTGTGTGAACATGTGCATGTGTGTACACACACATACATTCTAGTGCCTGTGGGTGGTCTGCTCTGGCCTCTGTAACTTTTTCTGCTCTTCTTGCACAGACGTGTGGAGGAGGATAAGCCAGCCAGATGCAGGAAGAGTGTTGTCTGTAGAGGGAGGTTTAGAGCAAGAAAAAAGACTGAACGAAGTAAGATGACGGAGCGCTGGGGCGAGTGGCCCAGGGTGAAGAGAGACTGAAGCAGGAGCATCTGATTTACACAGATTAGTCCTGCTGGTCCTCATGACCAGGTGCTACAATTACCTCAATTTACTAAGAAGGAAACGGAGACCCAAAATGTTAAGTGACATTCCCGAGGTAGTTGCTTAATAAAGACTTGGTGAGTGGATAAACGAAAAGCCTCAGTGCGTGGAGCCTTTTCCTCGTCCAGCCTGAAATCGCGGCAGTGTCTGCACTTGGGGCGTCTCTGCCCCTCCACTGCGGCTCCTTGGTCCTCGGGCACTTTAAGGGGAGCGCTGTGGTGCCCTGCCCCTGTGGGCTGCTCTGAGGGGAAGCTCAGACTCCGGAAGTAGGGGCACCCTCGCTTCCCAACCTGCGACGCCCCCATCCCACAGGGAATCACGGCTTCCTTATTGCTCTCCCTTTGGGCCAATTGTTTACACACCAGAGCATCGAGGAACAGTTGGGTGAGGGCGATTTTCCTCAAGGGAAGCAAGCTGCTGGAGGTTGAGGAATCTTCCATAAACTGTCGAAACTTGTTGGAACACCTCACAGATTCTGAGTCTGAAAACACAGAAAGAGCCTGACACCACTCGTTTTTTTGGAGATTAGTCATGAAACCACACACCTGTTTTATGTATATGTTTAACTATTTTAAGTGAAATATTAAAGTAGCTCCGTCTTCCTTATTTCCCATATCCATCATTAAGTCTGATTGGTTATACCCCTGTTTCTGGAACCTGCCTGTTCTCCGCCTTCTCCATCAACACCTCGGCAATCTGGCTGTCATGACCTCTTACAGGAATTGCTTCAACAGCATCTCAAGTTGTTCACCCTTCTGCACTCTGACTCCCTCCCTCACAATACCACTGCACGATACTTTAAAATATCCATCCCATCACGGCACTCCCCTTCCGTGCTTCCTGCCACCCTAAGGAGAAGGACTCAGCTCTGTAGCCCATCTGACAGATCTCTGCCCACTGCCCTGGGCTCTACCACGCTGGCCTTCTCAGGGCCTCTAACTGTCCATGCCCCACCTGCCACAGGGCCTTTGCACAATGACCGCCTCTCCTTGAAATGTGGCTCCCTTCCTCCTTACCTGGTCACCCACGGCCCTTCATATCTGCTCAAGGGTCACCTCCTCAGGGAAGCCCTCCTGGACTAAGGCAGCCGCCTGCAGGCTTTGAAGTTGCAACTTTACATTTACTTGTTTAACTATGGATGAATGTGATCTTGTTCATTGAAAAGAATAAACTTTTGTTTCTTCTTGACAGTCTCCTTAGTGCCTAGCCAGAGGCTGGCATACAGTGGGGGCGTTGTGTCCCCAAAAGATACATCGAAGTCCCAATCTGCAGTACCGCAGGATTTGACCTTTTTGGGAATAGGACCTTTGCAGATGGAATTAGTTACATGAAGTTGAGGTCATAATGGAGCAGGGTGGGCTCTTAAAGCAACACAACCAGTGTCCTAGGGAGAGAAGACAGACGGGAGACGGCCACGTGGCCAGAGGCAGCAATTGAGCTGCATCTACAAGCAGCTTGGGGAGAAGTGAGCTGCCCCGTGGCCAGGACCCTGGTGAGGCCAGGGTGTCCGCAGCTTCCCTGCTGACCTCCAGGGCCTGTGGAAAAGTGTAGCCGAAGCTGTTCACCAGCTGGAATGTTCTTTAGAAATGTGAGCTATTATTGTGGGTCGCGTTGGAAAGCTGAACAGCCCCAGGTGATTTCAAGATAGTCTCCTGGGTTAGCCTGCAAGTTATGGTCTTCATTGTCTGGGTGACTGGAAAAGCATCGTGAGATCTTTGGACTAACGTCTTGTCTCTGCTTTTTCTAAGTGTGAGCCAGAAAGAGAAAGACAGGTTACCCAGATTAGAGAAAATCAAAAAGCCACAATCTCCCCAGCGACAACTGTTGCGTCTTGAAATGCCCTTTACCTCTTTTAACCTGAGTCCTTTTAGGAGCATCCCCTCTCCCTGCGCTGTCTGGGGCAGGGTCAGAGCTGTGCTTCTGTGGGGCTCAGGCCCCCTCTTGACAGCTGGCGATCCCGACAGCAGGGCCACGGGGCACGAGGGAAAGTTTAGGGCCATTTCTGCAAAAAGAGCGCTGGCTCCTGTTTTGGAGAAGCTGGTGCTGGAGTCTGGTAGAGGGTAGAGGGGTCCAACCAGAGAGGGCACCATCCTGGGCATTTTCATGGCCTCGAGTCACCCCAGGCGGAAGGGAAAGGGGGCGTGTGGGGGCAGCCGAGCTCTGGGGTTTGCGGCTGCCTTGCTGGCTCTGGGCTGTTTCCTGCAAGGCTGCGTGAATACAAGCCTTCGCCTTGCACAGTGTCAGAAACCTAATTAAAGTAATAAGAACTTAAGCTCCTAGAGCCAAGGGGAGGGGTGGGGCGGGAGCGGACGCCAGGGTCATGTGTGTGTCCCAGACAGCGCAGTTTCGTCGACTGCAATAACACCAACACAAGGTGCCTTAGCCCAAGATTGAATGTCTGCGGCCGACAGGGCCGGCCCGCGGGTCAGCCACCCCCGGGGGTCCCGGCCAGGGTCTCGTCCTCCTTCTGGGTAGCTCGGTCAAGTACTTGCTTCTCCGACTTTCCACCAAGTGGGACAAAGCGCGGCATCTCTGGAAAAGCATTATAATATATAATATCCTCCTAAGAAAGCATAAGCCATTATCCGCGGCGTGGGATGTGGAGGAAAGTGTGACGTGTTGATGCGGGGCTGGAGAGCATCCCACCGGTGGCTGTTCACTTCCAGGGAAGAGAGAGCCATCCTAGGCCACCGTAAACTTGAGAGCGGTCTCCCTCCTGCCTTGCCCACGGCCCTTGGCGCCTTCTTCTCTGGGCTAGCCCTGCTCGCTCCCCTGGGTGGATTCAGCAAGGACCCGGTTCCAGTGGCTTTGGGGAAGAACAGATTTAGAGCGTGAAACCCAATCTCTCTTAGGGTAGACTCCGTGAAGAACTGACACAGGTATGAGATTAGTTGAGGAATATCAAGGCTTCTTACAGAACCTTTGCAATTGAAAAACATGGTGTTTGTAAGAAGTATCTGAATGTATTTGTATTGATTTTGGTGTGAATTTATGTGCTCGAACATAACATTTCACAAAATCTGAGAACAAACCAGTTTTTTTATATTCAGCCAAGATATGGATGGGCCGGGGGTGGAGGAAATTCCATCTAGAGAGGAGGCGGGAGGGTCTAGGCATAAAACCCGAGCTTCCCACCTCGCCTCCTTGCCTTGTCCTTGGCCCATTGTGCTTCCTGGGCCTCTCCAGCTCCCACCTAAGCACCCCACGAGTGCTTTGCTCTCCCCTGAGCCCCTCTCCCGCCCGACGGGTCTGGACCTGCTCTGCGCGGAAGTGTGCCAGCTCCGTGAGGGAGGGGCTTGCTCGGCCGTTCTGCGTCCCCACCAGGCCTGGGGCATGTGCCGGCCCAGCCTGTGCCTCACAGAGCGAGCCATTCAGGGGGACTAGACAGGAGGTGCGGGGAGGAGGTTGTCTGGGACCCCGGCCCCCGGGTCCCCATGCGGCAGGTGCTCTGGGCTTGTCCCATCCATCCAGGTGGTCCAACGAGCTGGTTTCCAGAGTGGGCCCAGAGTTCCCTTTGGAAGATCCTTTTGCATGCATGTTTTGTCCACCTTGATCTAATTCTCCAAAGAGTTAATCTTCGTCATGGAATCAACTTACAAAAATGTTTCTTATTTGCAGAGGAATTGTCCTCACTGGTTACTGGCGCAGTTTATATCTATGAGGGTGATGACGGCTTTGTGGTTTGGGGTGCAGGGACACCCTCTTCCACAGGGTGCGCCTGTTGCTCCATGCAGTGTCCAAGATGACCGTTGTTCCTGAGCCGGTATCGATCGCCAATGACAGACCAGGCGGGGACTGTTATTTTGACGATGGGCTCGCAAATCGACTGAACGAAGATGGCTTTTAACATTTATCTGTCCTGCTCCACATTCCCTATGACACTTTACACAGACCAGTTGCTAAAAACAAACCAAAACTAGACGACGTGATATCCTTTCCGTTTCACACTGACCGAGGCTGCCCGTCAGCAGTTAGTAAATAACTTTCTTACAGAAAGACAGGAAAGTGTAGCCTCGGAAATGAACCCTCAGAGTTGAGATGATGTGCTGGTGGGTGTGAGGAAACCACAATTGTTTCATGATGTGAAACGGCCTCAGTTCGTCCCCATTTCACGGAGGAGGAAGACAGAGGCATTTAGGCAGCTGCAGCCTGGAGAGCTCCTGGGGCTCCTGCCAACTCAGCCGTGGCTGTTTCCTGGGGGAAGGTGATTAACCCCTCAGGGCCCTGTCTGTGGATTCCAGAGACCTTGTGGCTTAGGGAGATTTATTCTTTAGAATTGTTTTCGACCTTTCTGGGCTCAAGGTGCCTGTGCAGAGAGACCAAGGGCCCTGATTCTTTCCCCACCAAGTGGCAGGCGTGACCTTAAGTACTCTCCTTACAGGGTGGCGTGCTCTGTGCCAGGAATACCCTCTGGCCAGCTTTGGCAGCGGGTGCTGCGTGGACAGCGAGGGCCACAAGCCAAGAGGCGATCTGCTGGGGCAGGCAGGCGAGGCCCGTTCCAGCCCACGTCGGGGAGGAGGCCGCCAGGGCCCCAGGCGTGGCTCGGGCCTGCAGGGGTCGGGGCCTCTCTTCTAAAACTCGGAGCGGGCCAGGCACGGGCAGGCCCGAGGGGCACGGCGTGGCCCCCCGAAGCCGCAGGGGGGCTGTGTGGACACCCTGTGCCCTGGCCACCTTCACAGCCGCCCTTTGAAGCGAAAAGCTGCTCTCGCGGTTCCTGGAAGAGCCTCCCTCCCGTGGGCGTGGGGGGTGGCCCGCAGGAGACCCTCGGCCGCCCAGTGTCCGACGTCCTCCGCCTGCCCACAGCTGCCCTCTCTTCCGTCCCGCCGCCCCCGTTTTGCTCTCTCCCCCACTGCCTAGAAACGTTCGGACTTGGAAACAGAATCACAAACTGCCAGAAACTTGCCTGGTGGAGGGGTTTGCGCCCATGGGCCCCTGAGGACGGGCTTTATGATGGAGAAACGTTCATGGGGGGGGTTCCCTCCAGCCCTGGGCCCCCTGTCCGGGCACCTTGGGAAGGCCCGACGTGTGAAAACGGACGTCTCACGTTTGCTCCCACTTTAGTACAGTGGCATTTATTGAGAAGACACAAGCAGCAATTTTAAAAAGCCGACCTTACACATTCTACAGCGTGAGGAGCCGAATTGCTGGGTGGACAAGTCCACACTCTAGCCTCCCTCAAAGCCGGGGTCTGAGCCCTGGGCCCAGTGGGCAGTGACACGGCCGCCCTGCGGGAGAGAGGGGTCAGGCTTCAGCCGCACGTCGTCCCTGCCAGCTCAGCAGAGCTTGCGGCGCAGGCAGCTCTCTCGTTTTACAAGGCAGACGTCCTGATAAATGAGTAGGTAAAGTGCTTTCTCTCCACTTTACAGCTTCGAAGGTGCTGATGCAGTGAATCCACAAATGCCACGAGCACTTGTAAAAAAAGCAGTTTTATTGAGATATATTCACACACCATACAGTCCATCCAAGGTGTACGACCAGTGGCTTTTAGCATAATCACAGAGTTGTGCATTCATCACCACAATCAGTTTTAGAACATTTTCATTCCTTCAAAAGGAAAAGCCTCCTGGTACCTCCTTAAACAACCACCGACATCACTGCTACCTCGAGTCCCTAGTTTGCATTTGTGTCTTTCCCTTTTCCACCTTACCGTTAATGCCTTGTAGTAGCGACGTACATGTTAGAATTCCTGAGAGAACATGCTTGTGTTTGTATTGTTAACCACAGGCATCGTCTACACAGGGCTCACTGTGTAGACAGTCCCAGGTTTCATCCTCTAGCTCTCCTTCTAGTAACACACATGACCCAAAACTTCCCCTTTCAACCATGTTCACAAACAATTCAGTGCTGTTAATCATACTCTGTGTAGTGTGCTGTCATCGCCTCTATCCATTCCCAAACATTTAAATCCACCTCAATAGAAACTCTGCACAAATTGAGCACCAGCCCTCCATTCTCCACCCCCTTCTATCTCCTGGTAACCTATATTCTAGACATTAACTCCAGGAGGTTTCTCGTTGAAATTAGTTCATATCAGTGAAATCATACTACGTCTCCTTTGTGTCTGGCTTGTTCACTCAACAGAACGTCCTCACGGTGCATCCGTGTTGTCACATGCATCGGGACTTCATTCCTTCTTACGGCTGAAGAATACTCCATCGCGTGTCTGTACCCCGTTTTGTTCACCCATTCATTGGCTGATGGACACTTGGGTTGCTTCTATCTTTCGGCGAATGCTACTATGATGTTGAGCTCCTGCCTTCAGCTCTTCTGTGTGTACATCTAATAGTGGGATTGCCGGATCACGTGGCAAGTCTATCCTTGGCTTCCTCAACTGTCTTCCACAGAGGCTGCGCCATTCTACACTCCCACCAGCAGGGAAGGAGAGCTCCTATTTCTCCACATCCTCTTCAACACTTGTCGCTTTCTGTTATTTCAATAGTGGCCATTCTGTTATCAGAGACACTGTCTAGGTGTCTAGTTTCTTGACTTCGTTGTGGGAAAGAAAGAATTCAAGGATGAGCCACAAATTAGTTAGGCAAGCAGAGAATTTATTGGGGGGTAAAGCAAGAGGAAGAAAGTGCACCTTCAAGGGTGAAGGCGAGCATTCTTGAGGGAGAAAGTGCGAAGCTCTGCCCTGGGCCCCCCTGTTTTATGGGGGTACAGGGCTCCAGGGCCTGCGCTGATGGGCGTATTTGAGACAGAGCGGGGGACTCTATTGGGTGGTTTGATTCTCTTACGGGGTTAGGGGTCGTTGTGTGGTGGCGACTGGCTTCTGGCTGCTGTCCACGTGCTCTGCAGGGCATGTTGGCTGGTGGTGACTGGCCTCTGGTCACTGTCCACTAGATGTGAGGTCACCTGAAAGTGGATGGGGGGTGGGGGTGGTGAACCCCCCTGCCCCTTCCCTTTTTCCTGCCATGTAATGATGCTGCCGGCTGCCTGATGATACAGCCTTTGGGCGTGTGCTGTGAGCTGCAGGTGTGTGCTGTGAGCTGCAGGTGTGTGCTATGAGCTGCAGGTGCATGCTATGAGCTGCAGGTGCATGCTATGAGCTGCAGGTGTGTGCTATGAGCTGCAGGGTGTTTGCTGTGAGCTGCAGGGTGTGTGCTGTGAGCTGCAGGTGTGTGCTGTGAGCTCCAGGTGTGAGCTGTGAGCTGCCCCTTCCTAACCTGCCAGTGTGACTCAGCAGGTGAATGCTAGCCAGCAGGCCTTTGCCTCCGTTTCTCTTGCCAGGCTTAGGAGGTTTTCTGTCCCCTTCCTCCTTGGGTACCTGTTCCATCCTGCCTCCATTCTAGTAGGTGTGAAATGTTATTTCATTGTGGTCTGGATATGCATTTCCCAAATAGCTGGTGATGTTGAACATCTTTTCCTGTGCTTTTTAGCCGTTTGTTTTTCCTCTTTGGAAAAATGTCTATTCAAGTCTTTTGCCCATTTCTCAACCGGGTTGCTTGTCTTTTCATTGTTGACCACGTGCAGTTTTCATCAAGTTCTGCCCCAAGAAAACACCCGTCCGCGGAGGCAGCTGGTGGATGCCGTGGCTCTTGATTTCTGAGTCCTGCCTTTTTCGACAGGGGCCGCCTGTGCTCCTTCCCGGCGAGTCAGAGGGTGAATTCCGTTAGCCGGCACCCACCCCACCCCCAGGGACGCTGAGAGGCGAGTTTGACCTTCTCTCCCAGCCTCGCCCTTGGGAGCAGCAGGCGTGAAAAGCCAGCCTGACTTGGCAACTGACTGAGATGAGCCGGGTTTAGATGCTCCCCTCTTAAGGAAGCAAATTAGTTTTCTGGAAACTGACCTGGGAGCACTCAGAATCGTGGCAGAGGACTGTCCCTCTGTCCTGCTTTAAATGCACGGTCCTCGTCCTCCGAGTCTATGGGACCCAGGCCGCGTTCAGCCCTGCCACACCCCCAGAGCAGAGCCGACTGCAGCCCCGGCCTGGAGGCCCCTGCAGGCCGGGCCTGGCCCCGGGGAGCCGTCTGGGTGGGCCGTGTCTTCAGGGCCGTGGCCAGTGGCAGCCCCTGCCGCTTTCCTCTCCCCCGGCGGCCCCCTCCCTCCTGATGATGTGCTGGCGTGGGGTCGGGGTAAGAATCCCCTTCCTCTCTTCCCAGCCCTTTAATGGAAAGCAGATGGGGCCGGCCAGGCCTCCCCCAGGGGAGCTGATAGCCGCCTCTCCCCCCACCCAGGGACGCGCCCCAGCCTTGCAGCTCCTTCCTCCGCAGCCCAGACCCCCAAAGATGGCGGGTGTGTCTCCGCAGCTGCCGCATCCAACAAAAGCAAACAGAGCAAATTAATTTAGGCTTCAAAATCAGCCCCATTCTCTAGTTCTCAAAATACTGCAAACACAGCGAGAAGTGTCGTCTCCCGACGACAGAGGCTAATCCACTTTACCGCTCTATCCTCCTGCATCTGAACGCAAACTATCAAGACATACCTCAGCAGTCAAAATAAACTCCTCACTCCAAATGCCTCCGCCAGCTTTTAATAAGAGTCTTCCCTGCTCTGTACACAAAACAAACTCGCTTCCCAGGCCCTCGAGGAGCGGGGTCCGGAGGAGGGCAGGCCGTCCATCCTCGCTCCTGTCCGTCCTGTTCCTGTCGGTTAAGTTGCCAGCACCAGGCAATTACAAGGCGTGGCCTGTGGAAACCCACTGTTGGCCCATTGCCTTCTCATCAACAAGGTTGTTAGTTCAGCTCCCCAGGTAGGAAGCCTGAGAAACACCATTCTGGGCTCCGAAGGCATTCCAGGAGAAGGAGAGGGCTTGTGCCAAGGGCCGCCATGCTCGAAATACATCTGCACATCCTTGGGGCTGTGATAAGCGGAATTCCACAGCCCTTGGGCTGGGCTAGATGCAGAAACCCTGGAAAGGACATGGAAAGTCCCACCCACTCTGCAGGCCAGGCTGGCGCTGCTGACAAACGCCCCCACCCTTTGATTGTCGCGAGCAATCCCCTTCTCTGGTGCTGCAAAGGAGGGGAGCGTGCGCCTTCAGGACCCGCCAGCACAAGGGTTTCTGTCCGCTGCCTCTGCGCTTCAAAGTATCCTCAGAGCTTCTCTTGCGATTTCGCTAGAAATGGTAAAACATTGATTTCCTTTCTAGGTGAGTTGGAGGGTGGTGGGGGGTCCCTTTCAAAAGAATAGGCACAAGGGATGCTTTTCATATTTATCACGACGCTATAGTACTCAGCGTATGATCAAAAGTGCAATTGCAGTTGCTTAAGGCTTGAAGGGTTTTCAGAAGGAAAGTCCCTGTGTTACTTTCTCAGGAACTTTCTCGGGGACCTCAGACTTCTTTCAATGGGGCCACAGTCTATTGGGTGAGGCTGGCCAGAGCTCCCCCCACTTCCAGCCACCAGTGGCCCTGGCCCACTTGACAGCCCCCTCAAGCTCTCAGGACTTCCTGGAAGAGACCATACAAGGCTCTGTTAATTAAAACTCGGCAGACCTCATTCCTGAGCTTTGGAAAATATGCAGATTTTATATACAGATAACCACAAACCTAAAAGTAGTCGTTTTTGATAAAAGTTTCCTTAGACACATCATATTGGGAAGAAGAAAAAAACAAACAACACTTTCAGCTAGAGGCAACCAAACCCCCAATACCTTGAAAATTAGAAATTTTGCTCCTTATTAACTCAGATGGGAGAGAACAACTAAGTTAGAGCCTGATTGGTTTTTCACTTTTTTGGAAGAGAAACAAGTCTGGGCACTAAATTCTGTAGCAACAATTACCATCTGCATGTGGGTTTAATCATGAAAAGTCAGGTTTTCATTTTTTGTCATTGTCACCGTACGGATCCCGTTTCCATGTCAGACCTACTGCTGTGGGGAGACCCCTTCCTCCCAACCTCCGGATGCTCCTTCCTCCCTCTCCCAATACTCCCACTTTCAGCATCTAGTGGAGTCTGCCAAAAACTGACGACATGGAGGAAGTTGGTAGAACACTTAAGGAGATCAATTTTTAAAAAAATACATTTATTTTTATTACAGTAACACACATGTACCATAAGATTTGCCATTTTAATGTGAACAATTCAGTGGCATCAGTAACATTTCCGACGTTGTGCAACCACTACCTCCACCTAGTTCCAGAACATTTCCATCATCCCAAACAGAGACTCTGGACTTACTAAACAATACCTTGCCAGTCTGCCTCCCACGAGCTCTGGTATAACCTCTTGTCTGCTTTCTGTCTCCGTGAATAGGCCTATTCTAGTTATTTCATATAAGTGAAATCATACAGTATCTGTCCTTCTGTGCCTGGCCTAATGTACTCCACTTTAAAGACTCCACGGATGTCTTCAAGGTTCATCTGTGCTGTCGCATGAGTCAGGACTTGTCCCTTTTCAGGGCTGAATAGTATTCCAGTGTGTGTGTACCACAGTTTGTTTATCCATTCCTCTGTTGATGGACGCTTGGCTTGCTTCCCCGTTTTGGCAACTGTGAATAATGCTGCCGTGAACATCGGTGTGCAGATATCAGTTCGAGGCCCTGCTTTGGAGGCAGGCAGGTAGACTAGGGAATCAATAGATGGAGCTGGAACCTGGCAAGAAGCCCACATGGCCATGGAGTCCCCACAAGATGGCTGCGGGGAAGACCCTTGCGAGACCCCCTATTCAGAACAAGGTTTCCCCGGAATCAAGGAGAAGCCCTGGATATTTTCAAGGGCTTTATCATCCCCCCCCCAGGAGGGGGGATTGATGGGTGGGTAATCAATCAAAACAGCAAACAACTGGGACTCCTCCCCTACATTGGCAAAGGGGCAGAATAATTATGGTTTAAAAAGCAAGTGCAAAAGCCAAACCGGCCCTGCTCTTGCCTTCTTCCCCGCTGCCTGGATCACAAGTAAACCTGGGCATTTGTGATCTGTCGTGGGGAACTGGAGTCTGTAAATGAGCCTCTTTATCTCTTTTCAGCCTCTTCCTCTCTACCTGGGCCCCATAATCTGTTATTTTCTCCCATTTCTCTACCTTTCCTTTCTTAATAAATTACTGGCTTGACTAAACTGGCTTGCACTTAAAATTCATTTTTTGTAGCTTAACCAAGAACCTCGGGAGAGTCCGACAACACTTACAGTTCTTTGGGGTATGCACCTAGTAGTGGGATTGCCGGGTTGCATGGTAATTCTAGGTTAAGATTTTTAGGAGATCGACTCCACGGAGGCCTCAGAGAACCAGGACTGAAGTGCAGCGTGGGGCAGCCTGCTGCTTCTCTCTGCCCTTCTCCGTGCCTCGGGCAGGACGTCTACACTAAGAGCTGGGCACTCGTCCCAGTTTCCCCAGACTGTCCCCTGACTGTGCATTGGGGGAGTGGAGGCTGCTAGGCCACAGTGAACCCCATGCCCCTGACCTTTCTTTAGTGTAGATGGTCTACAACCAGCTTTCTCCCCAACACCTTACAAAGCACACAAAACAAGGCAAAAATAAAGAGAACAAGTCAGAAGAAAATAAGTCTGCTCCAGGGGCAATGAGCTTTCTGTAGCGGCCCAGAGAGCAAACGCGGGGGGCCGGTTCTGCCAGGGCAGCGCACTGTGCTGTAACGAGGACGCTGCCACGGACAGGACCTGACGACTGGGAAGGTGTGCTGGGACCACAGGCGGGCAGTGGGACGCGTGTGGGCGTGGGCTGCAGTCTGCCAACCCACGGGCTAGAGGAACATTAAAATGCAGCGAAGGAAACTGCATTACGGTGAACTGCCTGAAAGGGTGCAGACTGAGCTCTGCGTCGCCCAAAGCCCCAAGCAGAGACAGCTGGGCTCCGCTTAAAAACCGCACTTTCCATGAGTTCAACACAACTCTGGCATCGTGGCTGATACACTTCACCAGGGCCGTGATTCCAAAGCACGGCTCAGAGGGGCAGCAGTGCAGTCCCACGGCCGGTGGCCTGGCTGGGCCCTAGGAGGACGGACAGGGCGCGGCGTGTCCCCCCGCCACCCTCCACGAGCCCCACGGCGTTTCTCTCACCCCGGCTTCAGACCTGGAGCCACACCAATTTCAGAACCAGAGGGCTCAGGCCCCGCCTCCTGCCCTAACGAAAATCATAAAAAAGAAGCCCGCAGGCAAATGTTTGCATGGCTCCGTCACTGGTGCCTTATTAATTAACCTTCCTTTCGCGGTTTCTGTGTGCCAGGTGCAGGCGCTGAACTTGGCTGAGCGCCCTAAATGCGTTCTCCTTGAATCCCCACAACCTGACAGGGATGGAGCCTACTATTATTGTCCCTTGAGGTTTTTTTTTTTGCGCAGATGCCCCGCATCACACATGTCGTAATGGATGTGCGCTCAGGCTCCTTCTGGCCCTTAACCAGCTCCCAGCTCCTGACCGGCCCGCTGACATCCTGCCTTCTTCGGGATTTCCTGGGTGCCAGTACTTGCTGGTCTGTGCCTGGCTCCTGGTCCTTCAGCGTCCAGAACCTCACCCAGCCCTCGTGTCGAATCCTGCTGGGTTACTTGGAAGGGACTCTTGACTTGGTTCCCCCTCCTCTGGCTCCCTCCTCTGACCCCCCTCTGTTCTCAGTCACACTGTCATTGCCGCCACCTCCACCCAGGCTGAAGAAAGTTCACGTACAGCTCCCACAATTTCTGCAGCTGTTGTTGCATCCAGTCTGCTAAAGGCCAGTGAAGGGCAAGGCATGGTCGCGCCAGGTGACCCGGGCGAGATAAAATGTGCAATAACAGAATCTCTTTCTGAACCTGGCAATTCTCTTCAGATATAATACCAGGGGAGGCTTCCTAATAAGTTGGTAGCATTTCACTGGCCTGGCCATGCCCCACTGAAGAAGAATGTTAGTCATTTTTCATGCCCAGCTCGGGCCGACAAAAAACAATATTGAGTGACCAGTGGAGATATAAAGATCCCTGAAATGGCAAGAATTTCCTGTCCCCAGTGATGGAAACCACAGATGCTGTCCACATTGCAGACATGTATAACCTATTGGACTGGTTCGAGAAGACAAGAGGGTAGCAAATGAAATCCATTCATTCAGCCTATGGCAGACAGGCGAGAGCGCGCCAAGGCGCAGCTCAGAAGATGACCTGAGGGCCGAGTCCACAGAGGGGCGGCCCAGAAGAGGGAGAAGGAGCAGTAAAAAGCCAGAAGGCCCCAGAGCTGCAAAGGGATGTGGCCTTGGAGAGGGCCAGGGCAAGAAGCTCAGGGCAGCGTCCTCCCTCCTCAGGAAGCCCTGGCCTCCCACGGGGCCTGGGACCAAGCGTGGGGGGGTGACTCAGAGGCCCCAGAAAGGGTGATTTACAAGTCACAAGAGCTGCTCCTTTGCTGTGCCGATCGATGCCTTACTTCTTACAAGATCTGAAATCTCATTAAAATAATAACTTTAGACATTTCCTGGAAGTGGAATGGCTTATCTTGAAAATTTTAAGTGGAGCCTTTCAAGTTGTACCAATTATCTACCGGTTAATGGCACATGTTTATGACGATTAGCCTATTTTTCAAAGAGCAGAAAACTGAAGCCATCCTTTTCACACTGCAAATGTAAACTTTAAATAGCGTACCAGCAGCCCACTTAGAATGGCCTTTCTTAACGCAAAACGGTCCATCCGTCGGCAAAAGCAGCATAAAAAATGCCATAACCCAGCATGCGACTTGTTCATTTTATGCACAACCCCAGAGAGGTTTGAAGCCCAGGCTGTGGGTGGGCCAGTGGGTGGGCTGCTGGAGGGCTGGGTGTTAGCCCCTCCCTTAGTTCAGCTCCGCCCAGGAGTTTGGAGGAAACTCCTAAGCCTTTGGGAGAAAAGTTCTTCAGAGCAGAACCAACTTTGGCAAGTCTCTGAGGTCTTGAGTGAAATACAATAAAATTTGCATTTATATAGCACTCCTTCTGGGCTTGCTTTATATGTGCTATCCATATTAAATAAAAACACAATTAAGAGTTAGTTCTAAAATACCAGGTCAAACATATCAAACAAAATCAGGAATGGCAATTAGTGCTAGAATACCAGAACAAACAGACGGCTATTGAGTTTGGATTTAAGAAGAGAAATGGGATGTGCCAGCTGCATATCAATGGAAGTCATTCTGGAGCTGGAGGGTGGGAGGCACAATGAACTGAGCGGGGCAGGAGGCTCCGGCCTCTGGATGGAAAATCCAGTGCGGCTAAAATTATCGGGCACATGCCATAGGCCAGGCACCCAGCCCTACGCTGAGGGTCCACAGCTACCCAACCTTGAATCCCTTCTGCAAGCAGCTTAGAGTCCAGTTCAGATGCTCCACCTGGGAACCTTCATTCTTTGTGGCTGTGCAAGACCCTCCTCAAGGCCCAGCAACAAGCCTGAGCCTCTCTTTCTCCAGCTCGTCTGAAATCCGGAAATCTCTGGGAACCCAGAAGATGTCCTTAAGATGGAACTGAAAATCTGTGGTCTTTTCTCCCCCACTTGGCGTGAGTGCTCATGTGATGGGCTGCAGAACAGTGAGTGGGTCTGATGATGGGGGTATGTGCACTGGAGCTGCCTTTCTGAATACAAAAAGTCCTGAATCCTGAAATCATCAGACCCCGCGGGTTTGGGGTAAAGGATTATGACTTGTAGTAAAAGACCTTCTCCTCAGCCTCTATTTCTTCACTACGGGATCCCTACCAAGTCAAGATCCGGCTCAGTTCTCAGGACTCAGGTGAAATGACGCTCACCAACGCCCTTTTTTGGGCCAGATTCCACGGCTTTTTGGCGTGCTTTTCCTTCATCTGGTGGTAGATGCGTGGCCTCCCACTTTCCCTGCCTTTGTTCCCTGGAGCCCCACGGTGTCTCCACAGCCCTCCCGGCCATCCTGGTGGGCCCCACCTTTCCAGGCTCTGATAAGCATCTGCAATGAACGGGCCCCCCAGGCCGCGTGCCTGCTGGCCTTCCCTGGAGACCTGAGAGCTCCCCTGGAGACCTGAGAGCTCCCCTGGAGCCTCCCAGCCTCCTTTCCCTTGTGGCAGAGGTCAGCCCCCCAGGC
>JAKSZT010000049.1:4718248-4738393 GCA_026826555.1 Tolypeutes matacus | reverse complement strand
ATGTACACACTCACAGGGAGGGAGCAGGGGTGTGCACACTCCGGGGGCACGTGTGTACACACTAATGCAGACAGCGTGCATGTACACAATCATGGAGGGCACACGTGTACACACTCAGGGCACGTGTGTACACACTAATGCAGACAGCATGTTTGTACACACTCACAGGGAGGGCACATGTGTACCCACTTACAGGGAGGCACACATGTATGTGATCACTGGGGAGCACATGTCACGCAGTCACTGCCAGTGCCAGCAGCTGGCGCTCGAGGCCCGTTGTGTCTGCGGAAGAAGCACTCCTTCCCAATTTGCATAAAGTCAGGGTGCAGGCACCAGCAGCCCCAAGTGTGAGCCACATTTGGACAACGAGATGGGGGACAGGGCTGCCAGGGGATTCTGCAGAAAGGGTCTCTTCAACTCAAATGAAACACATGGAGGAAATCTCCCCATGCTCCCCCGTGGGTGCTGCCGTTTTCAGGATAAAGTGTTTTTATGGGGGCAGTGGTGGGTCTAGCAGGCCAAAGGCCAAGCCCCGTGAGAGAAGGGGAGACCGGAGGAGCTCGGCCCGGCTGGAGCTGCCTGATCCTCACGTGTGAGACAAGACCATACGGTCATGGGTTAAGCCATTGCTGTAGGAGTCTCCAATATTCCAGCTGAAAGCACTGAGGGGCTTGGAGCACCCCATGGAGCTTGTTGGGGGCCACCAAGCCAGTCAGGTGCAGATCTGGTGGGTTCAGCTCCAGGTCTGCTGGCTCCGAAATCCATGCTCTTTGCCACTGTACCAGCTTCTGACTGGTCTCCGGGATTGCAAATTCCTCACTTTCCAAAGCCACACATGGCCTTGTCCTCTGCCACCTGTGGACCCGGGGACAGTGCAGTTCTGCGGCTCTACCTCCGGTGTGAGCTGCTTCCCACCGTTCTTCTTAGCCTGGACTCTGGGTCTCACCCAAGGGGAGAGCCACAAAGCCCGGGGCCCAGGGGCCTGGGACCTGCCTTGCTCCCACTCTACCCCAAGGCAGGGTCACAGACCCAGACCCAGCTGTGGTAGGCAGGCTGGACTCGGCGCAGGAGAGCTGGAGCAGGGCAGAGCGTGGCCGCCAGGGGACAGCCTGGCTGAATGGGGTTGACCAGAAGGGCGGAAGGCTCAGGCCATTTTCTGTACCCTATCCTGCCTGGGCTGGACTAAGAAGTGACAGGAGAAACAGAAAGCCCCTCTGGGAAGGTTGGCAGCCTAAGCATCTTACTGACATGGCCCAAATCTGATCGTCTTCTGGAATGCCAGCTCGCTGCTGACCCGCCATCCATCCAGTTACACAGCTGGAAACATGGAGGCCGTTCCCACCTGCTCGCCATCTCATCCCGGTCCAGCTGCTTGGACTTCCCCATCTCTACATCATCTACTTCCCTGCAAGCCACCAGCACGCATCCCCTGTGCAATGACTTAATTCCCGTGGGAATCCAGCATCGAACACAGGTCGTGGCACATAACAGATACTTAATAGATGTTGAATGAATCAATGAATTAATTTGTCTCTGTGTGAAGCCAAGAGCAGCAAATTGGCTTCCACTTGTGCCCTGACTCTGCTCAATTGGTGGGAACTGCTGGGCCCCAGGGGTGGAGCAGTTTCAAGGCTCAGTGCTCCCAGGCTGCTGGGGAAATGGGCCATGCATGCGTGTCAGGGTCTGCACAAGCCAGCGAGTGGCTTGGACCTCGCAGTAATGTGGCGAGTCGGCACAGTAAGCCCTGTCTCAGAGGATGTGGGGCTCAGGCAGACGAAGCCGTTTGCCCAGAGCACCCAGCTGGTGAGTGATGGGCTGGCATTCAAAGCTGCAGCACCCACACTTCTGAACACTGGCCCATTCCCAGGGGCAGGTCCTTGGCCCCAGGGGTGGACGGTCAGAGCCCTGGCCATCAGGGGGACAGAAGGAGGTCTGGGCTGGGCCAGCAGGTAGGGTGACTGGAGGCCGAGTCCCTGAGAACTTGCCTGAGCCCATGGCCAAGGATGCGTCAAGTGGACCAGGCTTTGCTGGGACGGGGGAAGCAGGAGTGGGAACCAGGCAGAGCCTGGCAATTTAGACAGCTGCTCCGGAAAGACTGGTGGAAAGGGGCAGGGTTTAAGGTGTCTGTGGGAGGGAGGATGGCGTGGCCGGAGGAGCTGATGCCAGCTCCACCGCTCTGCTTTGCTCTTAGGAGCCTAACAAGGTGCCTGGGGGTTTACATTAATCATCCCGCTTTGTTTTCCATCTGTAAAACTACGGAGATTTTTAATGACTTTCTCCATATCTTGGAGGACACGGCCTGCAGAAGGTGTCGGCTTGCCCCCGCAGCCCTGTGCCCTTGCGGGGGGCCCGGAAGGCCCGTTGTCCTGCGAGATGAGACACCTGAATGGCGAAGCCGTTGGCTGGGGTTGTCCGTGCTTTGCAGGGGCCTAGAGGAAACGCAGCCGAGGACGGAGGCCCAGAGGCCCGGGAGGGGTGCGTCACCACTGTGCTTTCCCACCCTCCACGCCTCGGCTCCCGGGCCTGGGCCCTGCGCTCAAACCCCGCCTGGAGCCCAGCTTGGAAGGGCGAGCCCGGGGCAGTGGACTCTGGAAGCTGATGGTCCCGCAGAGCGTGGGAGCGTGGGCATGAGACCTGCTCAGGTGCGAGAAGCTGCCTGGCTAACCTCCCCGCCCTGGTGCACTCGCCTCCCCTGGAGTCTCCAGGAGGTCCCCTCCCCACCCTCCTGCGCCCTCTGAGGCCCAGGGCCACAGGGCCGGAGCCAGCTGGGCTCCCCAGCGGGGTGCGGGAGGGAGCATCCTTATTTCTGATGCCCGCCACCCAGGGCGCAAACTTCTCGTGCTGACTTCAGGACCCAGAGGCCTTTGTTCAATTACTTTGCCTTTGCCCTGGCACAGCCATTAGACGAAGGCGTATTCGGAGTGACATCCCTCCTCCTTTGACATTGTCCCGAGGCCGGTGTCCTTCGTGTTTGGGGTTCATCTGAGGCGTTTCCGTGGCAATGGCCACTTGTTGTGCCTTGAATGCCCCAGTGAGGTCCTGGCAATTTGCCAGGGGAGCCACCGACCACCCACCAGGCTTGCGGCCAGGTTAGTAGGGCCAAGCCTGTCTCATTTCACCCTTTCCCTCGCTTCTGCCTTTGGCTGGGGGCAGCCCCACAAAGTCCTTCCTGCTGTCAGGTCGCTGGGGCCCCTGCTCACTGTCCCCCGGGCACTTTGGACTGAACCAAGCCCGCTGCGTTCTGCGCGTCTCCAGGCGCCTCTCCTGCCCCAGCCAGCGGCAGTGACAGCTGGACTGGGCTCCTTGAGCAGTCGGGGCCTCATCTCTGTTAGCCTCCGGGTGTGTGCTGGGACAGAGCTCTCGCCCCTTATCTTCAAGAGAGGGTGGCGCGGCTGGAAACAGTTCCCTCTCACGGTCCAGCATGCGGTCAAAGGTCAGAAGGTAAAAATTATTGCTCTCCATTTGGAGATTCTCTGCGTACGTATGTCCACGACATTCAGCCAAGACGGTCCTCTCCGAGGACCGCTGAGGACCCCCGAGGACCCCTGTCCCTAGGGCTTCCCCACACCCCGGGGCCTGGGTGGTCTAACAGGTGAAGCCAGCTGCAGAGGGTGTCAGTGATCTCAGGGGACGGCTATGCCCACAAGCAGAACCGTGAGGAAAGGAATCCCATCAGCTCGGCGGGTGCACGCGCCCACTGCTACCCACAGAGCTTCCTGCTGGGTCTTCAGCGGCCTCCACACACCTCGAGCATCTCAGGCACTGGGGAGCCTGGTTCTCCAGATGTTTTGCAAGTTCAACTGCAAGATTTTATTGTTTGTGGCATTAGGCTTTTGGAAGAATCTCTAAAGAAAGCTTGCCTGGTCTGGGGAACCGCGGTTCTGTGCGTGGCTGGAGCTGCGTGATTGCCTGCTGAAGGGCTGCGTTCTCTTTCTGGAGACGCTGGGTGCAGGGGACGTGCTGACCGGGGCGTCCACGGCAGGGACGTGGCCTCCACAGGCTGCCTGGCTTCTTTGTGGGGGTTAAGCGAAGCCTTGAAAACGGAAACCAGAGGAACTCAGCGACCCTGACCCTGGGGCCCCATGGCTGCGACTGACAAATCCTTGAACAGACGAACACGAGCTTCCAGGCTCGCCTGCCAAGCCACACCACGACACCGGTCTACTTAAAGGCAGCAAAAAAAAGAAGACAGCAATCTAAATTAAAAGCAAAGGTTTCCAACTGCCAACAATTGAGTGGAAAATGTAACAGTAGAACACAGAAATCCATCGGACTGCGCCCGGGATCCGTGGGCCCTGGCGGCAAGTTGGGCTCTTTCCAGAATCTGCTGGGCCTTTGGGAAAGTGGCTGCCAGTGGATGCTGTCCAGTGCCCACTCGCGGCCAGAGGCTGCAGAGGTCTGTTCTGGAAGTTCCGGGGGATAGTTTAATTCTAGGGCTCTCCAGGAACCGCCATCGTTTAGGAATCCTCCTGTGTCAGCATAACTCAACCCAAACTGGTTCAGGCCGTAAGCAAATAGCATTAATTTACCTAACAGGGAAACCCAGCCCCAAGGAGGGTCAGGCCGGTTGGATGCAGCGGTTCAATGACATCGCCAGGGACTGGGCTTTGATCCGTCTGCTCTGCCTCCACGGGTATCGGATTTGCTCCCAGGCTGGCTTCTCTCCCAGAGGCCACACGGTTGCCAGCTGCCTTTAGAGACATGCTCTCTCATCCATGACGTCTGTACCTTGAATATCAACCCAAGGCTGTGCCTTCCTGGTCGATCTTTGGTCACGTACCCCCAAGTGTGCACTGTGGCCAAGGGCAGGCCACGGGCTGGCCACTGGGTTCCTACCTGGATCAACACCTGTCCCTCCCATCACTGAATCCAACAGCATGGCCAGGACATGCAGTTCTGCTGATGGGTTCAGCCATCCAGGGTCTCCCCTGGAGCTGGGGGGGGGGGGCGGTGGGCAGCCCACCCCAAAACCAAGGCTTTGTGACAAGGAAGACGGGTGCTCCTGCCCGGGTAAGCCTGGGTGCAAAAGGGAAGAGGGGCGTTGGTGCTGGCTTAGCAATGGACACTCGTCCTCTGAGAGCCATGGTCCTTTGGGAGAGGAGAGGTAGAGGGAGTGGCGGGCGGGGCAGCGGCTGGAGAAGGTGGGAATGTCCCCTGCTTGATGTGCTGGAGCCTCGCTTCTCCCCATCACGGTGCCCTCTCCTTCCTGCATCCTCCAGGACAGGGACCGGCATGGCCTGGTGATGCAGACGCGCCTCCCGCCTGGGACCCACACCCTGGCACCCACTTCCTCGTCTGTGAGCTCTCCGGGCTGCTGCGATGGTGGGATGCCTGAAACCACGTCAAGCAGCCAAGGCTCTTTCATTCCAGATGCTATTTCCTCATCGCCTGCAGCGGTTGAGGAGCGTGGCCAATCTGATTCATTTATCTTTTCACACTCCTTGTTTGCTGGGCCTCCAACTCCACAGTCTTGGAGTTGTGCACCCCAGAAAAACCGGTCCTTAGTCCATTCCTGTGGGTGTGACCCCACTGTAAATAGGGCGTTTGACAAGGCTGCTTCAGTTAAAATGTGGCCCTCCTAAAACTGGAGGCCTTGGAGAGAAAGCCACAGAGAGAAGCCATGGGGAGCAGCCAGAGGCTGGAAGTCAGAGGGGCCTGGACGAGAAAAGAGAAGATGCTGTGATGGAAAAGCCAAGGACAAGCATCTCCGGCAGCCAGCCCCGGAACACCAGTCTTCCGGGAGAAAGCGTCGCCTCCATGGCGCCTTGAGCCGGGGCTTCTCCTAGCCTCAAAACTGTGAGCCAATAAATTTTCATTGTTGCAGCCAAAACCCATGCAAGGCAGTTGATTTAGCAGCTAGGAAGCTAACACAGAGTTCTAGCAAAGTCCCACACGCTGGGTGGCTTAAAACAGCAGCACTGCAAATATTCTCGCTGTCCTGATTCTGTGGTAGTCAGGGCTGGCTAAACATTCGCTATATTAGAAACCATGAACATGTCCCCAGACCTAGTGTTTCTCCCTAGGTCTGGTTTTTGGAATGCTGGTGATCAGCTAAGCCTGATTTATTATAAGACCATCCTGTTTGGGAAAAGACTGTAACTTTGGGTATCTTTGGTCAACCTTAGGAGATATAGCAGGGGGACAGATGTGGCTCGGGTGGTTGGGCATCCGTCTCCCATATGGAGGGACCTGGGTTCGACCCCTGGGACCTCCTGGTAAAAAAAAATAAAAATAAAAATAATATAGAAGGTGTGTGGGCCGCCAGGCCCCGCAGGCGGGTGAGCTGCCACACCCCGCGGGCCACGCAGCAAGATGACGACGTGGCAGGGGAGTGACACAAGGGAGAGCCAAGAGGAGCCGCACAGAAGAATCAGGAGCTAAGGTGGCGCAGGTGGTAGTAGGATTCCTCTCTCCCACATCGGAGGTTCCGAGGATCGAATCCCAGTGAAGACAGGAGGAGAAGGATGAGAGGAGAGGGCAGGAAACGGATACAGAGAGTTCCCAGTGAATGGACAGAGAAACAGCAAAAATGGGGGGTAAAAATGGATAAAAGTAAATAAATAAATCCTTAAAAAAATGTATAGGGGAGGAGGATTCGGGCTCTAGTTGGTAGTAACACTTTGACGATGCTCTTTCATGATTTGTTAATAAATGTTTCACAACAATGCGGGGTGTTTGTGGGGGTGATGTGTGGGAGCCCTGCGTGATGTTATGCATGTTTGTTTTGTAAGATCATGATATGTTCACTGAAACAAAACAAAACAAACCCAGCAGTTCACCGTCGCACAGTTTTGGAGGCCGGAAGTCCCAACGCAAGGCGCTGGCAGGGCTGGGCTCCCTCTGAAGCCGCAGGCGTCTGGTGGTGGCTTGTCGGTGATCCCTGGCAGGGGTCGCCCTCGGCCTCTGGTACACGGCCGTGTGTCCAAAGCTCCCCTCTTGAGAGGACCCCAGGCCTCTTGGATCACGGCCACCCTAATCCAGGCTAAGCTAATCCTCAAAGACCCGGTTTCCAAGTCGTATCACATCCCTAGGACACAGCTCAACCCCGAACATGCTGGCTCCCTGCACGCTCCCTGGGACACGGGAAGCTCCTTAGGTGCTGATCGAATGGACGCAGGAAGGGCCCCGGAGACCCTAAGCTTGGCCAGGGCTGCACAGCGAGGGGCCGTCGAGGCGGCCTGAATGAAGCTTCTCTAACACACGCATTTGCTCCGAAAGGCACGTCCCATCCCTCTCGTGCTTAGAACATGAGACGTGCTTCAGCACTCTGCTTGGGGACATTTTAAACAGAACAATCGCCACGAAAAAGCACAAAAATGTGAAACACTGGCCCTAAAATACAGCACAAAAGGACACTCGTTTACAGCATGATGGCTGAACGCTGGCGCCGCGGTCGGCCTCAGCTGCGTACGTGCGCGTTGGGCAGCTCAGAGCGTTTGCCACGTTGGGCACGTCTGAGCAGGCCACAGAAAGCACCGTGTGCGTTGATTTGGGGACTGCAGACAGATTTTAGTGAGTAGATGAATTTGCGATGCGGAGCCCACGAATCCTGAGGATAGCTGTGCTCTGTCCTCTTGTGGCCGGTGGGTTCTTGCAGAGGCACCCAGGCTCTGCTTGGTAATTCCCTTAGCAACACAGGCACATTCTGCAGGCGAAGGATGCCATTATCACCCTGAACTTCTGTATATGAAAAAGTCCAACTGAAGTAGAAATCCATTCACGTTATCCCAAGACATTGACTGCTACACTGCTTAGTAAAGAATACGAAGAGCTAATGGTCTGTTTTTTTAAGATTTTATTTATTTATTTATTTATTTCGCCGCCCCCACCCCCCGCCTCTTGTGCTCGCTGTGTCCATTCACTATGAGTTTTTTTTTTTTTTTTCCTGTGTCTGCTTGTCTCCCTTTGTTGCGCCATCTTGCTATGCCAGCTTTCCGCGCCGTATGGGCGGTCAGCTCTCTGGCTAATAGTCTTTATTTATTTATTTATTTATTTTTATTTTTTTATTTTTTAAAGATTTTATTTATTTATTCATTTATACCCCCTTGCTGCTTGCGCTCGCTGGGTCAGCCAACCGCGCTGTGCGGACAGGCCCGCCCCCACCAGGAGGCCCCGGGAACCGAACCCGGGGCCTCCCACATGGCACACGGGAGCCCCACTGATCGAGCCACATCCGCTTCCCGCTAATAGTCTTTAAATATAATTTCAACCATGTATATCTTTGATAATTGTAAAAAATGGTTTTAAATTCTTTAGTATGCATTTGTGCAGTTTCTCATGGAATGATGACTTCCCAGAGTTTGATGACTTTCAAAGCTTTCATTGGCATGACTTGGTATAAAGAAGTTATGTTCTTGGAAGTAAGCTTAAGCGTCTCATTTAAAAAATTAAAAAGGATTTTATTTGGAAATTTATACATATTCAATATTTACTATATTCTCTAATAATGTGCATTTTCCTTTCCTTGTTATAATTCTATATGTGTTAAATAAAAGACAGTAATATTTTCCTACTAAGTACCATGTAAATGCTCCCCCCATCTCTTCTCGTTTATCCCAGCATGCCAAACACATATTTTTGCTGTGTGCGTGACTTGGAAAAGGCTGGACAGCAGTGTCCAGATCCCTTCCTGCCCTCTCCACCCCCTCCATCTGTGACGCACGCCTTCCCTGCCCTGGACCTTCCCGCCAGCAGACTCTGGTAGCTGTCTCGCTTTTACGGCAGGACCTGCTCCACGTGTGTGCTTTTTTGTGGCCAGTGAGGGGAATCAGAGACTTCCATCAATTTCCAACAACAGCTCTGACCCCGACTGCAAAGCTGTGGTCACGCAGTCAATCCAGCACCCGTGCTGAGGCCAGCCCCCGCAGGCTCGGGCATCCTCTACAAGGTCCCCTCCAGACACCAAGCACAGGTTCAGGGGCCCAGGTCGCCTGTGCCTCTGACCAACTGGCTACAAATTTGGGGGTTCCCAACCCCACCTTGGGCTTGATAATTCGCTAGAACGACTCATAGAACTCACTGAAAGCGATCTCCTTATGCTTAAAGTTTTATTCTAGTAAAGGATACAAATAAGAAGGAGCCAAAAGAAGAGACACACAGGGCAAATCCAGGACGGTCTCAGAACTGTGCTTATGTGTCCTCTGCTCATGGAGTCAGGACGCGTCACCCTATGGGCCCTATCCGTCGCGGAAGCCCTTAGGGGCTTCAGGTGTCCTGAGTTTTATGGGGTCTCATTAGAGAAGGCATGATTGATAGAATCAATGTCCACATGGTTGGACTCAGTCTGAAGCGGCCCCCAGAGGTCAGAGGTTGGGGAGGTGGGCTGCTAAGCTAAATCAGAGCCTTTCAGGTGTGGCCACCCCCGCCCTAAGGCTGCAGGTGAGGGGGCCCCAGGCTGTCATCTCATTAGCATAGGAACTACCAGGTGTGGTCCTGGATACCCCAGGAAGCACAGAAGACACGACTGTCACAGGAAATTCCAAATATTCCAAAGATCCAGGAACTGGGGACAAATCCAGTCAAGTTTTTCCTTACACTGCAGTGGCCTTAGTGTGGCCCTCTTGTTCCCTACCGCGTGTCTTTCCTGCCCGATGGTGGTACACATCCTTTAAGTGCAGCAGCTATTGGTTTAATATTTTGGGATAATTCAGCTACTTAAAAATTTTCAACAAGAATTACAAGATCCAAAGTGAATTCACCTAAAATTAAGGAGTGGTGAGGCAGGTTAGTAAAGGGAAAGAGGGAAAGGAGCTGAGACCCAGCCCAGAAACCCCCCGAGGGGAAGGCTGCTACTAAAGAACAAAGCCGGGAAGACCCCTGAGACCCTGGACACGAGGCCCCATTTGGAACTCTTTCCGGGGTCAAGGGCGAAGCCCCAGATAACTCCAAACAGGCTCCCACTGGTCCCCTGAGAGCTAACGGGGGGATCGTAAGGCAGCCAATCAGAACAGCAAAGAGCTGGGCCCCTCCCCAGCATTAGGAAGGGGGAGGAGAAGACGGCTGAAAAGGCCTGACCTGGGGCCCCACATGTGCCTCTCGCCCTGCAGCACGCAGCGCCCATGTCCAGGGTTGTGTACTGTCTTCCTATTTCCTAAACTCTTTACTCCTCGCCTACCCTGTGGTGTGTCCTTAAATTCTTTTATGTGACATAGCCAAGAACCTACAAGCCCAGAACCCAGATATTCTGCTAACAGTGGAATTTGTTTTATATTAGGAGGCTAATTTAAAATCTCCCCTTCCCACTCCCTGGCTCCCCTTATCTCTTTCTCTCTCCTTACAAACACACACATGTATCTGCTTCTCTTGCCTGCCTTTACTGCTTGGACAACTCTCCACTTACTCTGCCAGGGGCATTTACTTGCCTTGGAGAGGATTAGGATTATTAGAGAGAAATGCAAAGAGAAAGGAAGAATCAATGTTAAGTGTGTGATGTCTGAATTAGGATGTTTGAGTCCCTAGCAAGACTACTGAGGAAGTCTTTGCTCCGTTCTTAAGCTGCCTTTAATGCCGCCAAACCTGCAGCCTTGTTGATGGGCTTTTCTCTAAGCCTTGGCTTCCATGTCCATGGGAAATAGAAGCTGGGTCTTTCCGTCGGTCGGTGAAGAGGGGAGGCTAGGAAGGGGCAGCCGTGGTCAGATCCCTGAGCTTCAGCTTCCCTCCTCCAGGGTGCGGGATGCTAATTTTAGACAGGGAGAGAGGGAAGCTGGAGGCTAAGGGGGCCTCTTCCCTGTTCCCCATTTCAGGTGTCTTGGAGAAGCCCACCTTCAAAGGGGGTCTCAGGCCTGGGCTGGCCAAGCGGGAGGGCCGGACGCAGGCTTCCTGGGCTCCTGCAGCACAGGGACGTCGAGGGGTAGCAGAGCCAAGAGCCTCAGCCCACCATAGGGGACCCTCCCTGTTTGCACAGGCTGTGGAGAGGGGCCGACAGCTTAGCCAGGGTCAGGAGGGTCATTGCTGAGGCTGGGACAGGTGTACATTGCAGCCAGGGGGTGCTGGACCGGCAGAGGCTGTACTGGGCCTGCCACGCCCCGAGGTCTGGCCCTTTGCTCAGCCGTCAAGGATGCGGGGGCCGTAACTGGGCCCCCGTGCTCCCAGCTGTGGCCATACCAGAAGCCAAAGACTCTGGCCCTGCCCTGAGGCCTCTACTGGCTGGCTGAGGCAGCTCCACTGCCACTGCCACACACCCTAGCGTGGAGGAGCAGGGAGGAGCTGTGGGGAGGAGCAGCCAGGAGTAGGGAGGAGTGGGGAGAAGCTGCGGGGAGCGGGGAGGAGCTGTGGGGAGTGGGGAGGAGAGGGGAGCGGGCCAGAGCTCCCTGGGGCTGCCGTGGACTTGGCGGCCTGCAGCAGCGGAGGCGTGTGCTTGCCAGCTCCGGAGGCCAGAGACCTGGGCTCAAGGAGCTGACAGGCTTGGCTCCTTCCAGAGGCTCTGGGGGAGCGGCCCTTGCCCGCCTCTGTCCCGGCTGCCCTGGACGTCCCTTGGCTGCCCACAGCCTCTGTGGTTACCCGTCTTCTCCCCTGCATCCCTGTGTGTCCGTTGTCTCTTATGTGGACCCTCGTTGGGTTCAGGGCCCACCCCAGTCCAGCCCCACCTCTTCTCCACCCTCACCTTAGTCGCATCAGCACAGACCCTATTTCCAATTAAGGTCACATTCTGACGTTACAGGTGGACAAGCATTTTCGGGGACACAATTCAACCTGCTGCATGAGGGAGGAAGTGAAATTCTGAACATTCACCCCAGAGAGACTGGCGGAACCAAAATGGACAATTTCAACCAGATGAGGCTGAACTTCCGTTAACTGGCGGGTTTAAAACCCTTGTCCACCCTGCCCAGCACCGCCTAGAGGGAAGGGGACTTGTGGGGGAGATTAAACTGTTCCAGCAAATGAACGGGTTACACTATTTGATTTTGACGTGTGGAGGTTAAAGTTGCCACTTGACTGTGTATTCAGCGAGCAAAGCTTCTGAAAGAAAATAAAAGAAACAAATCCTATCGGATCAATGTGATCAAGGTAAAAGATCATGAACAAAATTAGTGCAGCTTGGGGAGGGTGGTAGGATGGGAGAGCAAGACGAGAAAATGATTATACCAGAAAACTACATTTAAGAGGAACTGTTACAAGTCATCAAAAGTTACTTCTTAGCCCAGAGTTTCTTGACAACCAAGAGAAGAAGGACAAGATGGCAGATTACAAGGACCTTGTTGTCTAGTCAAAGAAAGCAATACCATATTTTTGGAAGATTCAAAAATTGTTTCTAAAATACCGGCCGAGAGAGGGCTCTGCCGTAAGGGCTCTTACAGAAGGAGCAGAGACCACTGGGAACTGTGGGTTCTTTCATAGGAATTCCTCAGGGAACTCAGGACGTTCTTCATGAGGCAGTTCTTATATCTAACCTTAAACTAAGATACAGTATCAATTTGCAGTTCTGTAAAAGGCTTAGCATGAAAAACTGGAATAACAGTTCAGGCATATAAGTTTCTGTCTGATACGGTGACCCCTAGCTGTCTGTGGTTATTTAAATTTAAATTATGAATTAATGAAAATTAAATGAAATCCAAAATTTAGTTCCTCAGTCATGCTAGCCACATTTGAATTGCTTCATTGCTACGTGTGGATACTGGCTACTGTATCAGATTGTGCAGAGACATTCTATCATCTCAGAAAGTTCTACTGGACAGATTCTGGAGGAACATATGGACACATTTGTTGTGGAAGGATTATTTTGCAAATAATTCCGTGTTGAGATGGTTTGTGAGAAGTATAGTAAGATATGAAGCTTTAGAAGAACTGAGGACATATTTTAAAGGGTTTTTAACAAGATATTAATAAAATTAATATTTGAATAATTTCAAATATTGAAATTATTTGAATATTATTTGAATTATCCTGTTGTTAGAAGTAAATTGAAATGAAATATTAAGTGAAGATATTCATGTATTTCTATTTGACTTTGAAATAGTTCATAAATCCAACAAACCTTTTTTAAAAAGTAAATTTATTGATACATACAAAGCATACCATCAATCCGAAGTGCACAATCAATGGTATTTGGTATAATCACAGGTTTGCACAACAAAACTTTTCAAAATTTTATTTTTAAGATGATCATACAATAAAATAGATATTTTTTTCCCTTTTGGTGTATAATCCTATGAATTTGAACATGCTACTACCACAATCAGGACACAGAACATTCCATCACCCCCAAACTTCCCTTGTGATGCTCCTTGCTGTCACGTCCTTCCCTGGTGCCGGCCCCTGGCGGCCACTGATCTCCTCTGGAGAATGTCATAGAAATGGCATCATGCATCATGTAAGCCTTGAGACTGGCTTCCTTCACTTTGCAGACTGTCTTAAGCCTCATCCAGGTGTCCGTGGTTGGCTCCTTTTCACTGCAGCACAGTATTCCATCGTGTGGGTGTGCAGTTTGCCGATCCTTTCACCTGCTGAAGGACGTTTGGGATGTTTCCAGTTTTTGACAGATACGACAGAGTTGCTGTAAACATTTGTGTACAGCTTTTGTGTGAACATAAGTAGCCGCTTTTCTAAGATGAGTCCCTGGGAGTGGGATTGCTGGGTCATCTGGTAAGTGTTTAACTTTTTAAGAAACTGCCCAGCCATTTTCAGGCTGAGCCACTTTGCATTCCCACGCGGGGTCCTGGCTGCCTTCCGCCACCCACCGTCGGTGTAACACGTTTTGCAAGGACCTGGCACGGCCGTTGGGCGTGAGAGATGGAAGGTGACGAGATGTCATCCCTGCTCTTGAGAGCCTGCGGCCAAGTTTATCACAAGCCTGCAGCAAGGTCACAGATGGAGCTTTTCTGGTAAAGCAAACGCAGGTGTTGTGGAGAGATGGAAGGGAAAAATGTCGGGTGCTTTGTAGGAAAACAGGTACAATTTTTTTTCAGTTAGTGCTCCCTGCTGTGACTCTCTCGACTCCAGGGCTAATGGCGTCATATGCTATTGTTTGGTTTGTGATGTCATACAAATCATGACTTTGTTGAGAGCACAAAGAATGCACAACTGCGGAACAGTGATTTTGTTTTTGCCACTTGGAGACATTGGATCTTTTTCTCTGACGGAGACGGTCCTGTTGTTAGAAGAGTGAATCCCTGGCGTAGAGCTCTATCAAGAATAAGAAATATGGTGAAGAAGGATGGGCTACTGCTTCCTTACCAGGTCAACTGCTTAGAGTCAATACTTAATTGATAGGGGTCGGATGTGGCTCAAATGGTTGGGCATCCGTCTCCCATATGGAGGGACCCGGGTTCGATCCCTGGGACCTCCTGGTAAAAAAAAACAACAACAAAAACACACTTAATTGATAGACAGCGCTTGCTATTAAGCTCGTGTTATCTATTGAGTACGAGTTTCAAAATAAAATAAAATGTGTCATAGTTCAACATGAGCCTAGCCTAAATGGGCCAGCTCTGATATTTCTCAGAAGCATTGCCTCAAATCATGCTTAATCTTTCTGCTCTGTGTTCAGGGTTCTCTCTTGCTTCCCAAATATTTTATTTTCAGGATGGAGATCCTTATGAAGCTGACTGTTTTTCCTAGAAGGAGTTGTGGACTTTCTTCTTGGAAGGAGGCAGGCCAAGCTCCCCCCCCCTCACCAGGGGGCTAAACTCACGACTTCTTCCCCAGTGAGGGGCTCAGAGCCGGCTTCTCGCCCAGCTCCTTTGCTGGTGGCAAGGCCGACAGCTGATTGTAAACTGATGGGCACCAGCCAGACACCAGCCTCTGTCTTCCCCAACCTCCTGGAAGCTCATTCCTCACCACTGGTTCCTGCTGAGAGTTTTCCTTACGAAAGGAATAGCCTTTAGAGTCCTGACTGGTCTCTTCAGACCCAGCACTGTAGTGGAAATGGGCAATTCCCAACCTCTGCTCCTCTCCTCAGCCCGAACCTGGAGGAACGGCCTTCCTTTCCTCCGGCAGCCTGGCTGCGCGGCTCAGTCAGGGGTGCCGGGGAAGCCAGGCCGAGGGGACAGCGGTTCTCAGCACCGCCTGACCTGCCAGCTCGGAGGAGATGCAAATTCTCTGGTCCCACCCTAACCCACTGAATCAGAATGTCTGGGGATGGGGCCCAGAAGCGGTTTTAACAAGTGATTCTTAAGCTTGCTAAAGTTTGAGAGCCACTGGTTTAAAGTTACCTGGCGCGAGTGGATGGGGTGCAAGTGGTTGAGCGCCTGCTTCCCATGTATGAGGTCCTGGGTTCAATCCCTGGTACCTCCTAAAATAAAACAAAAACAAAACTCCATAAAATTTTAAAAAATCAAAAATAAATTTACCAGGATCCTGCAGGATTGGCCTTCCGGGAGATTGTAGCCTGAGTATTGTCTCCATGGAAAAGTCCGTGGTTAGAACCCAGGCCCGGAGTGGCAGCTCCCACCCCCACCCCTCCACAGAAACATCCACACACCAGCAAACAGTCACTGTTGTTCAAGAAAGGACGCTGCCGGGCCAGGAAGCAAACTGTGTGCCAATCAAAGTCATGTAAAATAAAATGTTGATCCTACTCAAAATGAGGGCACCGGAGCCTCCTCGCCTGCAGAGGCCTGGCTCTCCGGAGGTGGAGAGTGTCCCAGTCTCCAGCGAGGGACCTCTTGTGACCAGGACAGGGAATCGTGAACTGCGCACCCTGGAGGAGGGTCCACTAAGAGCCCTTCCCGGCACCAGGGCCGTTGCAAAACGCCCCCCGCGTGGGGGCTGTGCCAGGCGAGGCCTTTGCAGAGCGCGGGGAGGGGAGCGGCCTCAGGTCCCCAGGCCTGGCGCAGCCTGCGGCCCCCCTGGCTGTCCAGCTCTGGGCTCCGTGCAGGAGGGGCTCGCTTCTGGTGCCGGAACACGAACGTAAAATCACGACCTAGGTTTGAGCTTATGCCTGGGGACAAACACGGGAAAGGACGGCGAAACGCGCTTCAATCCGGGAAGAACGCCTCCTTTCATGAAACTGTGAGGCTGGTAATAAAACAAAAGCAAACAGAAAAGGCAGGGAATACCATCCTGAAAACCCAGAAAACGGCCCCCATGCCAAAAGCTGCAGACGGTTTGGGAGATGTGCTGATTCTCCCCCACCCCGCTCTGTGTCTGAACGTGGGTGCCCCCTCCCTTTGTGCTGTGCCCACAGAAGACACTGTTGGGTGTGGAGCTATGTACCCGGCAGAAGTCGTGTCCCTGTTCCTGTCAGTTCTGGTCATGTTGAATCAAAGCAGGTCTGAATCCACATCACTGGAGGCCTCGCAAAGAGGAGCTGGAAGCCGGAAACCCACAGGGGCAGATGAAGGCATGGCCGTGCACTGAGGCAGAGATGCCGGCGAGGAGCCCGGGGGCGGCGGCCAGCCAGCGCCGACACCACAGCCGCCTGCAGGAAGCATGGCCTGGCCAACACCTTGATCTGGGACTTCTGGCCTCTAAAAGCACGAGCCATTAAATCCCTGTGGTTTGAGCCGGCCAGTGTGTGGTGTTTGTCATAGCAGCCCAGGCAGACTGAGACAGCCTAAATCCTGGAGCTCTCACCCTGTTATAAATGTTTTCTTCTGACTTTAGATTTTGCTTACTTCTCACAGGCCAGCAAAAACTAAGAGACAATATATCATTTTAAATTCTGAGCATGCAACTCCATGTTATAAATTAAAAAAACATTAAAAAAATAAATCCAATGGCATGTAATGATATTGTGTTGTTTTTATTTTTAATGCAACAAACATAATCTCTCTTTTTTTTTTAGCAAAACAAGTGATTGATTTTCTACAGGCTATATTTATATGCAATTAATTTTTATAACCCTAAATTAACAAAGGGATTTCCAATATGTAAAGTACATTGAAAAACTAAATATTGGCAGATCAGTCTATGACTATATTAGGTTCCAAGAGTTTAGTTGTAACTTAGCTGGTTTGGTTTGAGAAAATATTCCTGACTGAGTGCCATCAGGCATGGACGGGTAGTTAGGCCAGTTTATAAAATTCTCTTTAGCTCCTGTTTTATTGTAGCAACAGGAATACAGATATCAAGGCCACCCTCAAGCTTCTTTATTGGGAAAGTCTGTCCTGAACTCTGAGTGGGCTGCCCCAGGTCTCATGCGAAGAGGGAGGGGTGAAGGCCTGGGTATCTGGGGGGACATGAGCCGAGCTTCCAGGGAAGCAGCACTTCAGAGATCCTGGGTGTGGGGTCTTGCAAGTTGGTCTTTGCAACGAGCCTGGAAGGAGCTGGAAAAGACTAAGAGAGGCTGGGAGGAGAGGGTGCAGCGTGGGTGCAGGGTCGGGGCTTGGTGGGTGCTGGGCTGGGTGGGGCCGGGCAGGGGCAAGGCAGGACAAGGTGGGACAGGGCAGGTGCAGGGGGGGCAGAACAAGGGCAGGTAGGGCAGGACGGGGCAGGATGGGTATAGGTGAGGTAGGGTGGGTGCAGATGGGTGCAGGGCAGGTGCAGGTGGGGGAGGGTGGGTGCAGGGAGGGTGCAGGGCAGGGTGGGTTCAGGTGGGTGCAGGTGGGGCAGGGTGGGTGCAGGTGGGTGCAGGTGGGGCAGGGCGGGTACGGGGAGTATGCAGGGCAGGGTAGGTGCTGGGGTCTCTGCAGCAGCTGACTGGATCCTAGAAGAAATAATTTGACATTTTCAAATGATAATTTCCAGGAATTTTTATTTTTAACAAAGAGTAAAATATTAGGCCAAACCTAATTGTAATGTGCTTATTAAAAAATTCAAAATGTGCCGTTTGCCATGTCGCCTGGGCAAAGCAGAACAGCCCTGGAGCGATTATTCAGGGATGTGGGCAATTCAAGGCAGGAGGCTTATTACGGCTGGGTAACTCTATCCACGGAACAAAAGATATATTTATCCTGAAAAACCATTTCTGGGGCAGCTTTAATCTATCACAGAGACGAGTTCCAGGCGCGTTGCTCAGATAAAATGGCACTGAAGCTCAGGCTCTGAAAGGGAAGTTACAGTCAAACATGCTGGAGCCCTGAGTTTTCTGCGTTGTCAAGGTAACCGGGGCCTCGGCTTTCTTGGTGACTGGAACCTTCTAGACCAACAGCAGACTCAGCCACCTGCCGTCTGGTCATGCAGTTGTTTTTTTTTTTTTTTTTTTTGGTGAGTTTCCGAAAAGAAAAGTCCAGTTTCCCCTCTTCCTCCTTCTCCAACCTTCTTGGTTGTAAAGGATAGCGCTGTGCTCACTTTCACACAGATGCCGACTGGTGCCGCTCGAGAAGTGACAGGCCGAGCTGTCAAGCAGCAGAAGCACTTATCTGGGGTCTTAGAATTGCAGTTTGGGGAGCACAGAGCAGGTAGCCGCCTAAGTGGTGTCCCACGTTGGCTCTGTTAGGCAAGAGGTTTTAAAAGGAAGAAGAGGAAGGAAAAGAGGAGCAGTTGTTAGGGCCTTAGAATTAGCTTTCGTCTTTTCAGGAAGGGAATGGCTTTGTTAGCTGCTTAGGTCTTGCATAGAACAGCAATTTCGGGGTCCCAGGGCTGGACTCTGGGCCTTTCTGGACACACGGCTCCCCGACTCCGTTTTAAGTCTTAGCCTACATTGTCCCAACTTTCTTTTACAGTGGATTATGTCTCTAAACCCTTAGGAAAAAGGCCGCCTCTATCAGACATCCACCCCGGCCGCAGGCCAGTGCCCGTCCCGACGCTGACCCTTCCCTGATGCTCACGAGCGGTGGGCATGGGCGGGCTTGCCCGGGTGTGGCCATGGCCGCGGTTGGCGTAATGCCATCTCGGGCTGCATGGCTCCAGGCCCAGATGCTGAGGCTCTGCTCTTGTTTTGCACCCCAGGAAACAAGGACCTCGCTGGCTGCCGGCTCGGGGGCACACAGACCACGGGGTCCAGGACAAAATAAAGGCAGGACGCAACGAGGGTCCCCAGGGAGGTGTGACCATTCGAGGAAAGCGCTGCATGAGCGCCGAGGAGGACAAGGTATGGACTGGACGGCCGTACCCACAGAGAGGCTCCGTGGAAGGTGTGGCATCCGAAAGGGCCTCGGCAGGACTGGGACGGCGGAGTTTTTGGAGGAGGGTGTCCAGCGTGGAGAAGGGGCTCTGAGAAGGCAAGCGGCACAGGCTCAGGCCGTGGAGGCGCCGGCGCAGCTCTGCCACGTGCCAAGGCCGGCGCTCCGTCCTCGTCTCACTGGGTCCTCGTGTGGATTACGTTGTCTAAGATGTGGGAAACTCTTGGGCTTGTTCCTGACTCGTAGCCTTACACTGCCAGCTGTCAGTGCCTTAATACCCGTAGTTACTGTCCACTGACGTCGCTGCTACTGCTGAGCTGCTTGGCAGCAGGTGCAGTGCTCGTGGCTGGGAAGACTTCCGATTTAATTGTATATTTACAATTAAGCCTTGTCTTGTTTTGTTTTTAAACAGGGGAGAGCCCCAGAAGAAGAAAGCGTCAGCGAACAGCGACACTCTGAGGGTCAGTCGTTCAATTCTGCGTTTTTGTTCTATTTTCAGCCATAGCCCCAAACTGTGAACCATGTCATTTTTCGTTTGGGTGACAGGCTGTGAGGATGTGTGGATTGATTGGATGGGAAACACCTGTAGAGAGGTCAGAGGGGTGCTAATCTTGTACAGGTGAAGAGGACATCGATTCAGAGAGGAATGGCTTGTATTTCATCACATAAATAAAATCTATGGGGGCTGCGAATGTCAGAGCCAATGGCCTCGGACCTTCCTTGACCACGAGGGGCTGCAAGACCGTGCAATCTATCATTTTAAAAACAGTCATTTCTTTTCCACTTTGTAATATGTTCTGGGAGATTTGACAGATGACCCATATTTCCGGAAGCATGAATGATCCCCATGTCTTGGACGAGACAGGTCTGTTATAAATCAGCGCACAACGTATAAAACACTTTCTGCCTTGACATGGCCTTGATCCCTAATAACTGGTGAGAATAAGGTAAACGTTTTTTTAACACTTAGCAATTTGTAAGAATTTGAGTGACCAAAAATGTTTCCATTTGCCATTCTCAGTTCATAGATGCTAGCTAACCGAATGCATACGCCACCGTACATTCAGTTTTTGGAGAACTGTTGAGTTCTGAAAACGTTCCTGTTTCAGTTCTTCTGACCTGCGGATGCACTTTTGGGACCGCTTCTTGGGCCCTGTTCTTACATCTCTTTTCCCTTGTCAGAGAGAGGGTACTGGTTATATCC
>JAKSZT010000049.1:4701025-4713248 GCA_026826555.1 Tolypeutes matacus | reverse complement strand
AGTTCCCCCCCAGGAGGCGGACAAAGGCAGACCTCTCTTCACTTCCCGGCTCCAGCGATAAAACGCTGAATGGCTCATTCACTCCCACTCACAACCAGCCGTGGGGTCCTGCCCAGGCACTGGGGTGGAAAGGAAGTGCAGAGAGCGGGGAGTACTCAGTGAGCACAGTGAGTGATGACCACAGGCCTGAGTGAGGTGAAGCCGAGAGCAAAATCGCCGTGGTTCTTCAAGATAAAGGTACCCAGGATGGGTATATTTTAGAACTTATTCTTAGGGAAAAGACTCAGGATCAGATGTAGGTTAAAGATGTGATGGCTGCATTTTCATTTTTAATAATTATTTTTCATTTTCCTTTTCACTACATTTTGGTTGTGAAAAGTGTGCCTTCTCTCTGCTCGTTGGTAGAGAGTAAAAAGTAGGCCAATCTTCCAAACAGCCTGGCTGTCGCTAGCCAATGAGCTGAACGTGACTGGAGGAAGGTGGAGGAGGATGCAAGGAGGTCAGTGACCTTGCCTCAAGTCAGCTTCAAAGTTCACGCATCAGAAAATTCCCGATTAGAAAACACCAGCAGCAACAACAAAAAAACCCCTCAGTTTGGCCACCCAGTGAGTGTAAAAAACTTTGTTACTGGCTGGAGATGTAGCTAATTTGTAGGGGAATGTGCTGAGGACTGGGTTGGGTGAAATCTGGTCTGTGAGCTTCCTGGATGGGTGGCGGTGGTATAATAGTTTAAGGAAACTGTAGTGATTTGTAGGCTTAGGATGTTTGGTTGTCGCAGGACTGAGGTTTTAGTAGGAAAAAAATCAAATGCTATTAACGAACCAAACCAACCAACCCTATTAAACTGTGGCGTATATAGGAGAAAACCAGACCTGAGCTTTCACAGCACAAAGGGAGAAGCATTGTATAAACCCAGGACTTTAGTTAAGAGTAACACATCGGTATGGGTTCACCCCAATGCAAGAGGGTAATAATAGGGCAGCTGTGGGCAAGGAAGAGAGGGGTCGATGCAACTCTGTACTTTCTGTGACCTACAGCTGCTCTAAACAATAGTCTAAAAAAAAAGGAACCTGAAGAGGAAAAGCAAAGCAAGCAAAACAAAGTAAAATTAGTCACTGGAATGAATTACTCTCTAGAGTTTCAGAACAGTGGGGATGAAAATTAAACTTTTAAAAAAGCACCTCTTGATGTCTGCTGTCACAAGTTGAAAGTGTAAACTTTAAAATAAGATAGCAGGCTGCAAATATTCTTGCTGTCCTCATTTTGTGATAATCAGGGTAGGCTAAACATCCGCTATATTAGAAACCATGCATGTGTCCCAGACCTAGTTTTCTCCCTAGGTCTGGTTTTTAGAATGCTGGTGATAAACTAAGCCTGATTTATTATTATAAGGCCATCCTGTATGGGAAAAGACTGTAACTTTGGGTATCTCTGGTCAACCTTAAGAGATACAGCAGGGGGCGGATGTGGCTCGGGTGGTTGGGTGTCCGTCTCCCGTATGGAGGGGCCTGGGTTTGATCCCCGGGACCTCCTGGTAAAAATAAAAAAAGAAAACTGTAGAAGGTGCAGGTGCGCCATCAGGCCCCTCAAGCGGGTGAGCCCCCCAGGTCCCGCGTGTGGGTGCATCACCAGGCCCCGCGAGCCACGCAGCAAGATGATGACGTAACAGGAGAGTGACACAGGGGAGAGCCAAGACGAGACGTGCCGAAAAACCAGGAGCTGAGGTGGTGCAGGCGGTAGGACGCCTCTCTCCCACATCGGAGGTTCTGAGGATCGAATCCCAGTGAAGACAGGAGGAGAAGGGTGAGAGGAGAGGGCAGGAAACAGACACAGAGAGTTGCCCAGTGAATGGACAGAGAAACAGTAAAAACAGGGGGTAGGGGTAGGGTAAAAATAGATAAAAGTAGGTAATCTAAGCACCTCTTAAAATATATGTATATATATATATAGAAATAACATTTTTGTAAGCAAATACACATATATGCATATATATTTATATATCATTTTGCAAATGTTTGTATGTATTGTGAGAATTTTGATTTTTACCCATAATAAAAAAGAAAAGAAAAGAAAACAACAACAACAACAACAAAAAAACAAATGTTTCACAACAATGCAGGGTGTTTGTGGGGGGGTGATGTGTGGGAGCCCTGTGTGATGTTATGCATGTTTATTATGTAAATTCACGATGTTTACTGATCACTTATAGTTTATGTATATTCATGTATGAACGATATACTTCAATAAATTGTTAAAAAAAAAAAAAAAGTAAACGGAAAAGAAAAGTAGATAAAAGTAAGTAAGTAAGTAAATAAATAAATAAATCCTTTTTAAAAAAAAGCACACAGGAGGAAGATACGGACTATAGTTAGTAGAAAAACTTCGACGGTGCTCTTTCGTGATTTGTTAGCAAACGTTTCACAACAATGCAGGGTGTTTGTGGCGGGGTGATGTGTGGGAGCCCTGGGTGATAGATGTTATGCATGTTTGTTTTGTAAGTTCACAGTGTTTACTGAACCCTTATAGTTTATGTGTGTTCACGTATGAATAATACACTTCAATAAAATGTTGGGAAAATTGAAGATAGGTACGTTCTGTTGACGAGAGCCCGGCGGCAGGGCCCACTGCGGCCCCTAAGGTTTGCCCCGGCTTGCACCACCCCACCCCTCCAACCTCACACTCACCCCAAAGGGAACTGGCCCCAGTTCTGACCAGGTGTTCATGTTAGCTGGTGAGGGGTGGACAGCACAAAGGTGAGTAAGTCAGAATCCAGGAAATGCACCGTGTTCGACAGGCAAACTCTCAGTTCCCTGATAAAACTTCCTAAATAGTAAAAAAAAAGGGAAAATAAACTAGGTAGATGTTCTTCCTGTAAAATAGGCAAGATGGGAGAGGAGCCCTGCAAAGCTAGGGGGCTAAGGAGGCTGGGGGCTCTCACTGGACGGGGGCCGGCCTGCCGCAGCCGCAGGGGCTGGTTCTCCACGGGTTTCCCAAGCACGCTTGAAGCAGGGAGTTTTCACAGGGGGGAAGAAGATGACGGTGGAGCTTGAATGCTCCTGAAGCTCAGTAGGTTCTAACCCCCAACGCACATGTTCTACAAGCTCCCGTCCAGGGTTTTCCTTCCCAGGTGGTCCACGCCCCCCAGGTGTGCTCGCCTGTCCCTGTAACCGCAGGTCTGTGTGCCTGTCACAGGTCCAGGACTGGCCATAACCGTCTGTGACATGTCAGCCTGGAAAGGCCGGCCTGAGCTGTGGCGCGGGGAGAGAAGGAAGGCTTCCCTGACCGCACGTCCCCTTCTGAGCTGGCCAAGGTGGGCTGGTGGCACTCTTGCCGCTGTATCAAATTTGAACTTTTCCTTAAAAAAGACAAACATTGCTAAAGTATGCATGGAAGGAATCTGGAATGATCTGGAGGCTCAGAAGGAAGGCAGGAGATCCTGGCATGGTTTCTTTCTTCCTTCTGCTGGATTCAGAGATGCCGTGGACGTGGTTTCCTGTTGAGGTGGGGGGTGGGCGTGTGTGTGGGGTGGGTGTGTATCCTTTCCATCCCACTCTTTCTTACCCACCCCTGCATACATTTTTAGTCTGGACTGAGCAGTGCTGATTGAATGATAATACAAAATCAAGAAGTGAATTGAATTTCTCTAATTTACTTTGAGTCACATTTGACGTGACCCTTACGCAAACTCTGAAATAAAGCTCTAATCGAGGATACCCTTCCAAGCCTGTGGCTTATGAAATTGTTTTCTAATTCTTTAAATCAGCCCTATTTGTAATTTATGTGGTCCTCATTTATAAAAATATGAATTTCATATTTAATGTTTTAATTCATTTAAATTATTTTATCGCATGAGGGACTGTGGTTAATCATATATATACAAGAATGTTCCTTGACTACAAGGTCTAAGAATGTGGTAATGCATGGGAAAAATACAACTAATGTGACTTATAGACTACAGTTAACAGTAATATTGTTATATATATATATATATATATATATATATATTAGGAGGTACTGGGGATTGAACCCAGGACCTTGTACATGGGAATCTGGTGCTCAACCATTAAGCTACATCCACTCCCCAATATTGTAATATTTTTGTGGCAAAGGCAAAGAAGCTACTATATCAATTTAAAGGTTAAAAAAAAAAAAAAGAAAAAGCATATGGGGTTTAGTTTTATGAGCTATAAATATGATTAAGCATTGTTTCTCATTTTCTTCAATAACAAGGATACCTTGGTCATGCCATTTAACCAATCTGTGCTCATTTATGTGTCTTTCCGAACACTGGAGAAACAATTGAGTTTGTTTTCAGGATTAAATTAGATAAATGTGCCTGAACAGAATTTTTCAGAGTAATGCTTCCATAATTTGTTAAGCTGCCTTTCATCTATTTTATTTTTCGAAGTTGAAATAAAGTTTAAAAAATAAAAAGTAAAAGATTACTTTATCACATGCATTGCTTGTAATTAATACCTTCTCTCACTCCACTCCCACCTACCCCAAGCAACCAAGCACACCCGTCCCCAACCACATCCTCACATGCAAATATCAGTCAATATCCTGGCCTGGCTGTATCCCCCCAAAATCAATTGGGGTTTTCTGCTCTATTTAACAAGGGACATTTATTTACATGCATAACAGGCAAGGTCACGAAACATTTAGGTGACTTCTTTGGGCCGGATGTTCGTTTGTGGCAAATCAAACTGGACAGACAGCTTGCTGAGAGTGACTACGATTTGCTGAGCATGTCGTTTGTGGCAGGGTTGTCGCAGATGCAATGAGTGCTCAGCCCTCCTATTAGGAGCATGAACAAGGATTGGTTATCAATTAATATTGAATAGTAATATGAGCAGTTATTATTAGTGGGTGGCATTATCCCCGTTTTACGGGTGAGGAGACCGAGGTCGGAGCAGCTCAGCGCCTTAAGGAGCGGAGCCTGAGCTGGTACCCCGGTTCGTGACACCCCAAACCTGCACTGCATTTTGTAACGGCGGGTGCTGTCAGCCTGAGGCGTTTCGAATGGCTGGAAGGCAGTTTGCCTCACCGCGCCCTGGCGGTGTTCGGAGGGCCGGCCACTGCCTGTGAACAGGTGCATCCGGCGGCTCCTGGGAGCTGACCATCTAGGGTTGCCTTGGCAGAAGCAGAGACTTGCCGGCCCACTGTGTGGTTTGGAGCGTCACCCTCGTGGCTTTCCGTCTGCGGCTCACTTCTGGAGGGCAGCTGCGGCCGGCCCCTCGCCCCCATTCCAGCTCTTTGGGTGGACTTCTGGAGACGCCTCTCTAGGACCTCAAGGAAACTTTGTCTAGTCACCCAGTTGGGTGGCGACCCCCTCAGTGGTTGAGCTCCTCTGGGGGGTTCCCCTCCAGCGCCCCTCTGTGCACCGCCCTTTCCAGGGGCACCGTGCCTGTATGGCGGTGGTTTAGTAAAGTGGACACGAGCAGGCGAGTTTGACTGCACCTGGTTAGGCGGGCTGCGCCTGTCCCCTCCGACTTGTCCTACTTCTCATGGAGCAGGCTGGCACTGGCGTGACCGCAGGCATCCGTGGGATCTGGCACAGGGAAGGTGCCTCGGCGGGGTTTCGTGGCGCATATCCACGGGCTCACGGTTGCTCTGGGGACGCCATTGCTGGGTGTCCGGTGTGGAACCGGGGCTCGGGAGCACCAGGCCTCCCCCCGTGGCCGCACCTCTAGTGTCGTAAGAAGTTAGGAATGAACAACTGGTTGGGGTTCCTGCATCATGCATAGATGCCTTTCATCTTCCCGATATATTGTAGAATAGCCAGAAGTAAGTACCCGAGTCGACTGAAACTCACTGTATCCCAGATGCCTTGACCTCTAATAATGGCTGTATCTTGACCTTCTGATTGTAAAACCCTCGTCACTGATCCTGCCTGTACCCCCTCATCCTGTTTTACACTTTGGAGTCCTGCGATCACCAGAACCCCCTATTGTTTATTAATGAAGGAACCTGAGTGAGCCCAGAACAAACCCACCCCAGTTCCTAAACTCTCCTACCAGACGAAGCCAGAGCTACCCACACTTGGCTGTCTGACACGCACAGTAGCTTAAACCTTAAACTGCAGGTGACGGGCGCCTCACTGCCATGCTAAACCCAGCCGTGGTCCTGGTAAGGCCGGCATTTTCTCACACAAGTTCTGTGGCTGGGCATGGAATCAATCTGTGTGTGTGGTAATTAAATCATCTCTGACTTTGTCATCTGGAGCCACTATATTCATTAGCATAAACCTGCCTGTCTTCGGAGACTATAAAACAGTCAGTTACTGCAGTTCAAGGAGACAGATTTTAGATTTTAGGCCCATAGGCCATCTGACCTTGCCTCACGCTTGGCAGTAAACTCCTCCCCATGAAAGCCCGTGTCTCGGGAATTGGTCATTTGAGTGCATCGGGCAGAGGACCCCCTGCTTTGCGGGGTAACAGTATTGAGATGTAAGGAGCAGGGCCAAGGCGGGCTGGTGAGATGACCAGTCCGCCTGCACTGGCGTAGCAAGGACGTGGGAGTGGAGAGGGAGCAGGCCGAGCTGGGACTGAGGATGTTTCTGTCCTCAGCGGGGTATGCCAGCCAGCTAGCAAACAGAGTGCCTTATTTTTCTGGATTTTGTGATGTTTGTAGTATTTATCAGGTTTTTAAGATTTGTTACTTGTGAATTCTCTTCTCATTCTAAATAAAAATTCATTTTCATCCCACAATTTGCATTCTTGATTTTGTAACCTTTTTCTTAAAGAAACTCCCTCCCCAAATTGTATAAGCTTCAGGCACCATAAACATTTAAGTCTTGTCCATTAAATTTGGTGTAAATTCCTTTCCAAAGGCAGATGCTCCAGAGAGTCCCCAAGAATTTCATGAACACCCTGGATTGCCAATATCAAGATGGTCCTGAATAAGCATAAAGTCATGACTGGGCTCAGATCTAACAACACGACCGGGCTCAGATCTAACCAAACTTCATGGTGGGGGAGAACAGAGAAGCTGTAGCTTGGCTTTACTTTTCAGGTCTGCTTTTCAAGTTTTAGGGATAGGGCTTTGGCCAAGGGGAAATGACATTTTCTCATGGGCTTGGAGGTACTGGGGTGGGGGGGATAAGGCGGCCGGAGTGGGGAGCGGAGGTTACCCCTTACTGCCACTGAGGGCAGGGAGAAGGTGCTAGACCTGAAGAAATGGGTGCAGAGAGAGAGAACAGGATCTTTACTTCAATTTATCTCTTAGTGTCATTTTTTTTAAAGATTTTATTTACTCATTCATTTATCCCCCCCTTGCTGCTTGTGCTCGCTGGGTCAGCTAACCACGCTGTGCGGGCGGGCTTGCCTTCAGCAGGAGGGCCCGGAAACCGAACCCGGGGCCTCCCATATGGTAAACGGGAGCCCCACTGATTGAGCCACAGCCGCTTCCCTCCTAGTGTCTTTTTTTAAGAACACAGGATGTTCTCTTCAAAGAATCTAATGCTAAGAGTTTACCTAAAAATATTAACAGCGGCTAATTCTGGGAGGTCAAAGGAGAAGTAATTTTCATAGTTTTTTCATATATGGTTTCTGATCTTTTTGTAAATAACATGGATTATCAATAATAAAAAAGAGAAATGCCAATGCAACAGTCCTGGGGTGGGGGGAGGGACTTTATTATCCCGGGGAGATCATTTTCTTTCCTTCCCTTTTGCTTCCTTCCTTCCTCCATCCCTTTTTCCTTAGAATAAATGCGTAAGGACTTGCTAGCATCTTGGTGACTCTCTGGGGACTTCAAAGCTTTATTTTATACCTTTTAAAATGTGTTTGAGATACAAATTTTTAATTTGAAAAAGACATAAGCTAGGAGACCGTTTTCTTTGACTTTAATTTTATGTGTGTATGTGAGGTCTGTGGAAGGGAAATTCATGGGTAAATGACCAATTAGTTGCTGAGGACTGGAGAACACTGAAGCAGAAATTAGAATCTAATTATCTGCCTGTATTATTGTCATTCAAGACACGAAACTGCCTCCTTTTGTAACTGTGGGGAAAATCTACACTGGCTGCCACAATTCCCTCACCGCTGAGGGGTTGAGAATTTTCTGAAAGTCTGGGAGAGGCGGTCTAGCTGCTTTAAGGGAAGCACTCCTCCTTCATCTCCCAAACCACGGGTGGGGTCTCAGGCTAGCCTGAGCTCAGGCTTGGACTTCCTCTGGGCACAGAGCAGTGAGGACAAGCAGACACATGCTGTGTCAATATTCGCTAGTGCTTTTGAGGACAGAAATGTTTAGAATAAAAATAGAATAGTTCATTTACAATGTAAGCTCCATTTCTACTCGGTGTCGGAGGGCCTTTCTTGCCTTCTCGAAACGCCTCGGCAGCACGCCCGGTCTCCTCCTCTTAGAGGCAGGTCCTGTCCTGTGAGCTGGAAGCACGTGGCGTCACCCTACCCCCTTCCCTCCACCAGCAGCCCCTCTCCATCTCCATTTCTCTCGAATTCCATATTCTTGGGGTGAAGGATCTATTGGCATTGGGCAGGTGCCTACTTAAAGTCCCACAACAGTTTGCAACAAAACCAAACCCAGGTTAAAGGAAGTTAAACCACTAAGTGAACCTTGACTGTGGAACCCATTTTTTCCCTGCAGTTTTTGACGATTGTGGCAAAAAGGAACTCCGTGACGAGTCAGGCTTTTCCGCCCAACTGCGGCAGCGGTCAGGGCTGGGGTGGCCGTGAGACTGGACGCGATCAGATGCGGAGTCCCCCTCACCGTGCCCCGCGTGCCGCGGGCCTTCTGCTGGTCACTGCCTTCCTTCACCGGCGTGCTGGGTGGCGTGCAGCCGGGCGCTCTGCGCCGTGAGGAAGCGCTGAGAACGGCCCGAGCTGTCTCCCCTCCAATGCCATAGGCTGTGTCAACACAATGCCAAACATTGTGACAATTTTTGATTGAATCGAGCTAACTGCCTGAATGTTTTGAAGTATTGACACAGCAACTGCAAGAGTGAGAGCTATAGCCAAGCCAACTCTTGGGTAAGATGAAAAATGGCAAGTATTTTAAAAAATAAAACTAGAATAGAAACGTGAGAAGCCAGCGAAATTTGTGAGTAGCCACAGCGTCACTGGAAAGCACTTGCTAGAGGACATGGCCTGGGAGGCAGACAGGGAAGGAAAGTCTGAAGTCCTCCTTACAGCACCCGACAAGCAAAGCCAGCCAAAGGACCCCGCAACTGTACCTTTTTTTAACCGAAGCTTCCTTATTTCAGGCTGCAGGCACGGAAGTAGGAAATGGAAGGTTTCACCCGCTCTCGAGCAGCGTGGGAGGGTGGTCCACGCATTCTGCCCGGCCAGCACTCCTCTCGCCTTAGCTCTGGCCCTGGACCTGGCAGGTGGGTGGGAGGTGACCTGAGCTCGGTGCCCGAGCGCACGATCCTGTTGGAAATATTTGTAAGGAAGGTTGGGGAGAGGATCGCATTAATTGGGATATATTTGTTTTTCAGTTAATTTTCACTGACTTTTCTTAAAAATTAGAAAAATGTTCTTGCATTACAGGTATATGTAAATCTATAAGTGGCTGTAAATGCGTAGAATTTACACTGCGGTCAATAGCATGTACATAGTGGACTTATGCAGGGCTCTGTGCGTGAGAGCGGATGCTGTGCGTGCGTCTCCAGCACGTATTAGGTGCATAGACGTGTGTGGGGTTTACATGCACACAGCCGATTCTTGCAATTTGCGGTTGTTATGGAGTATAAAGTCACTGCAAACGCCAAATCGGGGAGCACCGAACCCCGCTCCGAGGGGAACTACGGGGCTGGGCTCCTGCGAGCCCCTGGGCACAGTTTTGTGTGGGTTTCTGTTTAATGGCACCTTATCTAATAGATATTGTTGTCTCATTAGCACTAGAACTCATGCCTCAAGCTTGCCTAATGCCCGTAATGTCTCTGGAAGTCACATCCCAGCATCTTGCACTTAGGCAGTCCAGACAGTGCTTCAGCATTAAGCCCAGGGACCATCTTCAACGGCGAAAGCAACAAAAAGCACTTAATACGCCACGAAGACAGTCCTCGTTTATGGCGTGGGAGAGGAAACGAGAAGCCAAACTGCCACCTTGTTCGACCTCAGCTGGGAATGTGAGTCAGGCAACTCGAATTTCCCCACTCTGCCCATGTCTGCGAACGACAGCGAAGGACTAGCCGTGCCAACTGGGGGTTCAGAGCCGTGAGAAGGGGAACTGGTAGCTAATGGATCTGTGAGTGGGATGTTTGCATGTGTGTAGGTACAGAAATACATGTGTGTGTATAGCTAAAGAGAGAGGGAGAAAGGAGTAATGACTCACGAGCACTGAGTGGCTTTTACCCTGAGCAAATACCCGAGAGTAAATACGCTCGCTGGTCACTTCTGAAAGTTTCTGACCTTGGCATCAGTGGAAAGTTCTGGGCATCCCCAACTACCAACTCACCATCAGGGCATGGGTTCTGCCAGGGCTTCAGGTCAGGCTCTGGCAGCACAATGGCCGTTCCTCCGCGGACACCTCTTTAGCAAAACCGTCTCCTCAGGCACTGGCAACTCAGTCCAGGGAACATTCAACACAAAGAATTTCACCTCAGTGCAAGTGTCTGAGAAGCTCTGGAAGCCGGCGTAGCTGGCCACGGGGGGAGCCGGGCGGGTCATTCCTCGTCTGGGAAGGCGGCCTTTAGAAGGACCCATTTGGTTCCGCTGGCTAGAGGGTTTGACTGCACGCATCCGGCAACTTGTGGAAATGACCGCTGGGACTGCTTATTAACTCCAGGACTTCCCCTCCCCACGATGCATCGCCAGGACTTACCAAATCACTTTGCAGAAACGGTGACCCGAGACTACCCACCTATCGCCCATTGCCCTCAGGGCCTTTATTCCCCCGAACCTGTGACATAGTTCATTTCAAAGTAAACCTGGCTATCGAGATGGATTGTGGTATTTTTTGCCACGATCTTTCACTGTATTTCCAAAAAACCTATGGGTCATGTTTGAAACAATAAGTGCAACTGGCAAAAATAAACTCCTGGCTAAGATAGCCATAAATGCCAAGCTACAGGATTTTAAAGACTTATGGTAGCTCGCACATAGCTTGTACATTTATAAGCATTATTGAGGAGGAAGATAATGACAATCACATGTTGAGAATAGAATATGACATCTTAACGTATGTTCTTCCCCCGTAGGTCTCAGGAGTCCAATTACTGAAACTTAAAAATGTAGCATTTCAGCACATGACCACAGAACCAGTGGGAATAATTAATACTAAAAATTTTAATCTATTTACAGACCTTATGCACACAGAATAATAGGGACAAAACATACTTGACAAAAGCATTTATTTATTATATCAGTTTTTGTTCATAAACATGTACACATTCCTACATAAGAATACCTGCCATGTTCTACTGCCTAATAGGAATTTTATTTCTGTGCCTTGGAACAGTGGGATACAATGCTGTCAAATCCATTAGAAGAACACGTATCGCGTGGGAGAACCTGGTTTCATCAGTTAGGCTCTCTGTCCTACAGGGGACAGGAGGTCCATCTCAGATCATCTTGAATAATGCAGACACTTGTTGAATCATGTAACTGGAGATATGGAAAGCTTTGGGGTCAGCTTCACCTGGTCATTCTGCCTCCCTTTGGGGAAGCCCCCCAGCCCACTCTCTTCTGGGTGTTGGTTTAACTCTCAGATTGGTTCTCTTATCCTGACAAAGTTTATGACAGCAGTTCCTTGTTCTGCATGAAAGAGGTATATATAAATTGAGAATGTGTTCTGTTGAAAAAGAAAAGAATAGAATGGGGTGGGGGTAAGGTGAGGCAAGAAGGGGACCTCCTGTCCTTCGTCTCCGCCCTTCCTACTGCCTGAAATCCAGATGCCTGGAGGCAGCTTGCCACCCCGAGGATGTAAGTCCCACTGCAAGTATCGCGGTGAAGGTGCAGGAGAGCCTTGCTTTTGAGGGGTGCAGAACTACCTCACCCCAGGGCCCTCACCTGGGAGAGTCACTTAGTTGTTTCTGTTCCTGGCGGTGCCACCCCCACTGGAGGGACGAGGAGACGCTCACCAACCATGCGCCCTCGGTGCCCTCTGCGCCCAGCGCCAGTACACGCCTGGTGCCCGTTTCTGGACAGGGGTGTGGCTGGCTCCCCGAGCACGTGGGCCGTGGAGTGGTCAAGCCACGTGAGAAGTTATTAGAGCTGCGGGAGGGGCAGGGAATCCAGAGTGTGCAGGGCCACGTGGCTGC
>JAKSZT010000049.1:4669751-4700625 GCA_026826555.1 Tolypeutes matacus | reverse complement strand
TGGAGGTGGTGGAGGAGGTGGAGGTGGTGGAGGAGGTGGAGGTGGTGGAGGTGGTGGAGGAGGTGGAGGTGGTGGAGGAGGTGGAGGTGGTGGAGGAGGTGGAGGTGGTGCTGAGTGGTTCCTGGAACCAGGGCCTTGGGCTGAGGAGACAGCCACCTTCAGGGAGGGGGCCAGGGACCATGACTACCCTGCTGAGCCCCCCCCTCCATCCTCTCTCACACGGGCTCTCCGTTGGCCAAACTCATCTGGGGACACGAGGTCGCCAGAGCCCACGATGTCATCCAGACAGGCCGGGCTCCTGGGACAAAGCCAGGTGGGCAAAGGGCCCCCAGCACAGCCTGTGTGGGTGAGGAGTCAGCACCCAAACCACATCTGGGCTCTGCCGAGTGGTGGAGGGGGTGGGGGTGGGGGAGAGACCCTCTGCTGGCTACATCTGCGGCCTGGGGGACGAATACATGGGGACATGTGTTTGAGAGAGAACTCTCATGGCGGTATGACAAGACATTCAGAAGGAATGACTTCTGAATTTTTGCACCAAAAGAAACCCATGATAAATTCCCAGCTCTGAAAGGTGCCTAATAAGTTATTTATCAAAGCATCAGTTACCAGGACAACAGAATTTAATTTAGTAGCATTCGATTTTCACATTTAACTTTAATTCTCTGCCAGGGCTACTTATTTAATTCTGTCTGCTTAGGACTGGAAAGTATTCCTGCTAACAGCAACCCTGACGTCAGCAATATCCCTTGCTCTATTACTATTATCAAATAACCCAACGCTGCCCAGGACTTTGTGACCTATTCTAGGACATCTTGTTGCCACTGATGCCAAAGACAATCTTTGGTTTGTACTTTTAGTCCTGGATGACTTCCCGTATTGATTCATACTTGAAGTCTAATTGTTCCTGAATAATCTTAGCATTATTTTTGTGCCAGCTGATATTAATCACCAAAGCCCTAGGAATGCATTGTTAACTTAAATGTTAATTAATGGGGAAGCGGCCGTGGCTCAATCAGTAGGGCTCCCGTTTACCATATGGGAGGCCCCGGGTTCGGTTCCTGGGGCCTCCTGGTGAAGGCAAGCCTGCCCGCACGGCGTGGTTAGCTGACCCAGCGAGCACAAGCAGCAAGGGGGGGATAAATGAATAAATAAATAAAATCTTTAAAAAAAAAAATGTTAATTAATGGAAGCTTTCCTTTATGTGCTTATGAAATTTTTAGTGACAAACATGCAGGTATCATTGTTTAACACTTTGATGAGTAATTAATGCTTATTATTGGATAAATGTAAGTATATCTAACTATTAGTAGAAAATAAAAATCATCTATATATTGGCATATGTCCTTCCAGAATTATCTTGGAGATTTATATAGTTTTCTTGCTACAAAAATAGGATCCCAAGTTTGATGGTCATGTGTCAACTTGGCCAGGACATGGTGCCCAGTTGTCTGGTCAAGCAAGCACTGGCCTGATTATAACTGTGAGGACATTTCGTGGACTTGAGTCATCAGTTGATTGCATCTATAGCTGATTGCATCCACAATTAACTGAGGAGATTGCCTTTAGCAATGAGAGACATTTCATCCAATCAGTTGAAGGCCTGAAAAGGAGAAGTGATGATTTCAGCAGTCAGAAAGAATTTCCATCCCTACTTCACCCAGCCAGCTCTTCCTGGGGAATTCATTGAGGTCCTTCATCGATGATCCTGTCTTGCAGCCTGCCCTACAGAATTTGGACTTGTGCACCCCCCATGGTCACGTGAGACAATCTTATAAAATCTCATACTATTTACAGATATCTCCTGTTGGTTCTGTTTCCCTAGAGAACTTGACTAATACAACAATGAATATACTGTTTTGTAACTTGCTATTTTCTGCACATCAGGAATAATTTTTCATGTCAAAGAACATGCTTCCACATCATCCCTAATTGCTACAAAGTATTGGCTACAGAGATATTGTAGTTTATTTCAGTATTCCCCTGGTTTTGGACCTTGGGCTTGTTTCTAATTTTTTGCTCTTGTGTACAATGCCTTCAAAAAAAAATGTGTATTCATCTTTAGCTCTTGTCCAATTATTTCCTTAGGACAAATTACAAATAGAATGGCTGGGCTGCATGGTAAACAAACTGTTAGGGCTTTGAATACATATTTAGGGTGGACATTGCAATCTTATATTGCAGAAAGTCTTCCTCAGGCTCGCCTATGACTGGCTCGCTGCAGTGATGGATTTTTTTCATGACACGTTTGCTTTCTTAACTTTGGGTGGTAGGCTGCAGACGACACTGCTAAATTCTTGTTTTCATGTCTAAATTTAACCTGGGGTGTGTCAGTGAGCGCTCTTTGTTGCAAGCAATAGAGGCTGACTCTGATCTAAGCAGAGAGAAAGTTATTAGAAGGGAGTTCTTGGAACCCTTCAGAGGGAAAATGATGAAAACTATGGGGATGGAGCTGGTCTGGTGGGAAACCTCTTCTGCCGCCACAAGACGCTAATGTTACTTTCGTGACATTTAGGACAGGGGAGGGCTGGAGAAGGGACACTCCCGTGCCTCGTGTGCAGTCGGGGCAACTCTGCGCTTGTCCCACACTGTCTCCCATGGTGCCTGGCAGGACTAAGCCTTAGCTGCTCACAGCAGGACCTGCTTGTGGGGGCCCCTGCTTGGCTTTCTTCTGTCCCCTAACTCCACTCCCATCCCTAGTGCTTCCTGGAGTCACTTCCCAAACACACTGCTTGTGTTCAAAGGCCGGGGTAGTGAGTTGGGGGCAATGAGCTCCTTCTTGAAGCAAAGCTGCTGCAGACACCAGAGAAAGAGCATGCTCCACCCTCCCTCCTCGTGTGGCACTGGCTTTGGGTCACTATTTGGGAGGGGGTGGGCAGTGTTACCTGCCTGCACCCCTGCTGCAAGAGAGCCAGGAACACCCCGTGTCTGGCACATTTTGCTGAGTTTTCAGGCTCATAAGGTGGGAGGCTGTGAGTAACAGGAGAAGGGTCGGATACTGGGCATTGAAGAAGAATCATCACGATTCTTACCAGGGACTGCCTGCACAGCTTTGCCATTCTGCATCCTCTGCCCAATACAGAAACAGGTTGCATCCCGACCCATTGTAAAAGCCATTGTTCCGTTTCCCATATAAAATGCTGATGCTGTTTTCTCCTTTTAATCTTACCATTCAGCCCCATTCCTCTGTTTCAATTACCCAGGGTGTAATAAAGCATTCTCTGCAGTTCAACAAGAGTAGAAAATTATCTACTGACCACTCTCAGGCTAAAAGAGAAATGAAGTGAGAAATTCTTCTGCCCAAATAAACACCCACGGGGTTTCAGTCTGCAAGTTGGAGAACTTTTTTTTACAAAAGCAATTTCTCAGTCCTTTTTACACCAACTTATATAGATGATTGTGGATTCTCCAGGGAAAAGACTCAGCTCAGGAATTCTAAATTCTAATTTTGGCCATCTGGGCCTGGCTAATGATTGCTCAGAGAACGTCTTGGGGGAGAAAGACGATTTGTTGGTAATAAGAGAACAGCAGGGTAGCATTTTCCCTCCTCATCCAGAATCTTTCCTATGAGAGAACAAGAAGAATATTAATCAACACAGATTTTTAAAAAGCACCTATAGTAATGAGTTGATTCAGGGCTCTCCAAGAGCATGGGAACTTTATTTCCAAGGACCTTATCCCAATCTTGTCACATTAATTTTTTTAAGTGAATATTAAAATATTCTTCAAATAAATGCATTGCCAAACCTACTAACTCCAATATGCCATTCCTTGTCTGTAGGGAATTTTCTGTGGTCTGGATAGAAATTTTTGGGATGATAGATAAATTGCTCCAAGTATACATTTATCAAGGATACCCATTGCTTACGAAAGGAAACATTTTCAAAATTTTAATGAATACTATTCTAAGTAAAAGGAAAATTAGATCGTGAATCAACTCTGTTCTGCCCAAGCTTATGCCGATTATTTTGTTAAATGTGTCTCCATAACGCAGGCGGATTGAGAAGAAAGCACAGATAATCCAGCAGGAATGCCCAGGTATGCTTTTCACCCCTCGGAACGACAGCAGAGGTGATGGCAGCTTACATAGAGGTGATGCTTTTAAGAAGCCAGCATGACTCCTGATGCTCAAAACTACCTACCATTTAGAAAGTGCTGTTTTCATCTCTTCACGTTCAATGCGTCCCATAATAAAAACTTTGCAAGGTACAAAGGGCAGGTCACAGACCTTCTCTTACTACCAGCCTCGTTGACCACCTGGCATCATGAAATAAAGATGCGTATTTAGGCCTTGGATGTTGGCTCGATGTTGTATATGGGAGGAAGTAACTAGAGGAACAAAGATAAATTCAAAATGCAGGGGGCCACAGCTGGTCTGTAGGACATTTTCTGAAATCTATATGAAAAAAATCTGATAAAGGTTTATTTCCCCCCAATTTTCCCAAATTTGACAGCAGTCCTAAACATTTCCATGACATCACCAATTACATTTTATGACTTGAAAGGAACTTTTCTAAATTATCAATAATAAAAAAATTTTCATTAACCATAAAAGTTAGAAAGAGTGGATTATCTTTGTATTCTAGGAAAAAATTACAAAGTTGATACAATCAAATAACATGCAAACAAAAAACACAGGAAAAAAATGTGCCAGAGAGTTAATTAATAAAAATACGATTATAATTTGTAGATTTTGTGATTCGTGGTACTTGTCACTTTTTGAAGTCTGCAGTTTGTTGTAACTTTTCCTATTAAAAATGAATATTCATGTTTACACCTACTTTTTCTAAAAAGCAGTTTTACTCACACACCATCCAATCCATACAAAGCACACAATCAATGACTCTCAGTATCACCACAGCGTCGTGCTTTCGTCACTGCAATCAATTTTAGAACATTTTCATTCCTCCAGAAAGAAAAGCCCAATGTCCCTTGGAGCCCTTATTGTCGGCTATTTGCATTGCTGTGCCACCTTTGTTACAACTGATGGAAGAATATTAAAACATTGCAATTCACAATAGTCCATGGTTTGCATTAGCTGTATGCTTTCCACATACCACCCTGTAATTAGCACCTTGTAATAGTGACATACATTTGTTCTAGTTCATGGAAGAACATCCTTTTATTTGTACTATTAACCACAGTCTTAGTCGACAACAGGGTTTGCTATGCTGTGAACCCCATTTCATCCTTTAGCTTTCCTTCTAGTGACAAACATGACCCTAAACTTCCCTTTTCAACCACAATCACACGCACAATTCATCGTTGCTAATTACACTCACAGTAAAGTGTTACCATCACCTCTATCCATTTCCAAACCTTTACAATCAACCTTATGAGAAATTCTGCATAAATTAATCATCAGCTCCCCATTCTCTACCCTCATTCTACCTTCTTGTGACCTATAGTTTAGATATTAACTGCAGGAGTTTGCTCGTTATATTTAATTCATATCAGTGAGATCATACAATACCTGTCCTTCGTGTCTGGCTCATTTCACCCAACAACGTCCTCAAGGTGCATGCACGTTTCCGCATGCACTTTGTCTCACAGCTGAAGAATATTACATTGCATGTATAAGCCTTATTAGTTTATCCATTCATCTGTTGATGGACACTTGGATTGTGTCCAGCTTTTGGCACTTGTGAATAATGCCGCTGTGAATATCGGTGTGCAATAGTCTGTTCACGCACCTACTTTTCTAGATTCTTTTCCTTAAAGAGATGCTCTAAAATCTTATGAGCTTCAGGACCCACAAAACCCGAGGCTGCCTCTGTTTCCCACCTGTAAATGCAAATATGAAATTCTGATTCACAGGGGAGATTCTTTTATAGATCAGGTCTTTGGCATTCTGCCCCTAAAAGCATAAAGCTCGCAAGTGTATGATCTGGTTTCCATGCCATCAGCTAGTGTTTTTCCCTGCAGCCTGTGCAGTCCAGGGGAGCAGACCATTTTCCATGAGCTCCTGGGAGCTGGATTCGTTCTTGGTGAACCAGGCACAGTTGGCCCCCTGGGCTTGCGGAACGAGAAAACCGGCAAGCTGCCGACAAACTGCCGTGGACATTACCGCATCACTGTCACCTCTGGTCCCTAAATCCAGAAGGACGCTGGGCTGGCCTGAGCCCTCTGAGTGCCCCTGACTGCAGTGAGCGTCTATTCTGATTCCGGGACGGCCGTGCCAACTAAGGCTTAAACATTTTTTAAAATCTTCTTGCAAAAATCTCTGGAGTTGTGGCAACTATGAAAGTATACTTGGGATCTGTCACTTGACATAATAATTAAAATTAAAAAAAAAAAAATTCTAGTAACATAAATACAACCAAAATTTCCCCCTTTTAACCACATTCAAATACATGCTCTGGTACTGTTAATTGTGTTTACAATGTTGTGTTTCCATCACCTCCAGTCATCACTTAAACTTTTCCATCACCCCCAACAGAAACTCTGCACAGTTTTTAAGCATTAGCCCCGCCTTCCTTACCCTGACCTGTGCCCCTGGTAATCTGTATTCTAGTTTCTGACTATGAATTTGTTTTTTCTAATTATTTCCTAACAGTGAGGCCACATAATATTTGTCCTTTTGTGTCTGGCTTATTTTACTCAACATGATGTCTTCAAGGTTCACCCACACACAGCTAATTCTTTTTAAAAAAAATTTTTAGGAGGTACTGGGGATTGAACCCAGAACCTTGTGCATGTATGAGCCAAGCACGCTCAACCCCTGAGCTGCACCTGCTACACACACACACACACACACACAGCCCCCTGATTCTGACTGATGGGTCCACAAAAAATAAGCCAGACACAAAAGGACAAATAAGCCCCACTTTAGGCCCCCTGGCTCTGATGATGTTGCATCATTCCTTCAATCCTCCTTCGCCATGAATACAGACTTCAGCTGTGTTCCAGAAGATTCTAGGGTGCAGCTGGTAAGGCTGCGGAGTTTCCAACGAGCTTGTGATGAACTTCCTCGTTTATTAAGTCTTTCAAGAGTTCAAAGATGCTTACAGATTTTAAAATATATGTATATACGATTATATATATGATTATTCATTCAGGCCCATCTCTCTTAGGTGTTTGGGGACACGTTTAATGGGCAGAAAAAATTAGTTTAAAATCTGCTGGTAAAGTTCCTGAGAGAGAATGGCAGCCTTCTGGAGTAAAGTCATTTAGCCCTTCTGCTGTGGCTCACACTTGAACCTGCCCCGGGAGGGGCCCTCACCGCACTCCAGAAAACCTATCCAGGCTTTTGAAACCCCAGAAGGGACATCTTCATTTTTCACAGGTCACAGATCAAAATGAAATCCACGCCTTAGTTTTAGAGGTATCTATGCCAATATGCCCTCATCTTGCTCTTTGTTTATCAGTTTTAGATCTGCCACAAGCACTTCCTGGAAATGGGAGAAGAAGGAATGATATTCCGGAGCATTGCATTTTGTGTAAAATGCTGCAGTGCCTTTCCTTAGCAGCAATGCTCGGGCATCTATTAAAGGCCAGAATATAAAGAAAATTTTTAGAACAAGATTCTGGCTTTTAAAGGAATGCTCCACTGTGTTGACATAGTGATACCAATAAGTGGTTTAAAAACATTCTGTCCCGTCTGTTGTCTGGAGGGAGCCAGGTACAGAGGGTAGCTGAGCAGTGTCCCTGAAACCAAAGCAGGAGAAAATATAGGGCGTCAACAGTGCTGAAATCAAGTCAAGGAAGCAAAGCCACAGAAATCCCATCGGAGGGTTTTGTATAAGTAAATTTTCAATTGATTGTCTTAATTTTGGCCATGTGCAGATATAACCCTTGTGAAATAAATGAAAAGATATTTTGTGGAAATCTTGCCATTGATATTAAATACCACTAAGAGTTTCATTTGATCAGAGATAGTTTGGTAGCTTCAAATTTACGCAGAGCTAATGAAATAATAACAGGTATATTTTAAACTCTGGGGAGAATGGGAGGAAGGTATGTGGTTACGTGATATGAAAACAGTGAAGAGGAGTTTGTTTTTCAACTCTCGGAATTACAGTTACGCAATCCAGTGGCTGACATGCAGCATTCAGCTCGTCATCAAAAGCACTTGTCTCGTGTCGGACGTGGTGGCAGGTTCATGGATGGAATATCTTCAGAGGAAAGAAAGCCCTTATCTGATGACAGCTCGTTGATTTAATTACTAGGCTGCGTTGTGCATCTGGATGGGTTGTGATTTTTATGCTGAACCTCATCCTGACAACTTGGAGATATGTTTTTAGAAAACATCCTAAGTAGGGTTAATTTTACGTCTGTCACTCACGTTGAGCCAGGTGTATTTCCTCATTTATTATTGTCTGCTTTTCTTCCACGGTTTAATCTTGATGAGTGATGTCTCTTGGGAAAATCTGAAGCTGTCCCCTTCGTAACTACAGCTGGAACTCCCTGACATTTCTAGGTGATCATTGGAGTGATCTGACAATAATCCCGTGGGAGAAAGGAGAGTGGACCAGGCCTAGGAAACTACTAATTTTATCAGTTAATAATTGATGAACTTATGAAATGTGATTAGAAGTGGGGGTCGGCTTAGGTGACCCTCTGTCCAGCCTCCCTCCGTCTCTCCCATGTCCATCTGCTGGATGTCCCTGGAACCCACCCCACTGCCCATGCCTTGGGCATGCTGTCCCCTTCTTTTTCTTGGAGTTTGTCGTTAGCATCTCGCCTGATTTCTCTGCAGGTCTGTAGGTCTGGCCACGTGGCTCAGGAGTTTTGGGAGCAAATGATTGAAAACTTGAACTGAAGAAGTTTATGGAGAAGAGGAATGTATCAGCCTCGCTGTGAGAGAGGTTTGATGTGGGCTGCAGGGATGGGAACAGACCTTGCTTCTCTTTCCATTCTTGGCTCCTCTCCCAGGGTCACTGGTGGCCAACAGCTTCGAGAGATTTAGAAAGAAGTGCCCTTCCCTTCCGCAAACGTTTGAGTTAATGCACTATTTAGTTCCCTAACATGAACGATGATTACAAAATCATTCTGTAAAGTTAAACAGATCAAAGGATTGAACATGAAGTAGATTAGAAATTAGTACTTAGAAAATAAGGATTTCTGCGATTTAATAATTTGTTGCAAAATAGTTACAGGTTTGTTGTTGGTATAAATGTTTGCTTATTTCAGTATCTTGTTTTCTATGTTTAAAGATGGTTGCTATTTGACAGTATTTCTTATAACTTTGTAGAATTTGAATATTTTAAAATACATTTTAATTTTGAGATATTGCATTCTTCAATGGGACTAAATATTATAATAGTTCAGTATTTTGTTTTTCAATTTGTGATGTTTAAAAATAATACATATGTAAAAGGCTGCTGAATTTTAACAATGGTTAATTTTGCAACTGAAGAGATCTCTTCAACAACAACAACAAAAAATACTGCCACGGTATGACAGTCCAGTTTAGAGTTCCTTGCAGGATCATATAAAGATTTAAGATCATAATGAAGGGAAAACGTATGCACTGTGCCTGAGCAAGCCCTCAGGCAATACTGACTATAATTATTATCAATTACTGCCCAGACTTAGTGGTTGAGATGTTTCTACAATTTAAAAAGAGACTAAAGAGACAATGACAATTAAATGCAATACATGACCCTGCACTAGCTCTAATAATGGAGGAGGAAATGCCCAAAAGGACACTACTGAGAGGACTGGATAAAAATGGAGTGTAGACCTAGGGTTTATATCGATGGTAAATCTCTTGAACTTGATAACTGCACTTAAGATGGTTACATAGGTGAATACCCTTGTTTTTAGAAGATACAGATGGAAGTATTATGTGTTCAAGGAGCATGATGTATGCAATCTACTCTCACATGTTTAGAAAATAGGTTTATAGTGTAGGGGATTGAATCATGTCTCCCAGAAAAGACACGTTCAAGTCCCAACCCCTGGTCTTGTGGATGTGAACCCATTTGTAACTATGGCCTCTGAAGATGTTATTAGTTAAGGTCCAAACTGGATGAGGGGGACCCTTAATCCAACAGAGCTGGAGTCCTTATAAGCAAAGGGAATTGGACATGGAAGAAGCCATGGGAAAAGCAAGAAGCTGGAAGTCAACGGAACCCAGAAGAGAAAGGGAAAGATGTCACCACTTGCATTGTCATGTGATGGAAAACCCAAGGAACCCCAAAGATAGCTGGCCATCCAGAAGACGCCACCCAAGGAGGAAGCCAGCCTTCCAGTCTCTAGAACTGTGAGCAAGTAAATTCCTGCTGTTGAGTCAACCCATTGTATGATATTTGTTTTAGTAGCTGGGAAATGAATAGATAGATAGATAGATAGATAGATAGAATGGATAGAATGGATGAGTAGATAGGTAGGTAAGTAGATGGATGGATGGATGATGGATGGATAGATAGAAATAGATGTTTAAAAATCTGGGTATCTGGGTTATGGTGGTTTAGAGCTATGTACCCCAGAAAACCATGTTCTTAAGAGTGATCCATTCCTGTGGGTGCGGACCTGTTGTAAATAAGCTCTCTTCACGGTTTTCCTTCAGTTAAGGTGTGGCCCAAATGAATCAGGCCGGGCTGTAATCAGGGTTACCAGAGTCCTTTATAAGCAGAGTGAAAGTCAGATGGAAAAAGCCAGAGGGAGCGGCCATAAGCTGAACCAAAGGTGCCAGCACCTCTTATCTGCTTCACTGATCTTAGACTGGGACCCCCTCGAGGGTGTGAATGCTGTCCTATTACTTTTTCTTTTTTTTAGGTACTGGGGCTGGGGATTGAACCTGGCACCTCGTAGGTGGGAAGCTGGTGCTCAACCACTGGGTCACATCAGCTCTCCTGAGTTGGTTTTTTTCATTTGTTTGCTTGTTGTTTTTGTTTTGTTTTGTTTTTAGGAGGCACCAGGAACCAAACCCGGGACCTCCCATGTGGGAAACAGGTGCTCAACCACCCGAGCCACATGTGTTCCTTGCCCTATTACGTTTTATTTTGGTGCTTAGTGGAATGACTGGCACCAAAAAATAAAAAATAATAGAAAATAAAGCCACACACACAAAACACAAACACACTTATTGAATTGGAGGTTGAGTAAATTGCCCAGAAACTGCATTGCCAGAAGAATCCACCTACTCAGAAGAAGGCGATTTCTTGAGAACAAGGGAATGATGAGTTACCCGTAGGACAGCCTCTACTGCGTAAGTCATTAAGGACACAGAAACCTTGGGACTCCGTGGAGGAGAGCGATCAATAACCCGCTTCCCCAGCACGCTCCCGCTAAGCCTGTGAGAGAGAAATTCTAAAGCCTTGGCTCCCCGCGCCGTCATTCTTTCAGCGTCTCCAGCAGCCCTCAGAGCTCCCAGCCAATTTCCAGGTTTACGAGTTGGGGAAGACTTCTATCTTCACAGGTTTTGTGGGAGAGCACATTGGGTCTCCAAAGGGAGGGGCTGGGAAAATGATTTTGAAGTTGATAGGATTTATTTATAGATTTTTAAAGAATGACTCAGTATATAGAATGCCATTGGCTGAGGCACAATATTTTATAAATGAACCTGTTGTCTGAGGCTTTGGGCATCTGGTCAAATCATTACATAATGGAACGACAGAAGCTGGGTCATAATTTTGTTGCTGAGCAGGCTTCTCCTACAAATGCCAAAAGAACCACCACCAAAGCAGTTCCCATCAGGAAGCTCGGCAGTTGTCCTGGCAATGGGATAGGACATTCTAGAGACACGAGCTTCTGGGCCTGACTTCCTAACCATGTACCCAGGTACTATAGGAGAGTCTCTGCTCATTCCAATAGAAAACAGAGGGTAAGAATTGGAGGTCACAAACCTGGGGTACGTCAGGTTCTCCCATCTGTCAGCTTTGTGTTCTTGGGCAAGTCACTTACTCTCCTCATCAGTAAAATGGGTTTAACCCTAAAGCTACAAATCATAGGGCGATTATGAGGAGTGAGTGGTCGGTAGCTGGGAAGTGCTAGGTTAGCACCCTAGAGTGTTAGCTAATCCTGTGCCAGGTTAAAGAAGTTTGGGTGTGGTGCCCTGGGTGAGACACCGGCAGGCTGAGTAAACAGTGACCATGGGGAAAACTGCATCCCTCTAGCCACAGAAGTTTTTTTTTTTTTTTTTAGTTTTTTTATTCCACCCCCCCGACATCCTCCCTCACCCCTCACCCCACCCCCAAGATGGCTCCCTCATCTGTCTGCTTGTTGTCTGCTCATTTTCTTTAGGAGGCACTGGGAACCAAACTTGGGGCCTCCCATGTGGGAGGCAAGTGCCCAACTGCTTGAGCCACCTCCGCTCCCTGCTGGTTGTTGTGTCTGCTGCTTGTGACGGTTGCGGCATCTGCTCATTGTGGCATCTGCTCGTCTTCTTTAGGTGGCACCGGGAACCGAACCTGGGACCTCCCACGTGGGAGGCAGGAGCCCAACTGCTTGAGCCACATCCTCTGCCCTCCCCCCGCAGTTTTTAAGGTTCTTCACGACTAGAAAATAATTAAAGACCTTATCAGTCAGAAAGGGGGAGCAATTACAAAGGATCAATGAGCAGAACGCAATGCCCAGTTCCTTTTTGTAAAAGTGTTCTCAGTCCACAGAGAGGGGAAGCTGAATTCTGAGAGGGTACCTTGGAAGTTCAGATGTCAGTTTTTGCGAACGCTACAACACAGCTGCGTAACAGAAAGGACACTTCTACATAGCCTAGTTTACTTGCTGATTGAATTATTCCATAGGCAGGACAATAGCAATATCGGTTTGGCTCCCTGCACCCTTTGGTCTTGGTGATCCTTTAAATGTTTGCTATGAAGAGATTATGATGAGCAAATTGCATTAAGAGATTAATTACTTTGTACGGTTCACTTCAAAATCAACAAATGGGTCATTTCTGCTTCAGATTAGCTTTGGGTGATCTTGCCTCCCAAATTCTTGTGAACTAATCAGACTGGTACCAGAGCCGGGCACTTTTGCTGGCTTTTCACCCAATTAATAATCCTGGAAAATTTCAAGAGAATCACTTGGTTTTGACTGTTAGATCGTATCAGCCGGAGGTGAGAAGCTGTGGGAGGAGGAAGCAGGAGAAAAATGGACAATTAGAAACCGTTCTGAGTTTCCTGCAGCTGCTGTCACCAAGTGCCACCAATTTGGAGTCTTAAGCAACAGGGATTTGTCCTGGAGCTCTGGAGGGCAGCTTCTGGAGCACAGTGCCCGCAGGGCCACATCCCCTCCGGCGGCGCGAGGGCAGCAGCCGTCTGTCTGTGCCTTGTCCTGCTGCCCCTGGGCTGCCGTAAGCCTCGGCTGGTCCTCCCCACCCCAGTCTCTGCCCCCGTCTTCACGGGGCCTCCTCCCCAACTCTGTCTTTTCCGATTCCACCTGCCTCAAAGCTCCCTCCATCATTCTCTCCTTAGGACTCTTGTCCCTGGCTTTAGGGCCGCCGGGACGCCCCTGGATGGTCTCCTCACCTCAAGACAGTCTCACCTGCACACAGGTTACACTCACGGGGCCTTGCAACCCAGCCGCAGTTGTCTTCCGGGTGCCTTTTCCATGTGTGTTAACAAACAAAAAGCTCCAGAAAAATCGAATAGGCTCTATTAAAATTTAGATACCAGAGTACGTCCCCATAAACAGCAGTTTTGAGCTTCTCTATGATCTCTCCTCTCCACTTGCAGGAATGATTAAGAATTCATTATATACCCGCCAACCTCACATTTTAAATTTCATAGCTGTTTTGCAACTATTACGTTAAAATATATTGCTATAATAATTATACGTTAAACGGTGAGAAGAAATAGAAAAGATTTATAACTGGTATGAGGAATACAAACTCCCAGACGGTGACGTGTCTTGTCTTTGATATAAGGCTGGTGAGGAGGATGTTGAGCTACAGACGTGTGGGAAAGAAGAAAGAAGCCATAAAAAATGTTAGTTGATTTAGCAGTAGAATCACTCCTTGGGGGGGACTCAGGGCAAGCACCGGCTCAGCCTGCCTGCTGGATGGCCCAGGCTCTGCCACTCACTAGTTCTGGGACCTTGTCCTGTTTCTTAAACTCTGTCTTAATTTCTTCACTTTTAAAAAGGGGAGAATAATAGTACCCACCTCATAATGTTGTTGTGGCATTTAAATGAGATAATATGTATCTGTAAAGCTTTTAGTATACTGCCATGCACATGGTAAGTGCCTAATAAATGCCTCCAGCTATTATTTTCTAAAGGAATTAAAAGAAAAATATTGAAATAGCTACCAAGTATTAGGCATGGTATAGGTGATGTGCTGATACAATTTAAAATGTATTTATTTTATTAAATAAAACTACTATACGACATGTGTATGTAGAAGAATTGGAGACTAGAGCAAGCATAAGAGAGAGAGTGAGCGAGCCAGGGAGAGGCCGGGAGAGCATGAGAGACAAGGAGAGAGGAGATGGGGTGGGGGGATTGGGGGAAAGGGAGAGAGATGAGGAAAGAAACCCCCTCTCAGCAGCAACCACCGGGGACACCTTAAAAGGGCCTCTTCACACTTTTTAATGCACATACACAATTTTCTCAAAGGGGACCGTTATGCCTGTGTTTCACATCTGATCTTACATTCAGTATATCTCTAACATCTTTCTACGCATAAAGACTCATTTTTAAAAGTTTTAGAAGCTTGCGTTAATTTTACCCAAAGTTTTAAAGTTTAAAAGTCTCTTTTTGCTTTCCTGTTTTATTACGCGATGGATATTTAGAGAGATGCAAACGGGAACTAATAAAACAGCACAGCTCTCATCAGGAATCGAAGCCGCCTTGGAACAAATCTCTGCGGCCGTTTAGACTTTCTGGGAAGTCAAGTAGCGACAGGAACATCAAGTTTCCCACTTTCGGCAGAAATGCTGAAAAGTCAGAGAAAGACAGAATGGGGGGTCTACAAAGGTCAGATAGGAGCATTTTCCAAAGAGCAGCGGCTTCACGGAGGTCAAGGATGTGTCACAGGAAAAGAAGCTGAGACCCCCTGCACAGCAGGCTGGCCCCCCCTTTCCCCAAACAGGAGGCACGCCCTGGAGCCGCAGCCTCCACCCCGCCGGGCCGCAGGAGCCCTGGGGTGGGGGGGGTGTCCGGGTTTTCCTGGCCACCAGCCTCTGCCCAGCGGGTGCCAGCAGCGTCTGGGAAGGGTGACGCCTTAGCAGCCAGAACCAGGGCCGGGTGTCACCAGCCATAGTCCTTAAAAGGCAAACAAAAGCCAGCAAAGTCCACACCCTAACATTTTCCTGGGAACAGGTCACTGCCTGCTCTGGGCTCCCCTCTTTCTTTCAGGGGGCACGTGAGGGTCTCCCTGTGGGAGTGGGTGGCGGGGGGGGGGAGGTGGGGCTGTGAAAGTGGCAGGCATCCATCTCAAAAACTAAGCGGCCAGGCCCTTTGTGGAAGAGTTTCTTGTTAAAATAACGTTGGCTGTAGGGGATTTGGAAACTGTAAGACAGGCAAATGCAAACCAGCCGAGACCCCACCCCAAGTTTCAGTGCCACTGAAAACGTCTCTGTGCACTTCCATAAAATCAGCAAAAGGAGGTCACAGTGAACCTGTGTTTTTATAACCTGCTGTTTTCACTTAATGAAATATCAGAAACCTTTTTCATGTCATTAAGTGCTCTTTAGCATTACGGTTCACCTTTTCACTTTAATTTTAGAAAGGTCCCCTGGTAGGGCCTGGCACCTCTGGCTTGTTTTCCTTGAGCTTTAATGCCTGCTTTTATTGGACGAAGCTGCTGTGGTAGCAGCAAGGAAACCTCTCCCCCCCCTTTAAAAATATATCGTGGAGAAACCTTCCCCATGACCCACCAAACACCCCATTAGATCTTGACTGTTCCCTTCCCCCCAGCCCCCCAGGGCCCATGATTCCATCCTCTCCCTACCCATGGAATGTTGAGATTCACAGTTACATGCCCTGGGGATCCACCCACCCGCCAGTGCTGGGAGGTGTGGGAGGTGGGCAACATGGGAATCCCAGTGGGTTCCGTGTAATATTTTGGGTAATCTAAGCACCTCTTAAAATATATGTATATATATATATATATAAATAACATTTTTGTAAGCAAATGCACATATATGCATATATATTTATATATCATTTTGCAAGTGTTGGTATGTATTGTGAAAATTTTGATTTTTACCCACAATAAAAAAAAAAAATATCTATCTATCTATCTATCTATCTATCACGGAGGCTCCTTCTCCTCGGCTGCCGGCGCGGCCGCATGCGCCATTCCGCTGCGGAGCAGTCACTTGCCCCTGCCTCCTGCTCTCTTTCACCTGTGCACCCTGCAAAGTCTGGGGAAGGAGCCCATGCCGCACTTCCCTTGTCTGAGGAGTCACTGCAAATGCCAGGAAAGGACCTTCCAGGTCCTTTGGGGGCCGGAGGCCCTTTGCTGGGAATCGCTTCCGACCAAGCTTTGTCACGACGCCTTTCTTCCCTGCCGTATTCGAGTCAGGAAGACATCTGCGCGACTTGAACCCACAGTTCACTGAAAAGCGAAAATTCCCCTCCAGGAAATAAGAAAGAGGGTCGGCAAGGCCAATTGCTAGCTTGGTTTGCCTCCGTGCTGGCCGCCTTCGCTGGTCTAGAACTTTCCCTTTCCGATTTCTCCCACGCCTTCAGGACCTTCTTGTGAGCTCAGGGCACTAGCTGACCCAAGTATATTGATCGACGGGGTTAATTTGTTCGGTTCCCGGGGCCTCCTGGTGAGGGCAGGCCCGCCCGCACGGCGTGGTTAGCTGACCCAGCGAGCACAAGCAGCAAGGGGGGGATAAATGAATAAATAAATAGAATCTTAAAAAAAAAAAAAAAAAACCCAAAAAACAAAGACACACTCTACTTCTGTCCAGGCTGCTGCTCGGCTGACATCCTGCGGGCACCCGGTTTTCCTGCCATTCGTTTCTGGGCCCACGCTGCGCGGTGGCTCAGCTCCCGCCGAGGCCTTGCAGCCCTGCGGCTGGCGCCTGCCTTCTCCTCCCAGCCCAGCTCACCTGCCGTCCTCCACACCTGCAGCCCCTCCTTGCTCTGCTCTCACTACGCCCACCTTTGTCTCCCACCCCCAACCGCGCCCCTTTTTTTCTTTTCCACCTTCACTTCATTTCTCCTCTCCCACCTCCTGCTCGCTCTCCCCTCTCCTTCCCCTTCCGTCAGGGTGAGCCGTCCCTTGGCACCTGCCCTCCGTCCTTTCTCCCTGCTGCCACAGCCCAGGTACCAGAGGCCTTGGAGGTGAGGGTGGCTGCTGTGAGCAGAAGGCAGTGTCCCTGCCGGGTGGCCCGGGCGTGAGCACTGCCCCTGGAGCCCGTCAGAGGAGGCCAGCGCTGAGCCCCTGCCCTCGCCTTTGCCCTCTCTGTCCCTGCTACTGCGTCTGAAGCAGGTTGCGGGAGCGCTTGCCATCGGAGTGGCCACGTGGCTGTCGGCACCTGAGCTGTGGCCAGCTCACGGTGAGAGAAGCTCCAAGTGTCAGGTGCACAATGGAGTACATTCTTAGCAGGGAAAAAGAATGGTTGCTATCCCACTAATTTCTAAAATATTGAAGTAATATTTGAGATCCATTAGGTAAAGAAGATATATGATTAAAATACGTTCACTCGCTTCTTTTCATTCATTTATTTATTTTTTAAATGCAGCTACTGGAAATTTACAGTGACAGATGTGGGTCACACCTGCAGTCCTCGCTGTGTTTCTACTGGACAGCACGGGGATGGCGCTTTGAATTGTTGCTCAGAACTTGTAGATTTTCAAATGCTAAAGGCTCAGAGCTTTTTTGGAGGCCATCAGGATTTCTTTGTTCTTAATTACTTTCTTGGGGGTTTTAGAAATGGGAACAGAGTGCCTAAAAGACAAGACACATGTACTTCCAATTTATCCTAAAATTAACTTAACAGGGAAAAGACTGAAAACAGCAGCTACATCTTATTCTTGGTCAGATTTCTGGTCCATAATGTTATTCAGATTTTGAAAATGGGCCGACCCCTCTCCACCTGCCCCCTTTTGCATCCTTGAGCAAACCTAAATCTTCTGGGTGGGCCAGGCCACCGAACACACACTACAACCGGGCCCGTGTCCCGTGGGGTCTTGTCCTGGCCCCTTCTCAACTCTCCAGAGCTGCTTAGACCTGACCCCAGGCCCCAGGCCTCAGGCCCCCAGGCCCCCAGGCCCAGGAATATGAGCGGGTGAGCAGGGTGAGTCTAGCAAGTTGCTCTATGGAATCTGAACTAGAAATAGGGAAATAACAAGGCCGTTATTGACGGGGTGTGAAGATGAAAACTTGGCAAGAGACGCAGGAGAGGCCATGGTTGGGGGGCATGGCCAGCCAGTGATGGGAGGGAGAAATCTTGGGCCAGCAGGATGATGAGCAGGGAAGCCCGACTCCAGATATGCACCAGGACATTCCGAGGAGGATGGGAAGCCGCGTCGAGGCGGGCTGAGTAATGCCAGCGGCAGGTGGCTGAAGCTAAGGGCCGTGCACTGGTCCCAGTACAGATCTGAGTTTTCCTCTTGTAGCCTGGCTTTACAAAGATTCCTTTTTTTTTTTTTTTTTTGAAGCTGGGCTGTTCAACTTCCCCCGGGTTCCTGTGTTCGGGAAACATTACAATGAGCCTTTTTTTTTTTTTTTTATCTGCAAGTACTAGAAAGGCTCTCTGTTCTTGAAACCAGAGAATCTAAAGGAAATACTACCTTCTTTCTGGAAAATTTTTAGAGCTAATGATTCCCCCCCCCCCCAAAATAGCTTTTGAGTTGTAGGTATACATTCCAGAGCCTTCCCCCTTCCCACTCCTCCTTTCTGTTAGATCCACACAGAATTTTAACCAACCTACTAGAAGGCTAATGTGGTTTTTTTTTTTTTTTTTTAATATAATTTCTATCAAACCTAAAACAACCCTTCACTGATGGCTCCTAAATCAAGTAATTTAACATTACTCTTTAAAATGATTAAATCTGTGTTTGCTTTGTGTATATTAAGAGAAGGATGATCCCTTAATTTGTCAGTGGACATAATTGCAATTCTTGCCAAGCAGAATGGAAACCTACTTTCCTACGTAGTTCAAAATTGATGTTACTTAATGAGTCAGAGCTTTGGTGTAAAAATGATAAGACTTGCTACACAGAATTGAAAAACCTTATCTTTATTTCAATCACTATTTTTATTGGGCAAGAAGAACATTTTCCTCTACCCAGTTCTGAACTGACAACGATCCTTGCTGAGGTTTACAGTAAAGCAAGATATCTCCTTCACAACATATAACTTTGTTTTCTCAAATGAGTGTACTGAGCAAAGTATTTTATTTTTTTTTTAGGAGGCACTGGGGACTGAACCTGGGACCTTGTACGTGGGAAGCAGTGCTCAGTCACAGAGCTATACCCTCTCCCACTAAGTAAAGCAGTTTTAATGGAAGTTTTACTTTTATAGCTTGATAGTTATTGTTTGGCAGGTGACGGAAAGCAGTCTTGAAATACACAAAGAGGGTAAGAATGGCTTTCATATACTCATTACCTTCCAAGCTGTACTAAAAGATACCAAGGAGTTTGATTTTATTTATTTTTGCTCTGTCATTCAACGACCACATTCTACTGAGTTTTTACTGGGCACCAGGCATTGTGCTCAGTGTTTTACATGAATCTGTTATTTTTAAAATAATGTCCTGCAGGGGGCCCAGGTCAGAGAGCCAATGTCCTTCCGTGCCTCGTGTGGCGAGGAGAGGAGGCCTAGAAGGACTGTCACGTGGCCAGCCGAGGAGGCCATGCTGAGGAGCTGAGCCGAGCCGTGGCCGTGGGACGGGGCCCTCGGCAGCTTGGTAACTGGTTCTGGAGGGAGGAGATTAGGTTGATTTTTAGGGTTTTGGCTGGGGACATAGGGACGTTACTCACTGAGCTGCTCTCAAGCTTTAGGGAGATTTGGAGAGAAATATGTTGCCTTTGCGAAGTACCTATACTATTTTTATCTGTGCACAAAATGAAGTGGAGAAGGGAGGCAATTACCTGCAGGCTTTCAAGAAAAATAAGTCCTTCTATTAGGGTGGCTGCGAGAGAATGAGGGCCTCACAGCTGCAGCCACCTTGCTTTAGGGTCTCTCCCATGGAGGCAGATCATAGCCATCTTGCCTTCCCGTTGGGTCTTTAGAACTTGTGGAACTCGTCTGTGGCCCTGAGGTGAGGACAGAATTCACACCGAGGGTGTACTTGCTTCCTGCTCCTGCTATAACAGAGTACCACAAACGGAGTGACTGGAAACAGCACACGTTCACTCTCTCACAGTTCTGGAGGCCGAAGTCCTCAAATCCAGGCGTTGGCAGGATTCCAGGCCTTTTCCAGCTTCTAGAGGCCGCCTGCGTTCCTGGGCTCGCGGCCCCGTCTCTGGAGCTCGCTGTCTGACCTCTGCTTTCGTTCCCGCGTCCCCTTCTCCGGCTCACTCTCCTGTTTCCCTCCTGCAAGGACCCACCGAGACCGTCCAGGGCAATCTCCCATCTCAAGGCCCCTTTGCCCCATTAGGTCACGTGATCACAGGTTCTGGGGATCAGGACAGCGACATCTTTGGGGGACCGTGATTTTGCCTACGAGAGCGTCTGGTCCCTGAAGGAACAAAGCCAGGTATTGCTGCTCCCTCCTCTTTCTTTCCTCTTTCTTCAAATCCTAAAGGGTTTTGGGTCAAACCTGCAAGATGACGTGTTGTCTATAAATGTTTTCGGTAAACGGGAGTTGGGCGAGGCTCCTTTCCGTGAGCTGTGCTGTCCACTGAGAACGGTTTCATCGTTATTTGAAGTCTGTTGCTATGCTATGTTGGAAGGGGACACTGAAGCGACTTAAGTGAATTTTCAGTGTGTATAAAAATGTTAAGCGGAACAAACAGGGAAAATTAGGGTAAGCCCCCTAAAACCCTCACTTTAGGGGGTCTTGCATTCTTGGGGGTGGGGGCACCAGGAGCTCCTCCTTTCCTGGAAGAACCTTCACAGTATCAGGCACTTCCTCCAAGCACCCCCAGGCGGACGCAGAGGCCCACCCCCACCCCTTTCTTCCAGGGCACGCTTTATTTTGGGACATCTACTCCTTTATTTTCTAGTTCTTTGCTTACTTCTCTCTCACTAGATGGAACTTAAGCCGAGATCCTGCTTATTCCCCGGTGCATCCTTTTCCGCCTAACATCCTCCCACCAAGAACTGCAGACTGGATGAATAAATGAGGGTAATTCTCTTTCTACAACAGGTGCTAAGCCCTGGCTTTCCCTTAATGTTTCTATTTTACATTTCTCATTGACTGGCAGGGATACTGTAATTGTAAGTGAGATAATTTCTCTAATGAGCTGACATTCCTTGGAGGAATGCTTTGTTAGGCTAAGGCTCATGTGCAGCTATCAGAGGATGTGGTGAGCTAAAATTTGCTATTTTCCTTCAGTTCCGCCTACAAAGTTTTGGTTGGGAAAACTCGTGTCCATGGTAAATTTGAGGCCACTGGCAACAATGTACACAAATTTACACAGCGCCTGGCAAATGGAAGGCACTGCATAGGCTTTGTACAAAGACAGAATGGATTGGTTAATTAATGAGAAGAGCTATGCCTGCTGGCCATCACACTCCTAGCAGCACGTCTTTTAGAAAAGTAAAAAAAGAAACCCTGAGGGGAAACAGATGTGGCCCAAGTGATTGGGCTTCTGTCTGCCATATAGGAGGTGCAGGGTTCGATTCCTAGGGCCTCCTGCTGAAAGGCAAGCTGGCCCGCGTGGAGTGCGGGTCCGCGCAGAGAGCTGGCGCAGCAAGATGACGCAACAAAAAGATACACAGAGGAGAGACAATAAGGGACGCAGCAGACCAGGGAGCTGAGGTGGTGCAAGAGATTGAGCACCTCTCTCCCACTCCGGGGGGTCTCAGGATCGGTTCCTGGAGCACAAAACAGTAGAGGGGTGTGTGTGTGTGTGTGTGTGTGTAGAAAAAAAGAAACCCTGAATCTTGCATGTGAATTCATTAGTTCCTTGTTGCTGATGAAGCAGAGAGCATTTTCTCTTCAATTCTCACCGTGCGTGTTTTAGTCAGTTTCTGCTGCAGTAACAAACACCCCCCACCCCCGGTCGCAGTGGTTTACAGCAACAACCATTCTTGCTCATACTATGGGAAGGCTGTGGCTTTGCCGGGCATAGCTGGCTCCAGTGGCTCATTCCTGGACAAAAGCAGCAGGCAGCCCTGGGGCTCTTCTCAGGGCCGAGGCCACAGCTCAGGGGGTTAGGGGACAGGGGCAAACCACGGAAGTGCGTTTCAGGCTTCTGCTCCCCCACCTGTGTTGTGTCCGCTCACACTGCCCACAGGCTGTCACATGGCCAACCCGGAGCTGCCGCAACGGGGAAAGCCCCTACCCGGAGGAGAGTCACCGGGGTGGGGAGGAGACCAAAATGTGAACCAGTATGCAGTCCCCTGCAGTCTGCATCTGCCCGTCTGTCAAGCCACTCTATGGCCTTTTGCAGTATTAATTACCTGCTAGGCCTTAAGCCTGGGGCTCAATTCACAGTCTGAATTATACAGGTTTTCCGTAGGTTCTACATAAATAAGCCTCGGAACTTTAGCTAAATTTAGTTAGAGTGACAATTTTAATTATGTAAGTATGTCAATGTTTCTATAGGCTGACGAGGGTCAGTTATCTTCACATCTGGGGACGCCGCGCCCGCCCGCAGCGATGGACTTACATGAAGTAGAGCTATCGGGGCATAGTTACAATAAGGAAGGGTTTCTTGACTGGTGGAGTCAAGAAAGATCTGGAAAGGGTAAAAGGTCTTGCTTGCGGATGATGAAATCATTTCTCTGTTCAAAGGAGAAAGCTGGGCCCGTCGGTGGGTTTCTGCCAATTCTCTGCTTATAGTACTTTGAATTGGGAAATAAAGACGTCTTTTTAACACAGATGGTGTTAAAATTCTTCTAACATCAGTAAAATGGCATCAAAAAACTTAGAAGCTGGCTTTATGCAGAAAATGAAAATAGCAAGAGAAAAAAAGATATGAGAAAATATAACTGAGCATTCAGTGCTTATTCTCGGGAACAAAACATTACAGTTAATTCTGGCTGTAACTTGCATTTGTATTCATGCTTTCAATAAACATTTAATCTGTACCTACTAAGTGATGGGCCCTGCTCTGCTAAGAAACTATACAATTTATAGTTAAAGATAGGATCCAATCAGCTACAAATATCACCATCACCATCACTCTTCGTTGGACTTTTATGCTTACCCTTTCAAAGAGAGAATAGGATTTTTTGGACTATATCTTACTATCTCCAGTGATAAGAGTTTAAATGCTAAAGAAATGACAGGTGATTATATAAATACTTTCCCAACTCCCCAGGCACTTCTAATTAGCTCTGGAATGTTTTCACATGACAAGGGTCCTCTCTGTGACAGCAGATTTATTGTTTGCTTTGGGCACAGCCTGAGGCCGTTGCATTTGGATAATACTTCTTAGGTTACCTCTTTGGAAAGTCAAAGAGCCAGCAGTTCTGTAGGGGGCTCAGACACCAATCACTTTCTTTTTTTCATGAAAACCTGCACTGGCGATTTTTCTCAAGTGAAAAATATTTGTCACCGTCGTTGCTATGTGGCACCACTCGGTCCACCTGGACGCTGGCGACGGAGGGTGTCTGCTCCGTGGTGGAGACCAACCTGTCTCCAACCAGAGCCCCCTCCGGGCCTGCTTCCAGGCCGCGCGCACAGAGGAGGGCGGTGGCTGCCTTGTGGCTCCTGTCATTATCCCCATTTTTTAGACTAGAAAACGGAGGCAAAGGGAGCTTAGGGCATTCGTACAAGGTCCCCTCACTAGTCACCGCCAGGGCTGGGCTCTGAACCCAGGCAGGGGAGCTCCATGGTGCTGCCAGTCCAAAGGCTCGAGAGCTTGTTAACGCTAAAGCGGGCTCCTGCCACCCTCGGGCCGCCAGCTGGCTTTTCTGACGCGCCCAGTGAGGGCCGGGAGCTTGTCCTCGCGTCCGCTGACGCAGAAGAACTTTTCTCAGGTCCTCGCGGCGTTGAGTTGCAAAACAATAAAGCGAACACGCACACTCACTCCCGTGCCCAAAAGGGCGCTGGGCGCTTCTCCACCCGAAAGGCTCGACTCGGGCCTGAAGTGACCAGGCCTTGCCCAGAACACACGCAGTCACAGGCGCAGGCTCGGGGGCAGGGAGACAAGAAGGCGCTGCCCACCCCCCCAGGTCCGGGCACTGCCCGCAGCACGCGGGGCCACCTCCCCTCGGGCCCCCCGGGTCTCCGCCTCCCAGGCCCGAGCGGGCACTGCGCGCGGCGGGGACAGCCTGGGCCCGGGCGCTGCGGGAGTGGGGCGCCGCTGCCCGCGGTCTGCTCTGGGGAGGAGGGCGGGAGCACCCCCCCACCCCCGGGCCCCCCCCATCCCCGGGCCGCGCTCCCGCGGGCGCCAGCATCAGTCGGAGTGGGGGTGGCTGGGAGGGAGGACAGCGCCCGGCTAGGGAGGAGAAGAGGAGGGGCGGGCAGTGAGAGGGGCTGGGCCCTCCCCCCCTCCCTCCCCTCCCCCGCGCAGAGCCCTCCGCGGCTCCCCCAGGTTATCCCACCCCTCCCTTGCCCTGGCCCCGCGCCGCCCTCGCCGCCCTCGCCCACCTGCTTGTCCCCGTCCCAGTCTCCCCCCCGGGCGTGCTCGCTCCCTGCACGCGGCCCGCGCGTCGGTGGGTTTGGCCTGCGCGGCGGCGGCGGCGGCGGCGGCGGCGGCGAGGGGCGGGCGCGGAGCCGGCGTGAGTCACCCGCACCTGGGGCGCGGAGCGGAGACGCGGCCGGAGCCCTAGCGCAGCCGCAGAGCCCAGCGCCCCTCGCCCCCCGCCGGCCCTAGGCGGTGCGGGGCCGGGGCATGCCCCAGCGGCCCCTCGGAGCCCCCCGCCGTCGCCATGAACCCCTCGTGTGCGCGCTGCGGGAAAGTCGTGTATCCCACGGAGAAAGTCACCTGCCTGGACAAGGTGAGCGGGGCGGCGGCACCTGCGCGAAGTGGCGGCCTCGCGGGCAGGGTCGGGGACGGCGTCGGGGTCGGCCCGGGTGCGAGCGGGGCACGGTCGGGCGCCTGCCCGTAGCCACCCCCACCCCTACCCCCCTGCGCCCCTTCTCCCGGCTCCCTTAGCCCCTGCGCCCCCTCAACTCCCACCCTTCCGCCTGCGCCCCCACCCGCCGCGCCACCCCGCTCGCAGGCGGCGCCCCGCATGCAGGCGGCGAGGTGGCGCGGCGAGCGGTAATTAATATGTCACCGGCGGCCGCTGCCGCAGCGCTGGGAATAACCCCGCCCGGGCGCCGGGGCTTCCCAGCGTGGGCCTGGGCGACCCCCGGCCTGACCCCCTGCCCTCCCGGGGCGTGGGTGGAGTGGACGCGCCTGGGGGCGGCCGGGCGCAGGCGTCCCCCTGAAATGACACAAACGCCTGGTTATCGCCGGCTGGCCGAACGCCCGCGCTCGGGGCAGAGTCCCTCGCCCGCAATTTCGGGGCTGGGCTGCCTGGCTGCGGGGCGGCGCGTGGTCGTGGAGACCCTACGGACCCCGCGTCCCAGCGCCTGGCTCTCGGTTCTTTTCCCGGCGAATCCACCCCCTCCGTGGTCCCGTTTCTCCCGCACCCACGCTCAGAGCCCCTTTGCGTGAGCTCGCGGGGTAGAGCGCGCAGGGCAGAGCCAGGGCTGCCCCTCGGGAGGCTGCGGGTGTGGGAGGGTGGAACTGAAAACGCGGCTCTGACCGCCGCCGGCTTTCTGGACGCCCCTGAGAGCAGGTCGACGTGCCCAGAGCGGCTTCCCCCTCGGCTTCCCTGGGGGGCCGCGGTGCAGTCGCTGCGCCGGCCCCCCGTAGCCACTCTGGAAGGACCCTGGACGGTAAACTCCTCCCTCTTTCCAGTACTGGCATAAAGGCTGCTTCCACTGTGAGGTCTGCAGGATGGCTCTGAACATGAACAACTACAAAGGCTACGACAAGAGGCCCTACTGTAACGCGTGAGTATCGCCCTGTGGCCAGGGTGGCTGCTTGCAGGGCAGGTGGGCGGCTGTGCCTGTTCCAAGAACTGACTCTCGGTGGCCAGGTGGGGTGTGGCCGAGAACCTGTGTCTGCCACAGGCGCTGAGGCCAAGCACTTTGTCGAAGGTCATTGCCTTTATGGTTTTCAAACGTGTGGGTATTTTTTGTGTCTTTCAACCAGAAGGTTAGAGTTGGAGGTTGCAGAGTTAGGGACCCTGGTTCAGAGGCTGTGGCCATCAGGCTCCAGGGGGGGTGGGCTCCCAAGTGCAGGCCAGGTGGCTGCCGTTTCCCTTTTGATGACCTGGTGCTGCCTCTCTGCAGTTTTCTGGCTGAGCCTGATTATCGGGAAAGCAGCCTGGCTCACCGGTGCTCAGCTGAGAACCAGGGAACTGAGGCAGGTAACTCGGCTGTTGGTAGCAGAGGGGCGCTCTTTGGCAGGCTTTGCCAGGTTTTTGAGAGAATGCCGTCAGCTCACATTTGGTCCTGGTCCACCCGCAGCTCACACATGACCCCTTCCGTCTTCACCATCATCCCCACTGACACCTCGAAGGAAGGGGCACGTGGTGCGGGTGAGCCCTGGTGGGGCTCGGATGTCCGTTTTCCCAGTGGCCCCCTGAGCCCCGGGCATGGCTTCCTGTATCCTGTGCGTGCCCCCGCCCTCCGCTGTTTGCACCTGGAGCCTCTCGGTTAGGTTGTTGGGCCTTTTTCTTGGCTCCCCTGTGGACCCCTGGCCTTGGGCTGGAGCATGGGGGGGGGGGCGCTGTGGTCCCTGGAGCTTCTGAAGCAGATGCCTTGAGTCCTCATCACGCCCCGGGAGTGTGTTGTAGGAGGCAGGCCAATTTTGGTACCCAGAGGCAATGTGCCATTTCCTCTCTGGAGGGAGAATTTTTTTTAAACCTCTATGTCTCCGTCAGGTCCCAGCTGCGTGCTTTAGAGGCAGACCAGAAACTTTTGCAGAAATTAGAAAATGAGGGCACTGGACAGCATCGGGGACTTTCTTGGAGAAGTGAGTCCCAGATATCCCTAAACTTGTGGATGTTTTCAGCCCTTCTGTAGCATGCCTCTTCGGGGTAATGTGAAGCAGACGTTGGTGTCTTGGTCTCCTGCTCCCCTTAAAGAGGCATGGGCAGCCACCTAGGACCCAAGGCCGGTGGTGGCAGCGGCGAGAAGGGAAGGGATCCCGCCTTTCTTCCTGTAGTGCTTCAGCCCATGGCCTGGCTCCTCCTCTGAGGGCTGCATCGAGATGCTTCACGGCTCTGCAGGCCCGAGTTTAACGGGGTGATAACAATGCCTTTGGGTGCCCCTGGTGGGTCTGGGGGAATGAATTAGGAGGGGGAGAGGAAGACAGGAGAGAAAGTAAAGGAGGAGAAAACGAAAATTAAAAAAAAAAAAGTAGATATATATGGAAAGATAAAGAACTGAATGAAGGAGAAAGAGAAATGTTAAAAACCCCTGACAGGACAAGCGGAGGCCATGGAGCTGTTGATTGCCTTGTGCCCCAGAGGACTCACTACCTGCTGCTTGGTTTAAGCTCATTCCAATTGAAAAGGACTACCAGACTCTGCTGCAAGCCATGCACGACTCAGGAAGGCTGGCCTGTGCTCGGACCTCATCGTGAGCTGGCGCCTGTTTAGACCTGGACACAGACAGGCACCCTTTATCCGTAGGAAACATCCTGCCGTGTTTTATTGGCAAGCCTTATTTTTAATACTTTACATATCTCTGAATGGAGTGTTTACGGATTTTCTCCCTAAGATTTTTTATGTGAGTCCGGTGCTTTTACTATTCGTTTTAAGTTGGATTATGTGGGTAGCACCTCAGATTTTTTGTTCATCTGCAGCCTGGTGGCCTACTTCCTTGAGCACATGGAGGAGAAGACAGGAAACATCCTTCCTGGGTGAGGGAGTGGAGGGAGCTGATGATGTACATTTGTTTGCTTCAGACTGATAAGCTGCCTCCAGAGAACGGAGCCAGGCAAGGTGGCTCGGGAGCCCTTGTTCTCAGCTCTTGTTTTCCTGAGGGTTCAGGTAGCCCTGAAAGCTTGGGGTCAGCCTGGGAAGTCCTGTGACAGTCTCCTCTGAATCAGCTGGAGTGTGTCCCCAGCTGCGCCCTTGAGTCTTGGCCAGAGGACCATAATCTCTCTGGGTCAGTGGTGGAAAATACTCTCAGACCTGTACTACTGAAAGATGACATATTCTACATTAGCTTTGTAAAGCAGTGTTCTAGCTGCACCTAGCTTGGTACGAGATTCAACATACATATATACTTCAATGAAAATGACTCGTCTTCTTCCCCCAGAAACTTTTTATTGTGGATATTTTCAGACATACAAAATGGTTGAATATCTTTATACCCTCCACTGAGATTCAACTATTAACATTTTGCCCCCTTTGCTTCATATTTTTATCTACCTAAATATACATACCAGCCTTTTTATTGTTGTTGGACCATTGAAAAGGCAGGGCATTTCGTCCCTAAAATCAACAGCATGCACCTGCGAAGAATAAGGACATTTTCTCAAAGAATCACAGCCAATAGCATACCTAAGAAAACTGATACACATTTCATAATATCTAATATCCTGCTCCCGTTCACATTTCCCCCATTGTCCCGAGAATGCCTTTTGTAGCTTTTGTTTACTTTAAACCCAGGATCCAGTCAAGGCTTATACTTTACATTTAGTTGTCATGAAAATATCTCCTTTCTTGGTTAGGGGAGATTCAAAAAATCAGTTCTTTAATTTCTGATGTCATTCCTTTTGATTTCCATAATCTCTCATTATTTTCAGAAAGAGGATTGAAATAGCATTTCTTGAGACAAAACATAATTAAGAACCCTTAAAATAAATACTAAGAACATGCTTTAAAAATTTGAAGGCATGAGCAGAGGCATTTAGAATCATTTTAAGAAAACATGAAGGAGTCTTATTCCAATCATTACCTGAGGGCATTTAAAAAATGGAATGAAGTAGTGACTACCAATTCAGTTTAAATCTGTTGCTTGTTTATATTATGTGTTTAGAGAGAACCAAGTTTCTGTTTGATTTTTTGCAAAGGAGAGCATGTATAAAATATAATTTACTTGATATTTAAATTTTGATCTTTTCATAACTCCATTGGGGCACAACACACATCTAGGTGCTGCTGCAGCACGGCACACTGTTAAAATATGTAAAAACACATTGGTCTTCCTGAATGCATGCCGTATTTTCATATGCAGCCAATGGGCTATTTAGCACAGTAGGAGTCTTTTCTTTGCCTTCGTCATACCTGCAAAGAAAAGAGGACTGGGCAATGTTTTTATTGCCCAGAGGTGCTGAGAAAATAACACTAGATTAGACGGAACGGATAGCTCATGTTTATATGCAAAGTTATATGGCAAATTGAACTACAGCTATTTTGATACCCAACAAGTCACACAAAGAATATAAACCCAAGCCATTTGTCAAAGAAATGATTAAATGTATTGTGTATAAAAGCCAAAATTGCATACGTTATGTGTTTATAAAAAATAGAGCATTTCTTAAAATTTTAGGAGAAACAATGCTACTCAGGAATAGCAGTGCCTTGAGATGTCATGTCATTTTACATCTTAGGGACGGTCATGATGCAATAGTTTAACATGACCTTAGCCAATAAATCCCCCAAATCATCACTTTGGCAAAAATTTTTTGGGGGCCGAAAACTGGTGCTGATCTGTTTAAGGTATCCTGTAGCTATGTCAAACGTATCTTTAAATATGGGGCTAAAAGAACACAAATATCTGTGCTCAATGTGTTTAGTTCTCCTTCCAAATGAAATTCCCTCCAGCCAAATAGCTTCACTTAACATAATTATGGAAGGCTTTACAAGTAAAGCAGCAGGAGCTGTATATTGAGTTTGCTTTTGCTCTGCCTGTGTTAGTATTCTCTTTCGGGAATATTTTTGGAGGTCTCCTGCCTGGAATATGCTGAGCTAGGTGCTGCTTGCTATGAGCCTCTGGGCTCACACCAGCTTCCCATACGTGAGTCACCAGCTTCCCATACGCCCCATACGTCACCATACGTCACCATACGCCCCATACGTCACCATAAGTGAGTCACCAGCTTCCCATACGCCCCAGGGTGACGGTCTAAGCCTGTGTACTGCTGGCTCTCCTTCACTTTCTCTCTTGGTCCGCCCTTGTTAGTGTCTTTACTAAGGGACAATCAGAGGATGTGGAAGCAAATTATATTTAGACCTGTTTCTCCACCATGTATTTTACTTGCCTCTCTTTGGGCCTCCCAAACCTGGTTCTAGAACACTCCAAGGAGCTGCCTTCACTCGAGGGGATTTAGGAGAGTCTCACTACTCAGTTAGCTTTAATCACTTACAGACTTTTCATGGAGGTCAGCAGGGTGTAGTTGGAGTTTTAGAGCAAAACAGCACAGGATTGGAATCCCTCATGTCCTGTGAGCAAGTGTCTCCATCGCTAAGCTTCATCGTTCTCATCTGTAAAGTGGGAACAGCACTTCCCCCCAGGGCAGAGTGTGCCAAGGCCCCAGCCCAGCCCCAGCCCCAGCCCCCAGCCCACCTGCACAGGTAGATGGGAAGGTTTATAGCAGTGCTTTTCACACTGGGGAGTGCCTCCCATTAGAAGGCTGTAACCAGAATTAAAAAGAAAGAGAAAGAAAGAAGGAAAGGAAATAACAAGATGGAATGAAAGAGAAAGAGAAAACATCAGTGTGGTGTTTTGGCAAAAGTTTGTTTTTTCTTTCCCCCAGTTGTATGTGTAAATGTATGTCCTGGATCATGATGTAAAAATTATTTTTACTGGAATTGGCGGTCAGGAAAGCTTGAGGAACCCTGAATTAGTTCTATAGCCTTAATGCCCCTTACACCCGAGAGGTGGGATTGCAAAGACAACACTTGCTGCTGGTGGCCATTGCTGGCGCTCTGCCTGTGCCGAAGTGCCCTTCCCCAGGCCCC
>JAKSZT010000049.1:4648702-4663868 GCA_026826555.1 Tolypeutes matacus | reverse complement strand
ACTTTCTCTAAGGAATAAATAGCATAATGTGTAGTTATGTTGTACATGTTAGCTAGAATTGTTTTCGCGTATTCTCGTTGAGACTATCTGGATCTTAAAGAGAGCTTCAAGGATATTTTGGGATGGGAAAATATTCAAAGTTTTAGAAAAGAGAAGGAAAGATTGGAGAAATTACAAACTGATAGTGGTTTGACATTAGTTTCTGGCAAAATTCTCATATTGATAATTAAGGAGATGGTTTTTGAGGATATAAAAAACAAAGTCCTAAGAACCGTTCGTGCAAAGCAAAATTAGCCTTATTGTTTGGTGTGGACGAAGGCAGATGTATGCAGAGTGAACTTGAGGTTTCTTTTATAGGTATTTGATGCTGTTGACATTTATTCCGATTCTGTTTTTGTTTAAATTGCATCTGAATTACAGATGCCTGTGATCGGTGTTTCTTCATTTGTCTTTCATAAAAACTGCACTAATATTTTCAAGGTGTGATAATCTTCTCTTCCACCCAGGACCTTGTGATGTTATGTCCATCCTAAGTGTGTGAAACTATTACGAAATTGTTCTCTGATGGATTGTTTCTGATCAGTGGAAAAGGGAACTAAAATATTTATAGGAAAATTTCAAATTTCAAGTGGAAGAGGCAAGAAGTACAGTTAAAATTTCATAGAAAATGACAAAGTGCTTGCCACTTTATTTTAAAAAGGGAGGATAATCTCATGACTGATCTTGGCTTTAATTCAAGTTAAAGATTCTCATGTGAAGATTTATAGTAGTATGACAATTTATACTTTTGAATTTTAATGTTTTTTTTTAAGAGAACTTGTGGGTTTACAGATGACGCATAAAACACAGATTCCCATATACCACCCCACCACCAACACCTTGCATTGATGTGGAACATTTGTTACAACTGATGGAAGCACATTTTTATAATCGTACTATTAACTATAGTCCATGGTTTAACTTATGGTTCACTGTTTGCTTTGTGCAGTTCCGTGGATGTAAAAAAAAAAAAATTTTTTTTTCCTAGTAACATACATACAACCTAAATTTTCCCCTTTTAACCACATTCAAATATGTAAATCAGGGCTGTTAATTAGGTTTACAAGGTTGTGCTACCATCACTACCATCCATTACCAATATTTCCCAAATAGAAACTCTGTACATTTTGAGCGTTAACTTCCCATTTGCTCCTTACCCCTTCCCCTAGTAACCTATATTCTAGATTCTGATTATGAGTTTGCTCGTTCTAATATTTCATATCAGTGAGATCATACAATATCCTTTTGTGTCTGGCTTATTTCATGCAACATGGTATCTTCAGTTTCATCCATGTTGTAGCATGTATCAGCTTTATTCCTTTTTATGACTGAGTAATATTCTATTGTATGCATATACCACATTTTACCTCTCCATTCATCAGTTGATGGACACTTGGTTGCTTCCATCTCATGGCAATTGTGAATAATGCTGCTATGAACATCAGCGTGCAAATATCTGTTAAAGTACCTGTTTTCAATTCTTTTGGGATATACCTAGTAGTGGGATTGCCGGGTCATATGGTAATTCTCTATTGACCTTTCTGAGGAATCGCCAAACTGTCTTCCACAGCGGCTGCTCCATTTCAAATTCCCACCAGCAATGAATGAGTGTTCTATTTCTCCACAACCTCTCCAGCACTTGTAATTTATTTTTTTCCCCCAAATGGTAGTCATTTCTAGTGGGTGTGAAATGGTATCTCATTGTGCTTTTTTTTTTTTTTTTTAACAAATCAATTTTATTGATACATGTTAATAAAGCATAAATCCATCCAAAGGATACAGTCAGTGGTATTGGAATAATCACATAGTTGTGCATTCATCACTTCAGTAATTTTTAAACCGTTTTCATTATTCCAATAATAATAAAAAGCAAAACAAAGTTCATCACTTCTCAATCTCTCTATGCTTCCCTCTCTGTACATAGCTGCTACTGTTTCTTTCTCTCTAGTGTATTTATATTTTGTAAAAACAGTCTTATATATGCAGTATCACCCATATTCATATTTTACATGAGGTTTTACTATCCTGTATAGTCCCATATGACAGGTTTTCACTTTCCTCCTAGTAATATACATGATTTAGACTGTCCCTTACAACCAGTCATACCCATATAACAGCTCTGCTCGGTACCAGCACTGATGTGTTTTCACCTTTCTATTCATTTCCAAAGATATACAAACAACCTTTTAATCAGTTCTGCACAGACTAGTCATCAACTTTCCATTCTCTAGGCTCATTCTATTTTCTGGTGGCCTGTATTCTAATTATTAACTCCTTGAGTTTGCATAATATGTTTAGTTCATAAAAGCATAACTATACAGTATTTGTCCTTTTGTGTCTGGCTTGCTTCACTCAACATAATGTCCTCCAGGTTCATCCATGTTGTCATATGCTTCACGACTTCATTTCTTCTTACAGCTGCTTAATATCCCGTTGTGTGTATACACCACAATTTGTTTATCCATTCATCAGTTGATGGACACTTTGGTTGTTTCCAAGTTTTGGCAATGGTGAATAATGCTGCTATGAACATCGGTGTGCAGATGTCTGTCTGTGTCACTGCTCAGTTCTTCAGGGTATATACCCAGTAGTGGTATTGCAGGGTCACATGGGAAATCTATGGTTAAGTTCCTTAGGGACTGCCAAACAGTCCTCCACAGTGGCTGTGCCATCCTGCATTCCCACCAACAGTGAAGAAGTGTTCCTGTCTCTCCACATCGTCTCCTACACTTGCAGTTCTCTGTCTTTTTAATAGTGGCCATTCTGATAGGTGTGAAATGATATCTCATTGTAGTTTTGATTTGCATTTCCCTAATCGCTAGTGTGGCAGTGTGAGATTATTTTATGAATCCCCAAAAAGAGAAATATGGTGTTTGTAAACTGGTCTGTTCATCTGGGTGTGATGCCCTTTGACTGCATTAGATTCAGCTGACATGTCCTGATTAAATTACCTGTTAAGATTAGGGCTTTGATTTGATCATGTCAGTAGGGCGTGACTCAGGATTGAGTCCCTGCCCCCTTGGTGGGCTGATATAAACAGGCACTCACTCAAGAAGATGCATGGGGGGAGAGAGAATTTCCAGCTTGACTTTGGACAGCGAGCATCTCCTGGGAACTCATCAAGGACCTTCACCGGAGCCCCTGGTTTGCAGCCTGCTTGTGGGATTTGGATTTCTGCATCCCCACTGTCACATAAGAGAATTTTATAAAATCTCATACTATTTACAGGTATCTGCTGTCAGTTCTGTTTCCCTAGAGAGCCCTGACTAATACAGCTAGTGTTGTTGAACATTTTTTCATGTGTTTCTTCATCATTTGTATTTCTTCTTTGGACAATTGTCTTTTCAAGTCTTTTACCCATTTTTAATTGGGTAGTTTGTCTTTTTATTGTTGAGGTATAAGATCTCTTTATATATCATGGATATTAAACCCTTAGCAGATATGTGATTGCCAAATATTTTTTCCTGTTGAATTGGCTTCCTTTTCACTTTTTGGCAAAGTCCTTTGTTATGCAAAAGTGTTTAATTTTGAAGAGGTTCCATTTATCTACTTCTGTTACTCGTGCTTTGGGTATAAGGTTTAAGAAACTACTGCCTACCACAAGATCTTTAAGATGTTTCCCTACATTTTCTTCTAGAAGTATTCCAGTTATAACTTTTATATTTAGGTCCTTGATCAATTTTGAGTTAATTTTTGTGTAACGTGTGAAATGGGGGTTCCTCTTTCTTTCTTTTGGATATGGCTGTCCAGTTCTCCCAGCACCATTTGTTGAATAGACTGTTCTGGCCCGGCTGGGAGGGCTTGACAGCCTTGTCAAAAGTCACTTGGCTGTGGGGAGCGGATGTAGCTCAAGTGGTTGAGTGCCTGCTTCCGTGTCCTGGGTTCAGAACCAGCACCTCTTTAAAAAAAAAAAAATCACCTGACTGTAGATGTGAGTCTATTTCTGAGTTCTTAATTCGGTTTCATTGATTGATCTGTGTGCCAGTACCATGCTGTTTTTACAGTTTTTACCACTGTAGCTAAATAATATGCTTTAAAGTCAGGAAGTGAGAGTCCTCCAACTTTGTTCTTTTTTTTTTTAAGACATTTTGGCTATTCGGGGCCCCTTACCCTTCCAAATAAATTTGATAATTGGCTTTTCTGTTTCTGCAAAAAAGGCTGTTAGGATTTTTTTGGGATTATGTTGACCTTGTAAATCTGTTTGGGTAGAATTGACATCTTAACGGTATTTAATCTTCCAGACCATGAACACAGAATGCCCCTCCAATTATTTAAGTTGTCTTCGGTTTCTTTTAGCAATGTTTTTATAGTTTTCTGAATATAAGTCCTTTATGTCCTTGGCTAAGTTTATTCCTAAATATTTGATTCTTTTATTTGCTATTATAATAGGAATTTTTTTCTGATTTCCCCCTCAGATTGCTCATCAGTAGCGTATAGAAACACTATTGATTTTTGCATATTAATTTTGTATCCTGCCACTTTGCTGAATTTGTTCTGGTAGGTTTGTTGTGGATTTTTCAGGATTTTCTAGATATTGTATCATATCATCAGCGAATAGTGAAAGTTTTCCTTCTTCCTCTCCTATTTGGGTGCTTTTTAATCCTTTATCTAGCCGAATTGCTCTAGCTAGAATTTCCAAGCACAATATTGAATAACCGTGGTGACAGTGGGCATCCTTGTCTTGTTCTTGATCTCAGCTGGAAAGCTTTCAGTCTTTCATCATTGAATACGATGCTAGCTCTAGGTTTTTCATATATGCACTTTATTGTATTGAGAAAGCTTCCTTCTAATCCTATCTTTTGGAATGTTTTTATGGAGAAAGGGTGCTGTATTTTGTCAAATGCCTTTTCTGCATCAATGTCCCCCCTCTCATTTCTGATTATATTTATTTGTGTCTTCTCTCTTTATTTCTTTGTCAGTCTAGCTAAGGGTTTGTAGATTTTGTTGCTCTTCTCAAAGAACCAACTTTTGGTTTTGTTGATTTTCTCTTGATTTTTTTTTTTTTTCTTTTTTCCTCGATTTAATTTTATTTCTGCTCTGATCTTTACTATTTCTTTCCATTGGCTTAGTTTGGGATTAGTTTGCTGTTCTTTTTCTAGTTCCTCCAGTTGTGTAGTTAGATCTTCTATTTTAGTTCTTCTTTTTTTTTTTTTTTCTGTTTATAAGGAGGTACTGGGATTGAACCTGGGACCTCGTATGTGTGAAGCAGGCACTCAACCATTGAGCTGCACCTGCTGGGCTCTTCTTTTTTAATGCAAGCATTGAGGGCTATAAATGTTCCCTCAACACTGTCTTTACAGTGACCCATAGGTTTTGATATGTAGTGTTCTCATTTTCTTTTGTCTCAAGATAATTTGAATTCTCTTGCAGTTTCTTCTTTGAACCACTGATTATTTAAGAGTATGTTGTTTAATCTCCATATATTTATGAATTTTCACTTTTTCTATTGATTTCCAGCTTCATTCTGTTATGATCAGAGGAAGTGTTTTGTTAATATTGAGTCTTCTTTTGTGACCCAACATATAGTCTATCCTGGAGAAGCATCTGTGAGTACTTGAAAAGAATGTGTATCCTGCTGTTTCGGGGTGCACTGCTCTATAGATGTCTGTTAGGTCTAGTTCATTTATCATATTTTTTAAGCTGTTTCTTTATTCTCTGTCCAGATTTCTGTCCAATACTGAGAGTGGTGTATTGAAGTCTTCAATTATTATTGTAGAGACATCTATTTTTCCCTTCAGTTTTGCCAGTGTGTGTCTCATGTATCTTGGGGCACCCAGATTAGGTGCATAAATATTTAGTATTGTTATTTGTTCTTGGTGAGTTGCCCCTTTTATTAATATATAATGACCTTCTTCACCCTTTATAATAGTTTCGCATTTAAAATCTATTTTGTGCGGTGTTAGTATCACTACTCCAGCTCTTTTTTGGCTACAATTTGCATGGAATATCTTTTTCCAGCCTTTGACTTTTAACCCGGTTGTGTCCTTACATCTGAGGTGAGTCTCTTGTAAATTTTTTCTTCCCTTTTTTTTTTTTAAAATAGTAGCCATTCTAGTGGGTGTGAAATGGTATCTCATTGTGGTTTTGATTTGCATTTCCCTAATGGCTAATGATGTTGAGCATCATTTTATTTCCTTTTTGGCTATTTGTATATCATCTGTGCAGAAATTTTTATTCAAGTCTTTTGCCCATTTTTAAATTGGGTTGTATTTTTGTTTTTGTGTTTTAGGATTTCTTTATATATTCTGGATATTAAACCCTATCAGATATGTGGTTTTCAGATATTTTCTCCTGTTGTATTGGTTGTTTTACTTTCATGATAAAGCCTTTGGTGCACAAATGTTTTAATTTTGATGAGGTCTCATGTATCTATATTTTCTTTTGTTGCTTGTGTTTTGGGTGTAAGGTCTAAGAAACCATTGCCTAACACAAGGTTCTGAAGATGCTTCCCTACCCTTTCTTATAGTAGTTTTATAGTTCTGGTGCTTATATTTTTTAAGTCTTTGATCCATTTTGAGTTGATTTTTGTACATGATGTGTGGTGGGGTTCCTTCTTTTTTTTTTTGCAAATGGAGATACAGTTTTCCCAGCACCATTTGTTGAAGAGACTATTCTTTCCCAATTGAGAGGTCTTTGTCACCTTGTGAAAAATCAGTTGACCATAAATGTGAGGGTTGATTTCTGAACTCTTAATTCTATTCCATTGGTCTCTCTATCTGTCCTTGTGCCAGTGTCTTGCTGTTTTGATTACAGTGGCTTTGTAATAAGTTTTAAGATCAGGAAGTGTGAGTTGTCCAACTTTGTTCTTTTTCAAGATGGCTTTGGCTATTAGGGGCCCTTACCCTTCCATATAAATTTGATGTTTCACTTTTCCATTTCTGCAAAGAAGGATGTTGGAATTTTGATTGGGATTGCATTGAATTTGTAAGTTGTTTTGGATAGAATTAACATCTTAACAATGTTTAGTCTTCCAATCCATGAAAAGAGAATGTCCTTCCATTTATTTAGGTCTTCTTTGATTTCTTTTATCAACGTTTTGTAGTTTTCTATGTAGAAGTCATTTATATTTTTGTTTAGATCTACTTGTAGATATTTGATTCTTTTAGTTGTAATTGTAAACAGAATTTTAAAATAATTTCTTCTAATTATTCATTACTAGTGTATAGAAACATTACTGATTTGTGGGTTTTGAACTTAACCCTGCCACTTTGTCTAATCATTTATTAGCTCTTGGAGCTTTGTTGTGGATATTTCAGGATTTTCTGTAATTATTTAGGACTACAAATTTCCCTCTCAGCACTGCCTTTGCTGCATCGCATATGTTTTTATGTGTTGTATTTTCATTTCCCTGAAGATAATTCCTAATTTTTCTTGTGATTTCCTCTTTAACCCATTGGTTGTTTATGAGTACATTGTTTACTTTCCACATATCTGTTAATTTTCCATTTCCCCCTCTAATATTGATTTCTAGCTTCATTCCATTGTGGGCAGAGAAAATACCTTTTATGATTTCAATATTTTTGAACTTATTGAGGCTTGTTTTGTGACCTAAGATATGGTCTCAGCTGCAGAATGATCCATATGCACTCGAGAAGAATGTGTATTCTGTTGTTATTGGGTGAAGTCTTTTGTATATGTCTGCTAGGTCTAGTTCCTTTTGAGTATTGTTGAAGTCTTGTATTTCCTTCTCTCTAAATATTCTATCCATTATTGAAAGTGTTATATTAAAGTCTCCTACTATTAATATAGAACTTTCTGTTTCTCCCTTTAAATCTGTTAGTATTTGCTTCTTATATTTTGGGACTCTGCTGTTAATTGCATATATATTTATAGTTGTTAGTTTTCCTGTTGAATTGACCCCTTTATCAGGATATAATGACCATTTTTGCCCCTCATACTAGTTTTTTGACTTTCTGTTTTATCTGATGTTAGGATAACCACCCCAGCTCTCTTTTGGTTACTATTTACATGTATATGTGTGTGTGTGTGTGTGTGTATTTTTTACCATCCTTTCGCTTTCAACCTACTTATGTTTTTGAATTTAAGGTGAGTCTCTTGTAAACAGCATATAGTTGGGTCATACTTTGTTATCCATTCTGCGAATGTCTGCCTTTTGACTGGAGAGTTTAAATCATTTACATTTAAAGTCACTATTGATAATGCAGCACTTTATTCTGCCATTTTGCTATTTAGTCTTTGTGCGTCTTAGACCTTTTTTTGTCCTTCAATTCTTTCACTAGTACTTACTTAACATATTTTAAATTTTTTTGTATTGTACTGTATTGAGTCCCTTCTCATTCCTGTCTGGATATAGTTTTCATATATTTTCCTTGTGGTTACCATGGGGCTAAAATTTAACATCCTAAATATAAAACAACCATATTTGATTTGATACCAACTTGACTTCAGTAGCATACACATACATTGTTCCTGTACCTGTCAGTCCCCCTGCCTTTTACCAGTTATATCTGGGTACATTGTATGTCCAAAGCTGTGATTTATTGTTACTTTTTATGAATTTGCCTTTTAGTACTTATAGGGAGTAAGAAGTGGCATTGCCTACCAAAACATACAATACTGGCATTTATAGTTACATAAATGGTTGCCTGCACCAGAGGTCTTTATTTCATATACTGCTTTGAACCACTGTCTAGTGTCCTTCCCTTTCGGTCTGAAGAACTCCCTTTAGCATTGCTCGTAGGGAAGCTCTAATGGTGATGAACTCCCTCACCTTTTGTTTAAATGGGAATGTCTTAATCCTCAATTTTTTTTTTTTTTAAAGATTTTATTTATTTATTCATTTATCCCCCCCTTGCTGCTTGTGCTCTCTGGGTCAGCCAACCACGCCGTGCGGGCGGGCCCGCCCTCACCAGGAGGCCCCGGGTTCGGTTCCCGGGGCCTCCCACATGGTAAACGGGAGCCCCACTGATTGAGCCACAGCCGCCTCCCATAATCCTCCTTAATTTTTGAATACTGTCTCACTAGATTTAAAATTCTTGCTTGGCACTTGTTTTCTTTCAGTTCTTTTTAAGTGTTTCAACCCACTGCCTTCTTGCCTTTGTGGTTTGTGATGTGAAATCAGCACTTAGTCTAACTGGGACTCCTTGTACATGACACATTGCTTTTTTTCTTGCAGCTTTCAGATCTTTCTCCTTGTCCTTTACATATTACTGTTTAATCAGTATGTAACAGGGTATATTTTTATTCAACTTTATTCTATTTAGTGTTGTCTGTGTTTCTTGGATGTGCATATTTACATCTTTTGTTAAATTGGGGAAGTTTTCTTTCATTATTTCTTTGAATATTCCTTCTTCACCTTTATCTCTTTCTTCTCCTTCTGGGATTCTGATAATGTGTATATTGGTGTGCTTGATGGTATCCCAGAGATCTCTTAGGCTCTTTTTGCTCTTTATGACTCTTTTTTCTTTCTGCTTCTCAGCCTTACTCATTTCAGTTGTCTTGTCTTTGAGTTTGCTGATTCTTTTTTCTGCCAGCTCCAATGTACTGTTGAAACCCTCCTGGGAATTTTCCATTTCAGTTATTGTGGTCTGCAACTCCAGTAGTTCTATATGGTTCCTTTTAACAGTTTCTATCTCATTATTGAGATTCTCATACTGCTCATTCATTATTTTCCTGTTATCCTTTAGTTCTTTCTCTGTACTTTCCTTTATCTCCTTGAGCCTATTGACTGTTTTCCTGGTATCATTTAGTTCTTTCTCTGTATTTTCCTGCATATTGAAGATCATTTTTTTAAAAGTTTTTTTTTTTTTTTTTTTGTATGTCCACAGACAGGTCGTCTTTGTTGATGTTTTCTTGGTTTTTATCCTCTTCCTTTGCATGGGCCATTATTTCCTGTTTCTTTGTTTGTCTTGTAATCTTTGTTGCACAGTGTACATTTTAATATTTTAAAATTTTAACTTTGGGATTTATTCCCTGAGATATCTTAGTTTTCTAACCAGCTGATGATATGACATTTTCTTGAGTGTCAGGAACTAACAAAACCAAGGAAACCTAAGTAAAAAACACCTTTCACTATCTTTGCAAATTGGCTTTGCATTGACTGGAGTTCTCAGTCAGAGTTTAGTCGTTCTATCAGGAAGGTCACCCCAAAGTGAATGCAAACTGTAGGGTCCTCCCTGTCTTTTTTGGGCCTGTGTCTTGTCCTGGGCTTGTGCTTGCTAGTGACCTTAGGAGTTCCCCTGTCTATAGGAGTTTGAATTTTTCCTCTACTTCCCAGTAAACAAACCTCCCTCTCTCCACTGCAGGACTTAAAGCAGGTCAGCCTTTGCCCAAGACCCTCTGTCTCAGTTGTTTCTTACTCTGCCTTCATCCTCTCAAGCTGCTTTTGCCTGCAGGGCAAATTCTGGGAGTTCAGTACACTGGAAAGGGATTTCCCAAGTCAGTCTTCTTTAGCCAGAACAAGGCCAGGCACCCACAGAGGGAGCTTCAGCTGGCTCCAAACTGCCCTGGGGATTGGATGAGGGAGGGGACAGGAAGGGTAGCAGGAGCTGCTTCTACGGCCCTGCCCAGTCCATGCAGCCCTTCAGCTGTCCTCCGCAGCTCCAAGGCAGCACACTGTCCTTACGTCTCCTCCACGAACTCTGTTCAAGGCAGGTTGGAGCAATGGCCACCCTCAGAGCTGGGCCCTCAGTGATCCGAAGTTTCCAGTCAAAAGCCATGGCCGGTGATCAGCCTGCGCGCTCCCCCCCGCCCTGGTCTTGGGGAAGTAGATTTTATGCCCCTTTCTGGCACCAGCAAATAATTGCAGCAGCTGGACCCAACCATGGCCTGCTGTGAGAGTGAGGGGTGGGGGATGGCAACCGCCATGGAGAGAGCATTTTGCGGTCTTTACTGTAATTTACCAGCCTCTTCCTCCCGCCCTTCCCTGGATGCTGCAGTGTTCTCCTGGACTCCGGGGTCTGACATAGTTGATTCAGACAGTTTCTGCCTGTTTAGTGGTGGCTCTGGTGCAGGGACTGATTCCTGGATTTTCCTACTCCGCCGTCTTTCCACAGTTCTGCGCCTTTCTACTTCAATTTAAAATTTTAATTATTGATTTCATCATGAAACGTTCTTAAAACTTCTATTATTTCATTAAATAACTAAGAACGTTATCTATTTTGAGAGTTCATGAAGTAGACTTACTTTTGTAACTCGGGCTCCTGAGAGGAAATGTCACCGTAAACGCAGCGAGGCGTGTCCCGTGCTGAGAGCTGAGTTGCTGGTGGCTGTTCTGGGTGGACGAGCCCCTGCCCAGCCTGTCCTTCCAGGTGGACTCGAGTGCTTGCTGGAAATCTCATGTACCCATTGAGTCAAGTGCGTGTTTTCAAGAGCAGCCGCCGCCGCCTCTCTTACCCTGACCTTGAAATCACAAGCACTCTCCATCATCAGAGCTGAGCTTCCAGGGCTTCCTGAGAACTGTTCATGTCCTCGTGAATCCTGAATTAGTTATTGGTGACTCTTTGTTCCTTCACGCAGGACTGCGTTTGCACGGTGCTTACGCCCACCTCAGAAAGACTCCGGTCAGAAAGCTTTTGGGGTGTTTAAAGGAAGGGCACATCCACTTCCAGATTGCACTAATGCCGTTTGCCCCTCCTCGCCCACCCAAGAAGAGAATGCCTCTGGGTGTTCTTTGCCTCACAGTTTTTACTGGTTGTTTATATTTTTACTGTGTGAGTTGCCAGAAAGTCAGCACTTGAGGGTAGGACTGACATTTATAATTTTCCTGAAAAGCTTTGTTCTGGGGTAGGATTTCTAGGTCCTGCTTGACTCGATTGCCCTTCTGGTGGGCTGGGGCGGGCAGGCAGGCAACCCCAGGTGTAGGCCTGCCTCTCGTGTCCGCAGAGGCCTGTGTGGAGCCAAAGGGAGAGGTCTGGCCTACAGTGGTGACCGCCTGGCCGGCTCCTCCAAGGCGCCCCCTTGCCCAGTCTGTCTCCGTCTTTCTGCCATTGCATCGTGGCTGCCCTCTGGTCTTCCTTTCAAAAGCCTCTGCCATGTGCTGGTTACTTGGGTTTGAGTGTAAATTTTCAACTTGAAGGGTTACATTTCCATAGACACATTGCTTAAGAATTAAAAAATAGTAGTGTATGCTTTTCCAATTGGAATGCATTTTCAAATTATTTTAGATTTTGTGTAAGATGTAGATTTTGATTAAGAATTTGAGAGGGAAATTTTCTTTTTTTCCTACCAGGTTTAAATGCTTTTTTAAAAAAATTTATGCACAGAGAACATATTCAAGAGACTCTTAGCTACGAAGATTTATTTTCTGATGAGGTTAATTGAGGAATGTGCATGTGCATTGTCTCTTTAACCTTTTGAATAACATTGCGGGCTGTGCTGTTTTTTTTTCTCCCTTCCTCTTGTGGGTTTCCAAACACACAGATGCTGCTGGGTCCGTGGGCTCAGAAGGTGGAGAGGAGTGTGAGATGTGAGTGCTTGCTTAGGTTGTGAAGGCTTGCCTCCTGAGGCTGGCTTTAGCGACTGCTTTAAAGAATATTCATTCTCTGTAGGATATTAATAATGAAAGGAGTTCTCTTCTGCACTGGAGAAGTGTTTTCTCTGTCGTTAAGTCCATTTTTAGTAAACAGTCTTGCAAAACACTGAAGAAGGTGAAACAAATTTCGGCAAAGCGTAGATACATCATCTAGGTGCTCATTTTGAACAAGAGCCTTTTGTGATTTCTTTGTGGCTTTATTACATTTCATGCCATTTGCCAGCTACAGACCCAGTCCTCCATTTTACTTTGAAGATGTAAAGACTTCCGTTTTGTTTATTTGTTTTTATTTCAAGATGTTGAGCTCTCTGTAACGCAGTAGCTTTTGTAACCTGCTGCCTCGTGTTGTCGCTGAGAGCCCGGCTTTGAACTTGGGCTTACTTCAGCTCGAGCTCAGCACCCTCCAGGAATGCCACGCCACCCCTCCGATGTCACTTCCCTTAGCTGTAATTGTGGGTGTCGGCAGCACCTACCACTTCCGTGGAGGACGTGTGAGAAGTGTCTGCCGTAGCTATTAGCCACTGCTGTGACCATTGCCCGCTGGTGTGGCAGCAGCCATGGGTGTGGGTCAGCTGTTTGCAGCCAGCAGAGACAACCAGAGAGGCTGGGGAGGGAGGCTGCGGCGGAGGAGAGTAGGACTGCAGTTGCCTGTCTTAGCTGCTTCTCTGTTGGGTTATTGTCTTGTCCATATTGCTGCCAGCAAGGAAATTGAGCAGAACAAATAGGAAAAGATTGAGCTTACTGGATTCTGGGCCAGGAGGTGATGCGTCTGTGTCTCTTTGCTCAGCAAACAGGAAGCCAAATGACTGTCGTGAGGTCATGGGTGAGTGCAGAGTGGGGCTGTGCTTGGGACTGAGCGCCGTGGGCAGGCTGCCTACAATGTGGCTGGAACACGTGCCCTCCTGGGCTTTTTTCTGGTTCTGTCTTTGTCTCGGGTGGATTCCTCCGTCCCTGTAGCTTGAGCCATGCGAGGTGGCCGGGGACGGGCGTGGCTTCGGCAGGTGTAGCTGGGCAGGTGCTTGCTGGGTTCCGGTGGAATTCACGGGTTTGAAATGTTACCCTGGGGGCATCGTCCTTGGGGCCCATCGCTGGAGTGAGGTATCGGGGCTGGGGAGATGGCAGGGCAGCCTGAGAGAAAACCCACAGCGGGTGGCATGGCGCAGCTCCCCAGCCTCTCCTTCATGTATTCATTTGACGGTGGGAATTCGTTCATTCATTCAGTTAATATTGACTGAGCTGCTGGTGTAAACCAGGCACTGTCCTGAGCCCTGGGCATTCATCAGCTGTGAGCAGAGCAGGTGGGAATCCCTGCCCTCGTGGAGCTTCCCTTATAGTGGGAAGAAGCAAACAAAACGGAAATAGATGGACCATATACTATATTAGAAAGTGATGAAAAAGAAAAATCCAGCAGGGAAGGGGATGACGTGTCAAGGGTCGGGTGAGGGGTGGGGGCGGCTTGTGATTCCAGAGCACTTGGGTCAGGGAAGCCTATGTGAGCAAAACTTGGCACAGGGAAGGGGTGAGCCCTGTGGGTCCCCAGCGTGAGGGGACTTCCAGGACAGGGCCGGCTGGCCCAGGGAGCAGACCTGGAGCGTGTGGGAAAGCGGCAAGTCAGGAAGCCCGTGGGGTGACAAGGAGAGAGGGAGAGAGGAGGGCCGATGGCGGGCGGGTGCCGGGGGTCAGGGCGGCGGCTGGGGTGGGCTGCGGCTTAGAATTTAGCAGCGTCGCTCTGGCTGCTGTGAAAACCAGATCCCAGTAGGCCAGAGAAAGGCTTTCTGCGTGTGTGCTCGTGTCTGTGTGTGTGCATGTGTGTGTGTGTGTGTGAGTGTAATGTGGGTACACGTGTTTGTGTGTGCATGTGCATGTGTGCATGCGTGTGTGCATGTAATGTGTGGGTACACGTGTTTGTGTGTGTGAGTGTGCATGTGTGTGCATGTGTGCATGTGGGCAGGCAGGTGCTTGGTGTGCCGACCTCACCTTTGGTGTAGGCGAGGGTGTGTTTTGTGATAAATACGCACTCAGCGCCGTCATGAGCACGCGTCCCCGGGAGGCTGCTAGGACTTGGGGGCTGAAGAGGGGCTTTCCATCACCCTCCGTGACTAAGCCACCGCTTGTGACGTGACCAGGGCGGGTTACATCTGTGTGGCATCTCGGCTGTGAGAATCTGCCTTCTATTTCCTGAGTGCCATTGGGCCTGGATTACTCCAGAGGAAACTTGGGAAAAGCCTGTAGCGTGCTTGAGTCCCGCCACCCCCTCCCTGTCCTTCAGCGACCCTGGGGGTGAGGCTGTCGCCCGACAGCCCCGCGTCTGAGCGGCCGTCACTCCCGCGCTGTGGGGGAGAGCCGTGCCTTCGTGTGAATGTGTGACAAGGGGTCTTGTTTCACAGCAGCCTCGTGAGGGTGGCGCGGTTCCATTTCCCGTTAGTTTCCCTAAACCGTGGCGGCACCTAGGAAGTCGCTGGGAGGCGGCTCTGGTTCTGCGGTAGCAGGCGGTGGTGGCGGTGGTGGAGGTGGTGGCGGTGGTGGAGGTGGTGGCGGTGGTGGAAGAGGTGGAGGAGGAGGAGGTGGAGGTGGTGGAGGAGGTGGAGGAGGTGGAGGAGGTGGAGGAGGTGGAGGAGGTGGAGGAGGTGGAGG
>JAKSZT010000049.1:4598051-4648692 GCA_026826555.1 Tolypeutes matacus | reverse complement strand
GGAGGTGGAGGAGGTGGAGGAGGTGGAGGAGGTGGAGGAGGTGGAGGTGGTTTGCCAGCCGTCGGTGCACAGTTGCTGCCACAGAGGCTCGCCGAGGCACGTGACGACTCGTCTTTTGAACTTCTGAGACACAGAAATTGATTTACACGGATACTTGTTCTGGAGCTTCCACATCTCGTTTTCATGTTTTCCACGCATCCCCACCAGCTCCTTTCCCTGGCAGTGTAAATGTTTGGATTCGCGGTGCAGGCTCCTCAGGAGCTAACGTTTTCCCACACACGCTGTAGCCTTGCGTGTCCGTGGATGGAACCTAACTGCTTGGACCTGCGGCTCATCGTTTCAGTTTTAATTGGTTCTAAAATATTAGCAGGAAGGCAAAGGTATTTTACACTGAAGTGACCTTTTTGGGAAGTGGCAAATTAAATTTTATGGTAGCAGCTGTTCTGAGCAGACTCTGTCGAGAAGTTGATGAGAAGTGAATGCTCACACTATTCAGATAGAATCCCTTAGTTTAAAAACGGTGCAAGCTGCACATAAGCCGGGATATTTAAATATAGAAAGAGATTTCTGTAAATTGATGTTTTGAAACTGAGGCTCTGTTATCTTACATTTCCGCATGAATCTTTCAAAAGAATCGTTGTCCTGATTTTGCCATGGGAGTCTTGACTTAGAACTAAGAACTCAGTGCAAAAAAAGAAGCCTCAGCTAGTCAGGAGGTTCCCTAAGGTGCACATGCTGGTAAAGAATCTGGGGGGCCAGGACCTTTGCATGTGCCGTCCTCCTTCCGGGGTGCCCTCCCCCCTCGCAGAACCTCACCTTGTGGGTGCCTTTTCAGCCCACAGCTCTCAACTCAGCCTTTCTCAGGAATGCTTTCCTCAGCTTGGCTAGTTCCCTCTGTTTTAAATGCTGACAGCCTTAGATAGCTCCTCTGACAACTTAACTTGATCATTCTTGAGTTAATTCTTCAAGTTAAGAGCTGCATGAAAGCAGAGAGAATATTCTGATTGTTTATTGTTATGTCATTACTCCCTAGATGCAGTGCCTGTACATTGATCAGTGTTTGTTCAGTGGAGGAATCTGTGAAAGCACTGTGTTTGGGTGACTAGTGGAAGGCCAGTGCAGAGACGTAGGCCTGCAGCTGCAAGTCCAAATGCTGTGGGGCCAGGCAGCCGACATAAACGAGGTGTGCCGGGTGACCAGGTAGGATGCCCCAGGTGACCGGGTAGGGTGTGTGCCAGGTGCTCCGGTAGAATGTGCCAGGCAACCGAGTAGGATGTCCCAGGCGACCAGGTAGAATGTGCTGGGTGGTGGCCAGGTAGGGTGTCCCAGTTAACCAGGTACGGTGTCTTAGGTGAGAGGGTGACCAGGTAGAATGTGCAGGGTAACCAGGTATAGGATTTTCTTGGCAGGAGCCTGCTTAGCAGATGCTCTGTCTCCTTTGGGGAGGCTCATTCTTCTCACTCCAGGGGTGCAGGCTTGGATGGGGTGAATCTGGGGGGCCCTGGGCAGATGGGATGGAGGTGTGGGGGTCTTGGGCAGGAGAGAGGCTTGGAGGTTGGCTGCCACAGTGCAGGGTGTGGAAAGGGGTGGCTTTGAACAGGGGAGAGCTTGAGAAGGAAGTTCCAGATGGACAGGAGACTGTGCCACCTCGCCCGGTGCTGGGAGCGTGTGGCGACCCGGGAGCTTCAGGGCGAGCTCTTTTCCTGCAAACACAAAGACTGACGTGAACTGCAAAGTCGACATGTTCCTGCAGATTACGCTGCCCTCCGTCTCAGCCTTTCTGGACTCAACAGAAATGGTGACGGGAAGCAGAAGCCACGGGGACCTGGGAAGGAGACCCTCCTCCTTGGGGAGTTTCTTAAAACGACGGAGAAAACAGGCTGGAGAGAAGCAGCGTCAGAGGAAAGCACCAGAAAGACGCAAGGGAGGGGCCGGTGTGGGTGCGGAGTGTGAGGGGGTGGGCTGGGTGGAGGGCGCGAGGGCGACGTGCAGTGCTCAGGGCAGTCCCCCCCCCAGCTTTTATTAGCAGGTGCTGAAGAAAGAGTCTCAGAAAGGTTGAAGCAGAGCTTCCCTGCCCTTTTCCTTGTGACCTGAAAACCCAGCAGCAGGCTCAGGTGCGGCTCCTGAAACCTTGCATGGAAGAAGCGTCCAGAGCTCTTCCGGGAAGGACGCGGGGGGCTTCTCCGTGCAGGACCCCGCTCCGAGCCAGCCGGGAGGGCCTGTCCCAGCCCTGGCTTTCAGTCACACGGCTCTCGGACACGGCTCTGCAAATAATGGATGTCGCTAACGTGCCTGAAATACTAGGCAGGTACTGTCGGAATACAGTAACAGCTCTGAATCTGGCCATATCCCGTTGGCGAGTCCTTTTCTAGTGAAAAATGTGTTTCTACTTTACCAGGCTGTTGCTGTTTTCCTGAGTTTCACTCTGAGGTCTTTTCAGAGCGTCTCCTAGTAAGTCGACAAATCTCTTTCCAGTGTGTGTGTTACTAAGCAACGGTTACCAGGCGCCTGCAGTTCAGACGAGAGTTCCAAGGCAACCCCCAAACGCAGCGCGCTTCGCCCACGTGCTGCGGCACCGAGGCGAGAGAGCCCCGGCCTGGCTTCCGGGGTGCTGCGCCCTGCCTGCCACGCCCCTGGCCGGGGGACCCCGCAGCAGGTGCCCTCGGCCCTTGGCCGCCAGGCAGGGGGCGTGTGTGGCCCCACCGGGCACCCACGCTGCGTGGCCGGCCGCCCCGCTGGAGGCGACGTGGGCGCGTGGTGCGTGGCTGGACGGCACGGCGGCCTTTGTTGGGACGATCTTACGGGAAGGCGCCGAGGAGTTCTTTGCTGGCCGGCAGCAGGGCACCCAGCAAGCGCTCCCCTTCCCTTCCTGCTCCCGACAGCTCCTGGGCACGCAGGGCCCAGGGCTTCCAGGGCGGCCTCTTGGGGCATGACCTCTTTCCAGACGTGCGTTAGGAGCCCACCGGGCAGACAGGTCCAGAGAGGGGAGTCGCACCCAGCAGGGCTCTGCTGGCCGGAGGCTTCCGTCTGTCAAGTGACCGAGCCACGGCCGGGTGACCCTCGGGCCGCCAAAGCCCGGGCTCTTCCGGGCAGGCTGGCGGGCAGGGCGGCCTCACAGCCTGCAGGGTGGGGTCGGGGCCCGGCAGCTCCCGTTCCCCTCAGGTGTGCCATGGGGGCAGTCAGCTTCCATTTCCGCCTGCTCGGCTCATGGGACAGAGAGGAGGAGCGTCGGCGCACTCATTCATTCATTCACTCATTCATTCACTCAGCACGCGCTCACCGAGCGGCTCCCGGGTGTCAGGTGTGTCCCCGTCAGAGCCAGTGCGCAGGTCGCCCTGTCAGGGGCGCTTTGCCGTGGGCAGCGAGCCGCTCCGTCTGTTCAACCCTCCTCCTCGGGAGGACGTTTACGTCGTTCACAGGTCTTTTAGCTTCCTCGGCTGCTCGAGCAAATGCCATGCGACGGGTTGGTGTAAACAGTAGGCGTTTATTAGAGCAACTGGTTATGTGATGTGGGGCCAGGCAAGTCTAAATTCCCTAGGGCAGACCGTAAGCTGGGAACACCAATGACGTTTTCCATGAATTCCCCAGAAGCTGGCGGGCCGCAGAGATGGAGATTCTCCCTTCTCTTCCGGTTCCCTTGATCTCAGCTTCTTGCTTGCCGTGGCTTCCTCTCCCCATCTGAATTTCATCAGTTTATGGAGGACTCCAGGAATGGGATTAGACCCACCTTGCCTGAAGCGACCTCCGCAGCAGGCCCTGCTGAGAAGTGCACGCCACGGAGGAGGGTGTACAAGGCCCCAGAGCTCCAGCAGGGGCGCGGCTGCCTTGAGCATCTTCCTCCGTGTCTCAGGAGCCTGAGAGTATTTCTCTGGCAGTATTGGAAGAGATTTTGCCAGGCCGAGAGGCTTCCATGTTTAATATTTGTTGGATACTACAAATTCTCCCCTAAAATAGCCCCCAGACTTTCCATCACCAATGTGTGGAAATTTAAAGTTGTACCAATCTGTTGGATGAAAAGTAGTGTGTAATGGTTGTGTTATTGTCAATTCCTTGATCTATTCCTGAGCATCTTTTAATGTTTGTTGGCCATTTTTGCTGCTTCTGTGCTTATTCTTTTTATCAACCCATTTATCTACTGGAAAGTACATATGTTTTTCTTGATTGGAAGGTGCTTTTTTATGTCTAAAACATGTTTACATAGTTTTCCATTTTATTTCACATACGTTTTCACTTTTTCGTAATTTTCCCTTTTATTTTACGTGCTTCCACACTTGCTTTTCCCTGCCTTTCCACCGAGACGGCAGGTCCGATGGTAGCCTGTTTCACGGAGGACTCGGAGGCCCACGGCGTTCAACAGCTGGAAGCCAGGGGCCGGTTAGTGCTGGGCCTGGGCCTGGAACTAGGCTCCTAGTCAGTCTGCCTTGCTGCGAGTGGGCAGGTTATGTGGGGGCCTGGGCAGGCTGGGGGCAGGGCACCTTGGGGGCAGTTTGGATGGTGGGTGCAGCCTGGGTGGGCACCGGGCCACGGAGGGCACGCTGCCGTGGTCAAGGTCCTCCAAGGGCCAGCTTGGTCTCCAGGGCCCAGGGCCACCAAGTCCTGGGAAGTCGGCGCTGACGGGGGCCCAGGGCTGTGACCTCCCTCAGGGTGGACGCACAGGCCGAGCAGAGCTGGGGCAGCCTCTCCCGCGGGCCTGGTAGCTCGCTGGCCTCTGCGTTGCAGCCGTCCTGCAAAACTCACGGGCATAGTCATTTCCTTTTCTGAGTAAACCAGTAGCCGGATGGGCCGCCGTTCTGGAGCCGTCTCACTTTAGGCGCTCTGCCTTCTTCTGACCTGGCTTGTGACGTAGGGCTCAGTGGGGCTAAACCCAAGAGGGAACTTGTGGAGTCGCGTATCTTTTAAGGCTGGAAGAGCCTCAGGGGCCTTAGCCGGCAGATTGGAGTCCAGGGCCCTGGAAGTGGGGTCCCTTCAGAGAGTACCTGGTTACTCCAGAGTTAGGGCTAGAATTTGGGGCTCTTTGAAACTACTAGGGGACCGATGTGGCTCAAATGGTTGGGCGTCCGTCTCCCATATGGAGGGACCTGGGTTCGATCCCCAGGACCGCCCGGTAAAAATTAAAAAAAAAATTAATTAAACTACTAGGACTCTAGTTGTGCCATTTCACAACTTTCTCAGGTTTGTCCATTTCCCCCCTTTTTCTTCACGATTTCATACCTTGTAAATGAGGCTGATTACACTTATTTTGTTGAACTGTGGTGCTAAGTAATTTTTAAAGCACTTCCCTGTACCTGCTTTAAAAAATATATATATATATATATATTACATATATGTAATTCTGTACATTATACATGATCACAGAACAATCGTGTATAGTGTACAGAATTCCCATACATCAGCCCTCCACCACCATCTTACCCTGTTGTGGAACTTTTGTTACAGATGATGAGAGAACATCATCAGGCTGTTGCCACTAAGTGTGGTCCATAGTGTACTTGGTATATTTTTCCATACACCCCCTATTAGTAACACCATGTGTCAGTATTCCTGTACCCATTTTTGAGAACTAGAACAGCCCCCCCACCTAGCTCCTTGGTCCGTCAGCACTGGGTGAAGTGACGTGGTCTTGCGTCTTGCGTCCCCCCAGCCCAACTCCCCCACCGCAGAACCACTACAAGGTTGCGGCGCCTGACTCCTGTTTCCTGGGCTGGTTGAAGTATCCATAGCTGAGGATTCTCTGGGGATGCTAAAGAATTCAGAGAAGGGCTTACTGCGCTTTGGCTCTTAGCCTCCATCCCGCGGGAGAGGCTCTTGGGCAGCCCCAGGCTCCATTTCACAGGCCACCGTTGGCTCCAGGCTCCCTTGCTCCGTCCTGGTCGCTCTGCGGTGCCCTGTGCCCAGGTAGGTGAGGTGCCATGGCCCCGGGTGAGTCAGGCTGGGTCTCCTCGCTGCAGGAGTCTGGGGGCCATTGGCGCTAGGGGTCGGGGCTGACCCAACCCTGAGGGAAGCCGTGCACATTTTGGGCCCTTTGGCTGGTCTGTGGGTCAGTGGAGAAGAGCCAGGCGCCCTGGAGTCAGCTCTCTGAGCACTGGGAACCGGGGGTGCTTGCTCCTACAGCTTTGCCCGCTGAGTAAGGTCTTTGTCCTACTGCAGAGAGCCATTGGGAAGTCTTTGGGCCCGGCCTGCCTGTGTGGCTGTGTGGGTATGTGGAAATGGGGCCTGCCTTGCCCCAGGGGCCATTTGATGTCAGGCCCAGAGGAGATTTTCCAGAAGTGGTTCTGCAACGAGCTGGGTGGGGTCGGGTGATAACACTGAGCTTTGCTTCCTTCTTGGGCTAAACCCTGGGGCGAGTATTTGCTGGGGTCCACCTGTCAGAGCCCTCATCAGAGGGTTGGATGACTTTGGGATGAAGGTAGAGGGGAGCTTGGCATACCTGTATCCTTTCTCTAATATTCAGACTTCTATTAAGAATGTGGTTTTCCTTTTTGTCCATTTTATTCAATCCTGTTCTACTTTCTCAGATTTAATTTTTCAGATTTTAACCATCTTTTTGTGCTTTTCTGGTCTGTCAGTGGGTGATTTTTGATGTTCGAGGGTGAATTTTATTTTAACTTTTTTTTTTCTTTTAACTTTTATTTTGACAGCACTCACAGAAAAGTTGCAAGAATATACAAAGAATTCCTATATACCTTTCATCCAAATTTCCCAAATGATGTTTGAATACGTTTGTTTTATCCTGTTCTCTTTCTGTTTACACACAGATTTATTTTTTTCAGATAAGTGTAGACATGTTGTCCCTTTACCCTGAGAACTTCTCTGTGCATTTCCTGAAAATAAAGGAATTCTCTTATACAAATACTATACACTTTTCAAAATTGGGCATTTACAATTATACTGTGGTAATATCTAATTTATAGGCCTCATTCAGATTTCATCAATTGGAACAGTGGCATTTTAGCAAAAGAAAACCCTGGATCATGCATTTTATTAAGTTGTTGTGTCTCTTTTGTCATCCTTATTCTGAAACAGTTCTTTCTTATCTTTTATGACAGTGACATTTTTGAGGAGTGTTGGCCAGTTATTTTGCATTTCTTTGACATTTTCTCATGATTAGCTTTGGGTTATGCATTTTTGGCAGACTAAAATATTAGTTTTAAATGAATATTAATTTTAAGTTAACATTAGCTTATTAAAGTTGAAAACTAGATTTATTTTTACCATATGCCTTTATTTCCCCTTAAATATCTTGTTATTCTTACTATAAATCTGGTAATTAATATACAAAATAACAGTTTTTTGGGGGGTTGCTCTAAATATTGGTCAATAAATTCAAGTTGGACAGATTCAGTTTCCATTCATCCATTTAGTTTATAACTTAATCACACTTCCTTAAACATTTAAAGTTGTGTTTCTAAATTAATATGTTCAGGCTTGTTTTTGAGCACTCCAAATCCTAATCAAGCAATCCTAAAGACCTTAGCAAACAATACTTTCCTCAGTACTTAAATAATGAATTAAACTCGTAAACACAGTGTATTTCTCATTCTCCTAAACATTATATTATTATTTGAGAACACAACTATTTTTACTTTTTTACTCAATCACAAGATGACAATCTGGCACATTCTCAAAGATGTCAGATTCTCAAACATTCCATACACTTTAATACCTTTTGTACAAAGATTATTCTGACCTTAACAGAAAACAACAAATATTGTGGCTTTTATTTACTTTGGCATCTCTCTTTCATTGCAAACCTTCCCAAGGTGGTAAAGACATGTGCTCGCGGTGGGAAGCGTCCTGTTCCATACGTGGGCTGAGGGTTCCATGCTGAAGGTTGAGGCTGGGCCAGTAATACATGCTGCACAGCAGTTGTTTATCTGGCAGAGATTTGGGGTTGAGGAGGCACGTGTCCGGGCTTTCTCTGAACTGTCGATAAATCCATTTTATAATCACCATGACAACATGAGGCTGAGCCCTACGTAGTTGCTATGACAACAGATAGTGGACTATGCCCTTCAGATGAGATGGAGTTTCAGCCTTGACTCTGCTGGGTTGATATCCTTATGTCTTTTTTTCTTTTCATCTGATTGGGGTAGACATAAGTCTGCATCTTCACCAGATTGCAACCAATTTCCTCCGCTGCTTGATTACATTCTGCAGTTTCTCTAGCTCTTGGAAACATTATGTCAACATTTAATTCTATCTGATTGGATTCTGCATTGCCTTTCAGACCGTTGGCCACAACTCTAAAGCTTCATGCTAATGAAAATGCCCTTCTCTAATTTCTCATTGTTCCTTTGAATTATAGCCTCTAGAGCTTGACTTTGATTCCCAGAATGAGTTCCACTAGTGCTGTGTAACTTGATTATGACAATTCTGAGGCCGGCCACTGCTTCTAACTCCTGAGGGCTCTGCACATACTGAAACTTCAGATGACTGAGCTTGTTCTCGTTTGCATTGTTGTTGAGTCACTTCCAAACAGAGTTGAAGGCTAAACCACAATTGAACATAGTAAGGATAGCTCATGTCTAAAAGTATCACGAAGTCATAGATAGTAGCTGTTACTTATTATGATGTGTGATTTGCTTTTTGTAATTTAAACAGAACAGCAGTCGCTGTTGGTTTTCTGGCAGATATTCTGCCCCGTTATTCTCTGTTCTTTTCTAGTTTTCTTTCTTTAGTGTGGTTATTAAAGATACACATCTTGGAGCTATTTGGACCTGGGCTCAAAGCCCTGTTCTGCAGCTTATTATCATGTGACCTGGGGCAGGTCAGCTGGCCTCTTCGAGCCCCTGTGGGATTGCCGCAAGGGGTAGGTGACATTCTGCAGGCAGAGAGCCCGCGTGCCTGTCACTGTTCACATCTTGTCACCCCTGTTGTGTTTTCTACATCATCCACTGCCTTTGGTCTGTCTCGCCCACACTGACATTTTGTCGCACCTGATTCTTCTCTTAGGCTTCTCTATAATCCTGCATTGCTCATATTCAGTCTGTATTTCCTTTTCCTGTAACCACTGCAGAGATGTAGCGACAGGCCATTTCTTATAAAGGTTCTTTCATTTTGTCTCCTGGGGATGCCCCTAAGTTCCACCTTCTGGCCCATCTGCCAAGCCATCAATCTTCTCCATCTCAGAGGCCCTCTCTCCTTGATTGTGGTGTTTGCTCTGAGAAGGGACAGTGCTGTCGGTTGTCACGATAATGCAAGACTGTCCTGGCCTCCACTGTTTGAAGAAGCCAGTTTCATGTTCCCTCCTACCTGGTTCTCTGTGGCTACCATCACCATTCCTGACCAGGAAGGGCCAAAGGAGCTGGCACTGACCCTTAGGCATCAGGTACCCACCAGCCCCCATGCTCAGCTCTTCTCCACTTTTGGTAGGTGGGGCCACCTGTAGGGAGGGGCCAGGGAGGCAGCTGCCTCAGTGACCATGAAGGTCTGAAAACCCAAGGGGACATTAGCAGCAGTAGCCATGGAGGCAGGGCCATGGGGCAAATGACTCATTCTACAGATTCCTACTTGTCCAGGTCAAATCCAGGTGGATGATGCCCAGCGTCTTCTCCAGGTTTTTAGAGTTATAAATGACTGCCCAGACTAGGTGGACAACGAACTGCGAAGCCTAAGCACATGAAAATGGGGTTGTTGACCGAATACAGCAAAGTTGTTTGGATGCATTTTTGTTATATACCTCCTCCTATACTGCCAGTAATACTTAATTTAAGTTCCGGTTGCCAGATACATTGAAAAAATGGTTCCATTGAATTCTGACAGGCCTGTGAGGTAAGTCTTATTATCATCTTCATTTTTACCAGTAGGAGGCTAAGTATATTGCCCGGAGGCATGTGGCTGACTTGGACCAGCATCTGAGACCAAAGACCACGCTTTACTCACGTCCTGGGAGGCATGTAACGGCTGTCTTAGTGGTATTTTCTCTTGTTAAATTAAGAAATTTTTGTGTCAGTCGGGGACATTGACAAAAGCCTTGATTTAAGGAAGAATCTTATAAACTCCAAAAATTTCCCCCCTAGATTCCATTAATTCCACCAGTCAGTGATTCATGGGGGTTAATAAGCAACCTCTGTCTTAAGAAGTGAGAGGTTACATGAGCCACCTGGAGCGGTTTATCCAGACTGCTTTCCTCTCGGCAAACTGCGCTGGGTGAATGAAAGATGTGATGGTGGAGGGTGAAGAAATGCCCTTCAGAATAGGACAGGGCATGGTGGGCTTTGTGTAGCTACAGGGAGGCACGAGGCAGTGGGCTGGCGAGACCTGCTGTGGCTCCCTGCCTGCCCCCAGCGCCACCGCCCGTGTCGGACAGAGGGGGCGCCGGCCTCAGCCAGGCCAAGAGCGCAACAGCTGCGGGGGCCCTGTCAGTTGGAGCCGCTCCTTTTTCCTCGAGCAGAAAAGCTCTTTGGGGTTTAGTTCCTGAGGCTGCAGGAGGTCCGTGCAGGTGGTCTCACCTGGCTGAGAATTAACGCTGCAGCGCCCCCTTTTTGTCAAATAGTATTCCAAGAATTTTTGCAAGCTTAAAAAAAAAATCTGTACTGGGTTTCCCTAGACTGGAGAAATGTAGATCTTGAAATATCGCCCTCTGGGAGGAGAAGGAGAGGCCCCTAGAGGAAAGGCCGGGGGTGGGGGGTGGGCTGTCCTGGCCACGGCCTCCCCTCACCCAGAGGCTTATTAGCTTAGACCAGGATGTCCTCACAGGATTCACCTTGGGAGAGGAAACCATGTTTTCTTGACTGGGGAGCGTCTCTAGAGTGAAGCGCAGGCTGCTTCCTCACTCGGCCTGCAAGGCTCAGTAGAGCTCAAGGGCCTTGCGAGGGCGGCGGGAAGGAGATGATGTCCCCCCAGTTGAGGGGCGCTGGGCAGGGGGCAGGCTGAGCAGCCCCACTCCTGTGTTTCAGAAAAGGTATAAAATACGGAAGTGTGTGTGAAGGGTGTAGACATAGCTAAGAACAGGGTCTGAAGGAGATTGTGAGGAGGGCCTCTCCGCCGTGTGGGAGGCCACAGCGGCGCTGCAGGGTGAGAGCAGGCGCCTCCCGGGAGAGAGGCGAACAGTCTTCTCTCGCACAAGCAAATCCGGATGTTTGGTAAAACAGTGTCAGAGCTCTGGAACCACCCGGGACATGATTTGATCCCAGAAGGTTTCCCGGTCTAATTATATTTTGCACATGCTAATATTAAAAGTAATTCGCAGTTACTAAAAACACACAAACGGGTGGGTGGGATAGTTGTGAGGGTAGGAAGGAAAATGTTCCAGAAGCTTTCTCAGTGTCGGGAAACCCCCTTTAAATGGAAACTTATCCAAACCCGCATAGTTAGGGATGAAGCGTATAAAAGATGGTCCTTAGAAGAGACTAAAAGTTGTTTATGATGTGGAAGTCAATAGATTGAACACATGCAGGAGATTTCCTGAAAAAGTTGAGACTGAGAGAACGAATCCCGCTGGTACGTTCTAGCGTTAGAAAGTGTTTCTAATACTGTTGCTAAAACGACCTGGAAAGGAAAACGCTGTAGAGAAAGAATGCTTAGAAGGCAGCGTTGGGGCTGGGAGAGGCGAGCATCGCTTGATTAAATTTGTGTGTCTCTCTCTCTCGTGGCATAGAAAATGTGGCTCCCGTTTGGAGCTTATCTCACGTGAACTTGTGAATCTGTGGGAACCACAACCTGGAGTGAGTGGTGTACAGGGCAAAGATGGCGTTGGGGAGCCTGTGGCCGAGGCCGGGCTCCCGAGGGCCCCGGGCTGGGGAGGGCTGCCTGGGGGCCGGCGCGCCCTGGGCCGTCCGAGCTCTGCTGTGGCGTTGCCGCAGGAGGTCCCCGGCCGCCGAGCGCCCAGCACTCCTCTGACAGCGCTGATCTCCCTCCTACAACTCAACAATTGAAAGACAACCCAATTAAAAATGGGCAAAGGACTTGAACAGAATTACTCCACAGCAGATATAAAATGGCCAATAAGCACGTGAAAAGATGCTCAGCATCATTTGTGATTTAGGGACATTCAAATCAGAACCACAGTGGGAGAGCACTTCACACCCCCAGGGAGGAATGCAATAAAAAATGGACAATAACAAGTGTTGGTGAAGATGTGGAGAAATTGGAACCATTATATACTGCTGGTGGGAATGTCAAATGCTGCAGCTGCTTTGGAAAACAGTTGGGCAGTTCCTCAAAAAGTTAAACATAGAGTTACCATATAAGCCAGCAGCTTTAGTCTTACCTATATATCCAGGAGAATTGAAAACATATATCCACATAAAAACTTCCGTGCGAATGTTCATAGCAGAATTATTCATGATGGCCCCAAATGGAAACATTAGAAATGTCCATCATTTGATGAATGCAGAAGTAAAGTGTGGTCTAAAATACAATGAAATACTGCTCAACCTTAAAGGGAATGAGCTACTGATACATGCTGCAGCTTGGTGGGCCTTGAAAACACTGCTAAGGGAAGGAAGCCAGTCTCAGGAGGACAAATGTTAAATGGCTCCATTTATATGAAATGTCCAGAACAGGCAAATCCATAGAGACAAGGTGGCAGGGGGGAAAGGGAATGACGGCTAATGGGCATGGGTTTCTTTGTGGAGTGATGGAATGATCTGGAATGAGGAGCGTCTGGGAGGGATGTCTGTGCAAGTTTTTTAACAGACTAAAACCACTAGATCACACACCTCAGAGGGGTGAATTCTGCTGTGTTGTAGCACTGTGGGAGGTGGTGTGATTGGCTTGGGGGCTTCTTTCTCCCTGTGTGACGCTGGGGTGAGCTGATGTCACGCGCGGATCCTCCAGTGATCTGTGGGAGCACTGCACAGTCGTACTCCACGTTCGGTTTTGTGTTTCCAAAAGGGGAAACTGGTTTCGCTGTCAACCTCACACATACATTGTCCTTACTAGCTGGGGGGAGAGGGACAGAAATGGTGATTGGGTTACTCTTGTTTCACGTGCTTTTTAAACACAGTTCACGGTCTGTGTTTCCTTCCCATTTGGTTATAGTGACAAGGGCATGTGCTGGGATCACAAGAGCTGGCTCCAGTCCCCACTGAGTCATTATCTTCCTTTTTAAAAACATTTGCACCCCAAAATATTTTACTATGCAGCTCTAATAAAGTACTTTTATTTTATATATAACCACACATATCTGTTGCTCCAGATAATAATCCCTTAATATCAATGGTTTTATAGGCAAATTTCTTTTCTTGCTTCAGACAAGATTTTCTTCTTAATAGTGATCAAATTAGGAGCCAAACGAGGTATATTCACTGACTTGGATGTTTTGTCTCTTAAGTATTTTTAAATTTAAATTAGGTCCTCCTCCTCCCTTTCCTTGATTTGCTGGGGAAGCCTGGTCATCTGCACTGTGGAATGCCTCATATTTTGGGTTTGGCTCATGGATTCCTTGTGGTATCATTTAACTTGCATCTGTATCACCGTAGTTTCTGTAAACCGATAGTTTGAGAGGCCTGATTATGTTCTGCTTCAGTTTCCCTTTTTTTTTCTGGCAGGCACCCTTCATGGGGGTGCTGGGGGCTTCTGTTGTGTCACCTCGTGAGGGCATGATGCGCTTTTGTCCGTCTTGCTCGTGTTAAAACCGACGGGAAGGTTTAGCTCTCCAGCCTGGTCTCGCCTTTATACAGCTGCCCGCCAGCCTCTCAGTGCTTTTCACGGCCATTGATCACCTTGCCTCGAGTTGCAAAATGGAAGTTTTACAATTCCACCACTCTTTCTGCACCGGTTAGCTGGATTTTTTTATATGGATGAATTTTCCATCATCGATTACTTGGTTGCCTGAAACACAGTTTGAATGGGGAAGGCTGGACACATTCTTCAGTCTTTCCTTTTATTTATCCAGTTTTAAGAATAATGAATTGGTTCCTGGCAAGCCCTGCCACAGGTCGCCCAGTGAGTTGTGTCTACTCTTGATGGTGTGGTGAGCTCATGATAAACGCATGGATTTTATACAAGATGTGTTCGCATCTGTTGTGGTATTTTCATTTTGATTTTCAAATTGTCCCGCCTTTGGCCAGCGGGGGGCCCTCCTGATGGACTCCACTTCCCCTCAGTCTGGGCCCTTAGCTTCTGGGCGGCAGTTTCCTCCTCTCTGGGTAATTGGATTAGTTGCTCTTTAAGTTCCTTCTGGTTTTAGCTTCCCTTCCCTTTCTCTAGCATGCCACCATTGCATCGCTTGTACTGAAAATCTGTTGTTTTTTTTCCCTCCTTATAGTGCACATGGTGGGTGAATCAATCACTTGAAAATATCAACTGTTTTTGTGTCTCTCTCTGGTATAATCTTGTAGCTCCTGGTGATGTGACAATGGCTCAGGACAGCTCCGCATTCTAAGCTCGGAATCTGGGTAGGCAAAAAACAGGCAAGATACACATTCCCATACTTAAGGCCGTAAAGAGGCTTACCAGAGAAGTCCCTGATTTTGATGGCTTGGCCTTGAAATGTACGCAGTCCAGCAGTATAGTCGTCGCTCCAAACGTGCTGTTTTCCTTACCCTCTGCTGGGCGCTGGGCACAGGGCAGGAAGAACGGTCAGCTGCGTTTCTTCCTGTAGGCCTGGGAGGGCAGGGTGGGGGGCTCAGGAGGGCCTGGGACCACCCCCGGGAGCTGGCTGGGTTGCTGGGGGGCTGCAGAGCCGGCCAGGGTGGCCAGGTGGTGTGGAGAGGCCAGCCTCCGACCCACCAGCCGGGAGCTGGAACCCGTCACGCACCGGGGCCAGTGCCGAGGCTGTCTCTGGGACCAGAAGGTATAACCGGAGGGAAGCGGGGGCTTAAATCCAGGCAAATGAGAGAAAGGCTCAGCGTAGCTCAGGAGAAGGGGCTGGAAATGAGCTGTGTGATGCCTGAAGGGCGCTGTCATGTACCAAAACACATGCAGCCCATTTAAAACAGGGCCAGATTCGGGCTCGGCCTGTGTCCTCTGGAGCAGATGTTGACTCCAGAGGCAGCTCTGTAGGGGCAGTGAGAGAAGAGCATGATCTTACTCCAAATTTTGACACAAATCCACCAAAATATTTTTGATGGCCAGGAGACAAACCTACACTTCTGAACTCTTTTGCATCTAACACACCCACCTTTGCTTTCCTGCAGTGACGGTTTCTACTTCTTCAGCCTGGATGTTCCCCTCCTTTGATGCTTTGTTTTGCAGGAAAAAGAGGAAGAGTGATGCTGGATGATTTCAAGAAAATCCTAAAACAGCCATTCCTAACCCATCCTCCAGCTCGCTCTCTCTTCCCACATTGTCTTCAGAATTTAAGACTGTTTAGAACTCGAGGAGCCTCGAGATGTGAAAAGGAATTCCTGGTTGCATTTCGGTATGATGTGACTTCTAGGGGATGAGAGAAGGTGCTTTGACCTCATGGGTGTGTACTTGCATATGCGTGTGCCTGTGCGTGTGTATATGTGCAAATGTGAGTGTGTGTTTGCCTGTGTAGAATGCATGTGTGCATATGTGTGTATGTGTGAACTTCTAGAGACCCTGTGTGCACACATGTGCATGTGTATGCGTGAACTTCTGGAAACCCTGTGTGCACACATATGAATGTGTATGTGTAAGCTTCTAGAGACCCTTTGTGCATGTGTGTGTATGTGCAAACTTCTAGAGATCTTGTGTGCATGTGTGCTCATGTGTAAACTTTGAGTCCCTGTGTGCTTGTGTGTGTGTAAACTTACAGTGTCCCTGTGTGCACGTGTGCTCGTGTGTGTGTGTGTAAACTTCTAGAGTCTTGTGTGCAAACTAGCATCCCTGTGTGCATGTGTGCTCGCGCGTGTGTGTAAACTTTTAGAGTCCCTGTGTGCTCGTGTGTATGTGTAAACTTCTAGAGTTCCTGTGTGCTCGTGTGTATATGTAAACTTCTAGAGTCCCTGTGTGCTTGTGTATGTGTAAACTTCTAGAGTCCCTGTGTGCATGTGTGCTCGTGTGTATGTGTAAACTTCTAGCGTCTCTGTGTACACATGTGCTTGTGTGTGTAAACTTCTAGCGTCCCTGTGTGCATGTGTGTCGCGTGTGTGTGTGTAAACTTCTAGAGTTCCTGTGTGCTCGTGTGTATGTGTAAACTTCTAGCGTCCCTGTGTACACATGTGCTTGTGTGTGTAAACTTCTAGAGTCCCTGTGTGATCGTGTGTGTGTAAACTTCTAGTGTCCCTGTGTGCTCGTGTGTATGTGTAAACTTCTAGAGTCCCTGTGTGCTCGTTTGTGTGTAAACTTCTAGTGTCCCTGTGTGCACGTGTGCTCGTGTGTGTAAACTTCTAGAGTCCGTGAGATTCCATTACTCACAGAAATGAGAGACGTGAAGGCTGCCCTCAGTGGCCCATTTTCTTCTTTACCGGCATGGGCCTCCTGCTTACGTCATGTTTTGTGGCTGTAAAGGCTTTTTTGGCAAATCCCTGCCCTGGCTGCCCCCGCCCCCCTCTTTGGAGAGTGGTGCAGGCTATGCTTTTCCTTTTTCTTTCTGATCACTTCGTTACTCTTCTTCAAGCCCTGAGTCCCCTCTGCTGTTTGTCACCCTGATTCCTGCTATGCGTGGGCCCAGCTCAGCCAAACGCATGAGCCCAAAGTGGGTGGTTTTCTCGTCCTTTGACGGCCCAGGGAAAGACTGCTGCCTCGTGTGACCTCACTGCCTTTTAGGGAAGAGGCAGTCCAGGTCGGGTCACTGCAGGCCAGCCTCCGAAGGAAAAGGGATTTTTAGTTTCAGTGGCTCTGGTATTAGAGTTTTCTTATCCCTGCACACGAAACTCATAACTCATTGGTCTTTAAATCTTTGCTAGTGAGGTTGTCTTAAATTATGGAGGACAGTAATAGTAACAGTTATATAACATGCTAAAAGCTTTTCTTCCCCGTCTCTTCAATCCTCTATCAAAATAGGACCTTTCCGGGAGGGCTGGGCTATGGGAAGAATGAATTTATATTGGCTTAGTAAGCAATACTATGACCTAAAAGCATTTAACAAGGGGCCAAATCATGTTATATGAAATGCTATAAATTTTGGCGATACATCATTTTCAAATACTGTCTACCTTTTATGTGCACAAAATGGCATAGACTGGTGCTTGCGTACACACACATTCTCACGGGTGGGTTTTTCCCTCAGCTTGTCGATATCTTGTGATAGAGGGAAAAAACTCGTACACGAAACATTTATTGAATACCATAACACGTTAAATTGGTTGAGGTTGGCATTCTCTCTCTCTCTTTCCCCTTCTCCCCCCCCATGTGTACACACACCACCAGCAGAATCCAAGAAGGTGACTGTAAATAGATGAGCTGATGAAGCCAACATGATTAGGAGGGGGAGAATTTAGATAATTTGGATAAAATGGGTGGGTGGGGGATGAGGGGCAGAGAAGGAGAATTCCCGGCATGGGAAGTGGGCCTGGAAGTCGGAAAGGGGCAATAAATAGTGAGGCTTTGTGAGAAGATGAGGATGACCAAGCTCTGGGCTGAGGGGACATCACAGACAGAGTGACTTTTTTACTAGGAGTTTTTCAGTGAATGACTCAAACTGATGAAAACTTTGTAGATATGTAGTTTTATCTACAAACAGCAAGGGGCAATCATCCTCAAACCATCTTATTGTCAGTGTAATTTAATTTGGTTTGCCAAAGTTGGAAGAGAATGATGACATTTAAGTGCTTGGATGACCAAACGTGCTTGGAGATGGTACAGGCACGCGTTTCTCTGGCCACACACGGGAAGCTATGAGGACCACGAGGCCACGAGTGAGGCTTGGCTCTGTGTTCTGTAACCTTCTCTGCACAACGCCTCGCACGCGGGGATTTTTAATCGCTTTCATCGAGCCAGTCCTTTGGAGTTGATTGAAGAGGTTGGGAAGGACACGCCTGCGTTCCTCAGGGGGTGGCCTCAGCGGCCAGGACTGAGCTGAGCACAGGTGTGGTCCATGGACACTGGGCAGTTCGCACTCAGGTCTGGGTGATCACGAGAACCAACCAGACAACCCAGATAGCTTCGTCGAGTATCTTTATGGCCCCAGGAGGAGGTCGTGAGACTTGATTCTCTGCGCCGAGGAAGCTCTGCTCTACCAGGAGGACGAGAAGACAGACTAGGGGTAAATTAAGACAAGGGCAGCCTGCACAGCAGATGTGCCCGAGGGGTACGTGTGAGCAGGGCTCCACCGCAGCCCTTCTCTCATTTCTCTTTTCCTTAGGACGTTATCTCGTGTCTTTGAACTGCTCTCTGTGTTGATGGACTCTAGTTGATACCTGTTCTGGGTTTCGTTCTGGACGCTGAGCATTTTTTCCATCATCTCGAACTTAAGATCTCTAAACCCAGACTCTGTCTTTCCCGACCAGATTGAAGCCCCTTTTCCTTTTCTTGCTGTCCACCAGAGCACCCCTGTCCTGACCACGCAGCCTCTGCGTCCCTCCCTGTTTCCATATGCCCATCTCGTCTGTCCCATCGGCTGCATCCCTGTGTGTTTCCGTATGCCCACCTCTCCACCTCTCCTTGTTTAGTTGGCTGCCATGGGCACTTGCTTCTGGATCGTGAACTCATCATGAGAAAAGAAGAGCTTTTTAATCACACGAGTCCCGGGCGCAGAGTAAGTGACGGGGAGAAGGACGCAAAGTGACGCTCTTGAGGCTCTTTGGGGAAGACGCAGGCAGCCGAGGTTGGATTTCACAGTGCTGGAAGTGGGAGAAATAATCACATTCCTTGGCCTGAGGATGTATTTGTCCAGATGGTACCTGTTAACTTGCTTTATTATTGGTGTATCAAAATTTGATCAATAGAATTTTGCTTTAAATATTTTTGAAAAGCTTAGAATTAAAGGAAGCCCGTTATTAAATCTGCATTTTTCTATTGCTTTATTTTTCTGGTATGTTGGTGTGTTTGCATGCAAGACACACTGACTCTTGGCTCCCTGATCCTGTGGCTGCGTCGTGTGGCTGTCCAGTGGTGGGCTGAGCCGCCAGGTGGTGGGCTGCCCTTCGCCGGTGGTATTTAAACAGAGGCGGCACTGCCATTCCAGACGCCGAAGATGTGAGCCTGGCCCCGCCTGGGTCGCCTCCGGCCCCTTCTAAACTAAAAGTCTTCGATTTTATAGTGATTTATAGAAGGGTTATTTAGTAATAATAAGTATTTCTACTGTTTTGCAATATTCTGGCAACGTGCTTGCACTGATTTTGGTTTTCTCTCTGGCCTCTTGGAAGGCATAAGGTTAAGCATTTAAAAATGCCATCCCAGGCTTGCACTGGTGGCCAAGTGTTCATGGATTATACTGTGATAGTTGAATTGAACTAAACTGCTCTTTTGCCTTTTTTGCCCCCAGTTTTGGTTGGATGGCAGGGGCTGGCCTTGGGAGCCTGGGGTTTAGCCTCACCATGGCTTTCAGGAGGGCCCCAGGTAGCCCGCCTGGCTCTGTTTATACAGCCAGGACATCTCTCTGTAAGACAGGTGAAAAAGGACAGAAAGAAGGACTCTTCCCTTCTTTGAACAGAAGCCATCTAAGACGAGGGGTGAAAGGGTGTAGTTTTAGGGTCCTTGATGTATCCTGGAATCAATAGTTTCAGAGCCAGACATGCTTTAGACACCACCTCCTGGGTTTTTCAGCCGTGTCGTTTTCGGGATCTGATGCGTTCAGAGGTCCTCCCTCTACTTGGGGAGGAAGTGGGAGGTTACTGGATGAAGCTTGGAAAATGCAGTTCCTTCAGATCCTTTGCCAGTATTCCATCATCATGTTGAAATGGAGCTCATGGTAAACATCTCCAGCTTACACAACAGAAGAACTCCTTGGAACCAGCTCGACCACAGAGCAGATGCTGTCGTGCGGCCCTGCCCCAGCGCTGCCCTCGCCTGCGCCTTCCTCTGCCAGCCCCGGCCCCCGGGGCCTCTCCATTCTCCCTCCAGCCCTGGCTAGTTTCCCACTCACGAACTACTTTTGAAGACTGCCCAGGAACCGACGTAGGAGAAAGGAGAGAGAAAAATCACTGTTTGGCAACGACCAGGTGAGGAAAGGACCCAGGCAGGATCCGCAAGTAGAGATTGTTGGAAGCAGGACCCGTCGCCATGGAGACTGCCCTAAACATATGGGCAGAGGCAAGCGTTTTACCTCCACGTGCACATGAAGCAGCCACGGATTTGATGCCCACTCGCTGCCTGGTCATATTCCCACCAGGAGGGGTAAGCTGGACCTCCTCGTGAGTGGAGACTCCAAGTCCAGCAGTGAGGAGCGTGCTACAAGGCGGCTGGCGTGTGCTTGTGAAAATGTTAATTTTTTAAATGGCCACATATGAATTATATATCAATCTTACAAATAGTAATGTTTATATATAATAGATATATGCATAATAATTTAACTATGTTATGTTAGATATATATAATACAGATTTGCTTTGTATATACCTACTTACAAACATTTGTGTGTGTGCACGTAAAAAACAAATATAGCAACATGTTAACAGTTGGTGTATTTGGATAAAGGACATGTGGCTGTTCATTGCACTATTTTTGATACTTTTCTGAAGGTTTGTGATTTTTCAAAATAAAAAATTGGGAAAAAGAACTTTTAGGAATGGGGGAGTGGAGAAAAATATTGAACTGTTGAACACCTACTCATTAGAAAATGACATTTTATTGTATGAATAAAACAAAGTTAGATGACACAGCCCATTGAAAATCAGTATTCACAGAAGTGTGAACTGTTAGGAGTGATTGATTCACATAGTCCAGAATGAAGTGCTTGTAGAGTTTAGAAAGTATGCTGTTGCACATCTAGTCTTTCGCCTCTTTTATTTTCACAGTATCCGCGCTCTCCTGGTATGAGTACGAGCACACAGGATTGTTGTAAGAATTACTGAGATAATTTTTGTGAAAGTGCTTTGTCAGCTGTGAAAATACCGCCTCTGTGCCTCTTTGTGTTGGTGATGACTAGTGCTGAATTATAGCATCCAATGTTGTATTTTACCAGTATACAAATAGGCATCCATAGGGAGAAAAACAGAATCAGTGGCTTTATTAAGACATACCATAATATGTCATTTAGAAAAGTAAAGCTGGTTTCATTTAGATAAGAATGCTGTAGTTCTGCCTTAGGACAGACCCAGAACAGTTTCTAAATACAGATAAGAAATGTGAACATATTCAGTAATGAAACAAAACTTCACTCCCTTTTTATGCTCGTGCACCCAGTTGCACTTGTGGAAAATCTTTCCCCAGAGGTTGGAGAAGGAGTAAACAGAGCTTTAACGTCAGTCAATAGAATGTTAAGTAGAGAAAAGCTCAGGGCTGCTTGCTGTGCTATTATTACCTTGTGAGAACTTCAGTTTAGGTTTTTAAGTAAGCTTTCAGAATTTTATTGTCCCACTGAATATAAAATCGAGTCAATACATGTGGAGCACTGGGAATGGATATGAAGCGTGAATGTTTTGCTCCTTTTGAGGGAAGTAGGCCAGAATAGCCATGAAATGGTAACATTTGATTGTGACTGGAAGCAAACCATATAGAAAGAATGATGGGATGAAAGGGCTTAGAGAGGGACAAACATAATCCGGTAGCTGGAGGGGACAGTCCTGGCGGTTATGGAATTTGAGAAGATTCTCCAGCTGGTGTAGACAGTTCAGGTGTAGCTCGTGTTGGATACAGTCTGCTGGTAAGAGCTGGGAGGCCTAGATGGGCCAGCGAGACCCCAGGCGGGCGCCTCTGTCACTTGGCGTAGGAGATGATGATGATGATATGCTAGAAGCAACAGCAGCTGTTGAGAAATTACTGTGTTAGGTACAGGGGTAAATGATTTATGCGTATTGTCTCAGCTAAACCTCACTTTGAGGTAGATATGTACTTCTAATCTTATTTTACAGATAAACAAGGCAGACTCAGAGAGGTTAAATAATTTGTATAAGGCCATTGGATAACAGCAGCAAAGTCCTTCCTTGAACCCAGGCTGTCTGGCCCTAGGCCTCATTTTATAGCCAACATGCTGTATCGGATGTTTCTGTAGTTGATATTTGAGAGAACAGGTTAAGAAGATAGAAAGACTTCTGTTTTTAGCCATGATGGAGTAAAATTACCCTCCCAACTAAAAAAAAATAAAAAATAAAAAACAAAACCAAACTAAAAATAATTCAAAATATATGAAGCAACAGCTTTCAGACATTAAACAAGCTACACAAGAGAATGAGTGGCCTTTCAGAGAAGGAAACCAGGGGGATGGTTCCAGCTTACTGCCTGGAGAGAGGCAGGCTGCAGCAAGGAAGCAGGTACTGAGGCAGAGCCCAGCGGTCGCCGTAAGGTGGGGAGACAGAGCTCAGGGTTAGGAGAGGCCCAGACTTCTAGATTCTCAGGGCAAGGTCCTGGGTAGGCGGGAGCTGCAGAGAGACAGCTCTGGAATCTGCAGGGGGACCGTTTGGGTTTTCAGTGTTTGTAAGTGAGGAAACTACCTGAGGCCAGGGAAAGGCCACAGGCAGGAGTTGGGGAGTCAGCCTGGAGCTCAGTATGCTCAGCTCCCCACTTCCTAACATGCAGAGTATCCACTGGAGTTCTAGAAGGCCATTCCCTCAGTTGTGGGGCCAAATTAGCCTAGGAAAAAGGCTCATCTCATCTCACTTAACTAAGCTTAAAATAAGCCGTAGAACGATGATATAGTTTCCAAGCAACTTTATTGCACCCAGCACAAAGTCCAAAATACTTAAAGGAATATAGAAAAATACAGCTCCCAACAAAGTGAAATTCACATTGACATCCAATAAAAATTACCAGACATTCAAAGAAGCAGGAAAATATGACCCATAATGAGGAAGAAAAATCAATCTATAGAAACAGACCCAGAAATGACACAGATTTTAGAATTACTAGACAAGTACATTAAAATAGTTATTGTAAATATACTTTGTATGTTCATGAGTGTGACAGAGAGACACATGGAAGATATAAAATAGACCGTAATCAAATTTCTAGAGTTGAAAAATACAGTGAGACAAAAATTACACTGGATCAGATTAACAGCAGATTAGACGCTGCAGATTAAAATGATTAGTAAAATTGAAGACATAATTATCTAAATTAAATACAGAAAAACAAAGTCCTAAAAAATTAAAGTATCAGTGAGTTGTGGGACAACATAAATGTAATTGGAGTCCTGCAAAGAGTGGAGGGGACAAAAAACTATCTTAAGAAATAATGGTCAAAATGTCCAAATTTGGTAAAATCTGTAATCCCACAGATCCAAAAGATCATCAAGCTCCAATTACAAGAAAAGCGAAGATAAAACTATACTAACACAATCCTAATCAAATTGCTTATCAGTGATACAGAAAAAAAAAATCTTCAAAACACCAATGGTAAAAAGACACGTATGTACAGAATAACAAAGGTAAGAATAAACAGACTTCTCACTGGAAACAATGCAAGTCAGAAGTCGATGGGGCAGCCTCTTTAAATCACTGAAAGAGAAAACCTCTCAACCTAGAAGACTATACCCAGCAAAAATACCTTTAAAAAAGATAAAAACTTTTCAGACACACTGAAGGTGAGAGAATTCATTATCAGCTGCCCAACACTGTGGGAAATATTGAAGGGGATCCTTCAGGCAGAAGGAAAACAATACCAGATGGAATTTGAGATCTACACAAAGGAGTGAATTACACCAGAAAGTATAATATATATTTTTTGTTTTAAAAAATGTCTTTAAAAGATCATTGTTTAAATGAATGCAATACCAGTGTATTGTGGAATATTGTAAAAGTAAAATATAGGATAGTAAATATAGGAGGGGGTAAAGGTTTTAAGGTTTGATAATACTGAACCTGAAGTGGTACAATAATACTTGAAGGGAGTTTGTGATTAAAAAAAAAAAAAAAAAGGTGTATATTGTAAACACCAAAGAAACCTTTACAGAAACAAAACAAAGAGATACAGCTAAAAGAGAAATAAAGGAGATAAAAAGGAATTATAAAAAGTTATTTAATCCAAAAGAGTAAAGGGAAAAGGGAACAAAGAATAGATTGAAAAACTAGAAAATATATAGCACGATCGTATATTTAAAGCCAGCCATGCCAATAAACACTTTAAATGTAAATGGTCTAAACTCTGCCACTTAAAATGCAGAAATTGTCAGGCTGGAGAAAAATAAAGCAAGATCCAACTATGTGCTGATGATTACAAGAAACCTACTTTGAATACAAAGACACAGAAAGGTTAAAAGTAAAAGGATGGAAAAAGAAACATGCAAACATCAATCCAAAGAAAGCTGGAGGGGACGGATGTGGCTCAAATGGTTGGGCGTCTGTCTCCCATATGGAGGGACCCAGGTTCGATCCCCGGGACCTCCTGGTAAAAAAAAAAAAAAAAAAAAAAAAAAAGAAAGCTGGAGTGGCTATAGCATGAGAGAGAAAGTGTATTTCTGTATGAGGAATATTACCAGGAATAAAGAGGATCAGCTTGAAATGATTGAGTCAAATATCAACAGGATGTAACAATCTTAAAAGTTCATACATCAATAACCGAGCTTCAAAATACACAAAACAAAAACTGATAGAATTGAAAGGAGAAATAGCCAAAATCTACAATTATAATGAGAGATTTCAACATCCTTCTCTGAATAACTGCTAGAACAAGTAGATGGAGAATCAGTAAGGATCTAAAATTCTTGAACCAATAGTATCAATCAGCATGACCTCTTGACATTTCTAGAACATGACCCAACAGCAGCTTGAATGTTCATTTTTGTCATGTGCACATGGAATAGTTACCAAGATAGACCATACTTTGGGTCATAAAACAAGTCTCAATGAATTTAAAAGGATTTAAGTCATAAAAAGTATGTTCTCTTGCCACAATAGAATTAAATTAGATATCAACAGATATCTGGTAAAACTCCAAATATTTGGAAACTACACAGTATACTTCTAAATAACCATTGGTCAAAAAGAAATCACAAGTGAAATTAGAAAATATGTTGAACTGAATGAAAATTAAAGCAACACATTACAGTTTGTGGGTTACCAATAAAGCAGTGCTTAACAGGACATTTATAACATTAAATGAATACATATTAGAAAAGTAGAAAGTTCCAAAATCAATGACCTAAGCATCTATTGTAAGGCACAAAAAGAAGAAAAAATGAAAGCCAAAGTAAGCGGAAGAAAGGAAATAAATAGAAGAACAGAAATCAGTGAAAGAAAATAATACAGTTGTTCAAAAGCTAGCAGTTTGAAAAAGAAAACTGATAAGCCTCTAGCCAGAATGATTAAGAAGAAAAGAGAAGGCTCACAGAGCGGACATCAGGAGTGATAGACATGCTATCACTACACATTCTACAGATATTAAAAGGAAGTAAGGGGCTATTATGAACAACTTTGAGAGGAAATGGAAAAATTTCTTGAATGACATACATACTGTGTCTATCTCAGGAAGAAATAGGTAAACTAAATAACCCTATTTCTATTAAAGAACTTGAATTAATATTTAAAAACCTTCCCATAAAGTAAACTTGAGACCCAGTTGTCCTCACTGGTGGTGAATTCTATCAAGTATTAAAGGAGGAAATAGCAATTCTACACAAACTCTTTCAGAAAAGTGAGGCCATTAGGCTGGCCTTTATTCTAATTTCAAAAATAGACAAAAACAAGAAATGGAAATTTTAGACCTATATCCTTCATGAACACAGATGTAAAATTTCTTAACAAAATACTAGCAAATCAAATCCAACAATATATAAAAAGGATAATAAATTATGGTCATGTGGGGTTTATCCCAGAAATACAGGGTTGGTTTAACACTGAAAAAAATCAGTCACTGAAATTCACTCTATCTTAAAAAAGAAAAGTCATACGTTTATCTCAATAGATGCAGAAAAATCACTTGATTATTCCTGATAAAAACTTTCAATAAACTAGGAATGGAAGGGAACTTCTTCAACCAGATTCACGGCATCTACAAAAAATGTCAAGATAACATGTTAATGGTGAAAGACTGAACAACTTTCCCCTAAAATGAGCAACAAGGCGAGGAGGTCTGTTTTCACTGCTTGTATTTAACATCGTATTGGAGATTCTTGCCAATGCAGTAAGGCAAGAGAAAGATATAAAAGCACGAGGTTTGGAAAAGGAGGAGTAAAGACTGTCTTATTCACAGGTAATGTGATGGTCTATGTAGATATTCTAAGGAATCTACAAAACTATTGGAACTAATAAGTGAGTTTAGCAAGGATTCAGGGTATAAGGTACTGGTACAAGGACAGACATAGAGACCAATGGAATTGAGAGGTCAGAAATAGACCCTCATATCTATGGCCAGTTGATTTGTAACAAGGACGCCAAACCTTCTTAATTGGGAAAGAATAGTCTCTTCAACAAATAATGCTGGGAAAACTGGATGTCCACATGCAAAACAATGAAAGTTGGCCTACCTCATACCAAATACAAAAAATCAACTCAAAATGGATCACAGATCTAAATATAAGAACCTGAACTGTAAAACTCATAGAAGAAAACATAGGGAAGCATCTTTAGGACCTTGTTTTAGGCAATGATTTCTTAAACTTTTCACCAAAAGCATGAGCAAGAAAAGAAAAAAGATAAACAGGACTTCATCCAAATTACGGAAACTTTTGTGCTTCAAAGGCCTTAATTATGAAAGTTAAAAAAAAAACAAAAAAAACAAAACAAAAAAAAAAAACCTACAGAATGGGAGAAAACATTTGGAAACCACATACCTAAGAAGGGTTTAATATCCAGAATATATAGAGAGATCCTACAAGTCAACAACAAAGGACACATGACCCAATTTAAAAAATGGGCAAAAGACTTGAAAAGACATTTCTCTAAAGAAGATAAACAAATGGCCAAAAGCACACAAAAAAACTTTCAACATCTTTAGCACTTAGGGAAAATGCTAACCAAACACCACAATGAGATACTATTTCACACCCTCTGGAATGGCTTCTATTAAAAAATGGAAAATGACAAATTCTGGAGAGAATGTAAAGAAATAGGAAAGCTTGTTCGTTGGTGGTGGTAATATAAAATGGTGCAGCCACTGTGGAAAACAGTTTGAAGCTTTCTCAGGAAGGGAACTGTAGAGTTATCATATGACCTGGCAATCTACTTCTAGGTCTATACCCAAAAGAATTGAAAGCAGGGACTCGAACAGACATTTGTACACCGATGTTCATAGAGGCATTATTCACAATTACCAAATGTTGGAAGCATCCCAATTGTCCATCCACAGAAGAATGGATAAATAAAGGTGGTACAATACAATGCAGTATGATTTGCTATTAAAGGAATGAAGTTCTGATACGGGTGATAACGTGGATGAACCTTGAAGACATTATGTCGAGTAAGTCAGACGCAGAAACAAATATGATCTCACTGACACGGCAATTAGAATAAGCAAATTCATAGTCAGAAATGAGAATACAGGGGCTGGGGGTGGGTGGGTGGTGGTGCATAGGGCTTGAGGAGTCATTGTTTAATTGGTGCAGTTTCTGTTTGTGGCATTGGGAATATTTGGTGATGGATGGTGCCGATGGTAGCACAACACTGATTAACACGACTGCATTATATATTTGAATGTGGCTAACGGGTAATTTTGGGTTGTGTGTATGTCACCATAATAAAACTTAAACTGTTATTACTATAACTTTTGTGTTATACAGTTATAGGGCTGTATAGCACAGAGTGAATCCCAATGTTAACTATGGACTGCAGTTAATAGTATAATTGTAGTAATATTGTTTCATCAATTTTAACAGAGGTTCCACACTAATGCAAAGTATAAATAATAGGGAAACCTGCATGCATGGCGGGGATATATTGGAACCGTGTATTTTCTGCATGATTTTTCTGTAAACCTACAACTTCTCTAATAAAAAATAAATTATAAAATGGGCAAACATTTGAACTGACTCTTCACAAATAAGATACACAGATGGCAAGTAAGCACATCAAAAGACGTTCAACCTCATTAGTTGTTAGGGAGATGCAAAGTAAAACCACAATAAGATACTGGTATACTCGTGTTAGAATGGGTGAAATTAAGAAGACCGACCTTGCCCAGAGTTGAAAAGGATGTGGAGCAACTGGAGCTCTTACATGCTGCTGGTGGGTTCTGAAACAGTTAGATGCCGTGGGGCCAGTCATTCCACTACGTGATATTTACCTAAGAGAAATAAAAACGTTTGTTCACAAAGACTTGTACTTGAGTGTTCATAGCAGCGTTATTTCTAAGCACTCCAAACTGGAATCAACAGAAATTTCCATGGGCAGGACAGGCCTCTCCTGTCCACTTCTGGTGTTCCATTCTGTCTCCGGCAATGCTCACTCAGTGCTTGGCGACTCTGTGGAGGTTGGAGGCACCATGTTTCCTAACCTGAATTATAGATGAGAACTACTTCACTTTCTTGGTGCCATGGAAAGATGCTCTCAACAGTGGTAGGTCTGATTACAATTTCCACTTACTAAACTTGGAGTTTCTTTTGGACGCAGAGTTGTTTTGCCTGCACACTTGGCACTTCTTGGGTCTGGAAGGCCAAGGTGGTAGAGCATAAAGTACGGGGCAAATGTGATTTAGGGTCTGCGTTTGGCTGTAGGTGACAGTGGCTTAAAGAAATGGGAGAGTAGTTCTCTGTCTCCCGAGTCTGTGCTGAGGCAGTGACTGTGAAGCCAGCAGGAGCCGGGGCTCATTCTCTTGTCTTCCCAGATCTTGCCCTTGTCCGGGAGGTTGAAGGTGGTTCCCCACCACGCCTTCTTCTCTCCAACAAGAAGGGGGCATAGAAACGGAAGGCACATCACCTCTGTGAGGCCCTGGTGCAGCGTGGGCGAGGTGGGGTGGCAGCAGTTGTGGCCAGCGAGGACCCGGGTGTCACAGGGCTCCGCTGTGCTGGCACCGTCCCTCATCTCCTGCCTCAGTTCAGGAGGTAACGGAGAGGCAGGGGTCCAGGGTGTGGCTGGGGTGACGCTGCTTCTCCCCTCCACTGGCACCCCTGCTTCTGCTTAGGTCTGTGAGTGGGGAGATGACCCTTCCTTCCCCGGAGTGATATACTAGGGGTTAATATTTCCTCCAGAAACCATGTAAGGTTGGTCTGTGGGAATGGACCCTCTGAAATGAAAATGTGCGGCAGGAAGTTGGTTGTCATCCCTTAGTAACTTCAGCAGTGCCTTAGTCATTGGAGAGTTCTTTATCATGCTGTTTAAAAAATTCCTTCCTTATGATTTTGTAAAGCAGCCGAGTTTAGTTTTTACTTTTTCACAGGGAAGAAGCCAAGTCATGGGAGGGTGTAATTAAGTGACTCTGCCCAGCAAGAACATCTATGGCAAGATTGATCCTGGAAGCCCAAATTACGGGCTTGCTGTCCGCTTCTTTGACCACTGGGTCATATTTCTTTTGGTGAAAGGAGAGAATTAGAAATAATCTAAAGAAAAGAAAAAAATAGTAAAGAACTCTCCTTCCCAAGACCTGTATTAATAGAATACATAGTTTTCTGTTGATTGAACAGAGGTCACCCCCCCCCGCCCCCCGAGTTCAGGAGGAACTGGGCAGCCTCTTCCCCGGGCTCTGGGGCGCACGGATATTGCTTGGCAACACTGACCCTCCAGCCCTAACCACGGCTGCGGCCTATGGCACTGACACCCGAGCGGAGTTTGCGAGAGAGACCCTCCTCTTTCAGCTTCTTCGAGGTGGTGAAGGGGAAAAAGAAAAGGCAAGTAGGAGGAAAGAAAGCCCCGTCAGCACAGTCACGGTAGACGGGCGGTGGCCAGTGGCAGGAAGGAGGGCGGGGGGACGGCCATGTCCAGGCCTCCTGCCCAGGGCTCATAGAGGCTCGCCCCGAGGACTGAGAGGAGGTCAACTGGGAAAACGCCATGGTCTGGAAATGGAAGGTTCCACCCACGAGGGTCCTGGAACACAGCCAGCCTCACCGTGTTTCTGGATTTTTGTTTCTTCTTTGGTTTTCTTTTGGTCTGGGCCATTGGGCAAGATTTTGAAGGGAAATACAAAGGACTGAGGGCGGCCTCTTGATTTTTTCCAGCTCTCTTACTGGCATGCCTAAAAATGGGTGAAGCCGCTTGCTTCTTCCTGCCGTTGGTGTTTGTAAAGGTGCTGAGGATGGCAGACTTCCAGAGCTGGGCGGCCGTGGCCTCCGCGGCTGGCTACCTGGCCCTGCGGCTTGGGAATGGCGGGCAGTGACCAGGGTGGTTTTGAGGCTGGGGGCGCCCTCGCTTCCTGGTTCCTCGTCTCTCTCGCTCTCTCGTAATTTCACAGAGGTAAAGCGGTGGGGCAGGTGCTGCCCACCTGTGTGAGGCATCTCTCACCTGAGGGGTTCCGCTCCTCCATGTCGATGTGGCTGCAGCCTTGGCAGAACACTTTTCTGAAGTGAAGCAGACGAGCTGCTCAGCACTCAAGAGGGAGGATGAAATAAATAAAAGCAGAGAGGAAGTGGAAAGAGGTGGTGGTGGGGAAACATATGTTTTCAGATGATATTTTAAAATAGATGGAGAGTTGATGAGACGGAGGTACTGAAAACGGATTCCAGATGGCAGGGATAGCAAGGGAAGCTGGCGTGAAGGGGCAGAGCACAGGCTGGCCCCAGATGGCGAGGGGGCGAGGGGCGCGGAAGGAGGCCCGTGCAGCGGGCCGAGCGAGGCAGTGGGTAAGGAAGGGGCTGGCGCTCAGTCTTGGGACCTACAGGAGTAGACTCGAGCCGTCGAATCCACGCCCCTTACTTTCACGTCAGCGTTTACTCAGTTGGTTCTTGTCAGGCAGTAGACCTTTTTTACGCCACATTTATGAGAAAGGTGGGTTTGTTTTGCACGGACTCCTCTGCTAAAGCTGTGGCTATGGGCCACAGGTCTGCCCAAGCCATCCCCAGCGGGAGGCCGTGGAGGGGACGCCGCCCAGTTCTGCCTAGGAGCTAGACGTTCTGCTTTGGTTCTGTCCATATACATTCAGACCAAGATGATCCATGTTGAAGAATATTTATGCTTTCCTGTGACCATCTTGTAGGACTCTGAATGGCCTCAGTTCATCTGCATGAGTGATTGGGGGAGGGAGGGAACACTGAGAGAGAAAGGATATTAAAGAAGAACTTTCTCTCCTTCTAGCATTAAGATGTCCAGAACGGCTTCTCATTAATGAGAGGAAAAGAACAGTCCACTGGCATTCCCTTTGTGTGAAATAATGCTGTTTTACTGCTTAATAACCCTGACTAATGGTTTGCTTAAAAATATTAAACATCCACGGGCTTCCTGGCTCTGAGTTGGGCATTGCATTTTCATTCAGTGAGAATTTATTGACCACCTACTGTGTGCCAGGAAGAAATGCTCAGGCTGCACAGAGGAAAAGTCACAGTTGCCTTGGTCTTTTGACGTCCCCTTTGAAACCTGCGCTCGGTGTGAGCTTGTGTTGTGTCTGTCACCCAGGAGGGGCTGCAGCCTTAGTCCTGCCCTGGCCGTCCACCCACACCCACCAGCCCCCGCCTCTCTCCGCTGACCTGCTCTTCTTGATGCTGTCTGCCCAACAACTCTACGTGTAGGTAATTATTGGTTTCGATGTTAGTTGCCAGAGTTCCAGGAAACATAAAGGCTCCAAAGGGGATTATGAAAAAGGCTCAGTTTATGTGGGGCCATGAGTTAAAATGGCAGCTCTCCTTTAGTCCACTGGAGGAGGAGAAGGATTGGTGTACAGAAAGGGACGGCCTTCGTGTCATTGGGATCTGTTGCACACGGCTATGACTATTACGTCACTTGACAAAGGCTCCTGCCATGTTTCAGGAAAATGCCAGTCATCTCAGTTGTGGTGATTGGAGTAGCTGCTTTTGGGTGGGTTGCCTTCTTGTTCATCCAAGACAGACCCAGCCTTCTCTTTTCTGTTGACATTTTCTTGGACGTTTTCATTTGTTTTTGTTGCTTGCCATGGAAACCTGTTTGTGAGTCTTCTTCTGGCAGTTGATGTAACCAGAAAGGTACAGGCAGAGACCAAAGCCTGACAGTCCATAAAAATGACAAGTCATCTTGCTAAAATGGAGGCAAGCTGATTGCTATTGGAAACAGAAAGGACACACCAGATTACTGAACTCATTTTATTTACTAAGGAACAACAAAGAAATATAAATTTTTAAGCAATTTTTTAGGAGGTACCAGGGACTGAACCCAGGACCTCGTACATGGGAAGCAGTCATTTAACCACTGAGCTACACCCGCTCCCTATTATAAATTTTGTTTGGAAACTGTATTAATTTCCTGGCTGCTATTACAAATGCCATACAATGGGTTGGTGTAACAACAGGAATTTATCGGCTCATGGTTTCAGAGGCCGGGAGGCTTGCCTCCTCCAGGGCTGGTATCTTCTGGCTTCCATCACATGGCAAGGCACATGGCAGCATCTTCTCCTTTCTCATTTGGGTTTGGTTGACTTGCAGCTTCTGGCTGCTCCCCGTGGCTCGCTCTCTCTCTGCCCAGTTTCCTTTGCTTGCGGGGACTTCAGCCGTATTGGATTAAGGCTCTCATTCAGCTTGGGCACAGCTCAACCGTAACATCTTCAAAGGCCCTGTTCACAAAGGGGCCACACTCCAGGACCAGGGATGGGACCCGAACATGCCTTTTGTGGGGGACACGATTCAATCCCCGACAAAAGCAGTGAAAAATTAGGGGTGTGTGGGTAAAAATATCCAAAACAGTGGTATCTGAGAAGTTAAAACTTCTGTAAGTGTATTTAAGTAACATATAAGCTGTCAGATATGACTTTTTTTTTTTTTTTTTAAAGGACAGTATCCAGTCATTGGCAATGAACTTTGTTGTGGTCAAGAAGGGGATAGTAGGGAAGCGGCTGTGGCTCAGTTGGTTAGGCTCCCGTTTACCGTATGGGAGGCCCCGGGTTCGACTCCCAGGGCCTCCTGGTGAAGGCAAGTCGGCCCCCATGGCGTGGTGAGGTGAGCTGGTGCAGCAAGATGACCCAACAAAACGGAGGCAAACAGACACAGAAAAATGCAATGCGAACGGACACAGCAAGGGGGGGATAAATAAATAAATAAATACTTAAAAAAGGGGGGGGGCATAGGAGCTTGCATAGTGCTCGGTATAGCAGAGAGGCCCAGAGCGAGGTAAAAGCAGCATGAGTCAAGGAAGGAGAGATGGTGGAGTGAAAGCAGTTCAGGTTTCTGTCAGGAAGCGTATACTCAAAGCCAAGTTGCTCCAAAACGTTGGGTAAATATTCTGTTCTTTACAGATCCTTCCAGAAAAGAGATTCTCAGCAACTTCAGGCTATTCAAAGACACTACGATCAGTTATGTTTTGAAGAGTAAGCTTTATCTGCAAATCATGTTATGCCCACCTTGAGCTAAAGGAATGAGCTGATTAGGTTAGGGATAGGGAAGAAGAGAGCGCTCAGGGAAGGTGGGAAGAGGGAAGGAAGAGAGGGCCTGGAATTTTAGTGCTATCTGATGCCCAGTGCAGATTCAATACCTTTTCTTCTAGACAGGATCTTTTTTTGTTTTCTCCAGGTTACAGTCTTAACAACAGGATCACTGTTGACATATTACATTTCTCTTTGAGGAGAAATAAATTGAGACGCCTCTGGGCTCTAGCCTATTTACCCCAAAAATGACACCATCATATTGTGTATAATGTTGTACTTAGAACGTTAGAGATGGGATAACCTGGTCTAACCAGGGCCGAAGCAAAGACTGCTCTGGCTGAGCCAGAAAGAACGGCCCAGCAGCTGGGAGACCCACACCCTTCGGTAACCTTTTGTCTTTGAGGGCAGATTGCTCCGAATTCAGACTCAAGGTAGATTAATGTAGAGAATGTTCAAGATTTAAGAGAGTTGCCATTCTTAGCTGGATCATGCTTACTTGAAAACCACATCCTCAATACTCTGATTTGCTTCAAAATCCTTAAGTTTAACAATTTGAACAGCAGTTCAGTGGTTTAATTTTAAAAAGTAGACCTATGCTAATATTGTAGCTTAACAGCTTTAACTCAGTGTTTTCCAGGAGTTTATTGATCTGTATTTAAACATTTTTTTCTGCTTCTTAGGGAATTTACAGTTGGTTTTGGCCATCCTTCCGTCTCAGTTTTCATCCCTCTGACCTTGCTCTCCTTCTCTCCCCTTCTACTTGGTTTTCTCAGGCTAGTTTTTCCCCAGCTCGATCAATACCTTGGCCAAATGTGGAGATTTTATCACCCACCAGATACCTGACCACTAGGTGGAAGATCAGTGAGGCTCATCTTTCAGTGCAAGGTCCTGAAACTTCTGAGGGCCTACGGATGGTCGAGGGAGGTGATTCTTGGGCCCCACCTCTTAGGTTTCGATGCGCTGAGGTGAGGCCTTGGAATCTGTATTTGATACAGACCCTTTGATTTTGATACAGGTAGTCCAGGTATCACCAAGCTTTATAGTGCCAGATTTTGGATACCCTGATATTACCTTATTAGTGTACACCTGTATTGGTACACCTCCACTTTGGATCCCTTTGCCTAGTTTAGGGAGCTTTTTCCAGGCTATTCCAACCATGGATTCTGTCTGTGTGGCCCTGGGTTTCTCTTTACATCACTTGGGAACCGTTGATGGTGAAGAATCCTTGGTTCTGTACAGCATTGCCGTTCTTCTGGCTGATGAATCTGGTCTTGTCGAATTCACTTCCAACGATGCGAGGCTCAGAAGACAAGGGTGACCTTCCTTTGTCATCTGATGTTAATAGGGCTCTGTAAAACATGTGCTCCCGCCAAGAGCGACATTTGAGAAGGAGCAGGTTTTAAACAATGGCCCACTGCAGGACTTCTCCAGACCCTAAAGAACTCAGAAGAACAAATTAAGTTGAATAATGATGCTTAAAGTGTCAAACCACAGATAAATATAATTTTATGTGGAAAGCTCGGAATGGAAAATAGGCTTTCACAAAAATGACAAAATGTTTCCTGGTTCCAAGAAAGAAAAATCATCTCTGTACAGAAGGAGGTCAGTGAGAACGTTGATGTGATTCATGGCGTATGAATATCACATGCAGTGGAGGCTTAGAAACCAGTCCAGGACTCTAAAATTTTTCTTTATAAAAGATTTTCACGTGGAGTGTATTGATTTATGTATGAAGCAGTAGATTTTTCAGGAAAAAAATCTTTTTCTCCTCTTCCAGAGGGTGATCTTTCGGTATATTTGATCAAGATAGTGATTTGTGGATACAGGAGCCAAAGAGACCTGCGTATCTTTTCCTTTTCTTGGATTCTGCCAACTCTCTTGAGTCTTGAAGAAAATTGCTGAAAGTGTTTTAACCACATATGTTTTCTCCTGTTTTAGTTTGTTTGGCAGACTGGTAATTTGGAAATGCACTTGAGTTGACACGGGTTTAGCTGACCTGATGGATTGTTTCCAGTGGTGGTAGAGGGGCTGATGAGCTAAAACCCCTTTCACTGGCAGCTTATTTCCCTTCTTTATATATCATTTTATCCTCCGATAAAATGTCTCAAATACTTTTGGGTCAATAGACCTTGACACCACCCTGCATTTCTTTGCCAAATATGTATTCTGAGTCACCAAGACAGATACAGCCAGGTAAAAAGAGGCCAAACCTTGAATATTCACTTGCCTGTGCTAAAATGGAAAAAAAAAAAAAAAAGAAAAAAAGATTGGATTCTAAGTAAGTAGAAATTCTCTTTAAAAAGTCTCCTCTTTTGCTGCCTTCTTGGAAGATGCATAGGAAGCCAAGAGCAAAAGTACAATAAGATAACTTAGAAAAGTGGTCCATATTTTCTCTTCTTCTCTTGTAATAAACATTTCCACATCGGAGAGAATCTACTGTGTGTCCACTTTGGATCCTGTCCAGATGGGCTGGTTACTGTACCTTTTAGTGAGCCTTTGTTGTGATATAATTTCACCAGTTGCCTGGCTGGGAAAGCCGAAAGCAAAGCTGGTGAAAAGGCAGAGGCTTTAATGTCTCATTCAGTTCACTCTTCGTAAGAAATATCAGATGCAAAGGGGTCTGGAACAGTTCCCAGTTTTGATGAAAGTAAAGAGAGTCCAAAGAGCAAAAAGTTAAAAAGGGCTTTGAAGAGCTGGAGCTGTTTGTATTAGCCCGGCTCGCTGGGGAATGAAGGAGCCGGAAGGGCCTTGTGGTGGCGAGCCATTCTGAGTATCTTTTAAATTACGGAGCTAAAGAGAAGTCTCTGAGAATTAAAATATGCTATTACGACTAGCTTACAAAAACACACAGCCCAAATAGATTGATGGTGGAATCTCAAGACAAATCAGACTAGCGTCAAATTCAGGTTTTCAGAACAACCCATCAAGTGATTTACTATTGTTTCTGGAGGAGCATAGTGACTAATTGGGTTTTGCATAAACTGAATAGCATTGGACCAACTGAGCTGCCGCCTCTATCTAGCAGGAAAGGGTGAGTACATAATGGACAACAGTAGATATGGCCATGTTCCCTCTAGTTAAGGAAAGGTACGCGAATGAAGGGGAGCATGGCACATCCATAGTGCATTTGTCATTGTTCCCAGTCAGTGAAGGGCCAGGAGAGGCGTGCTAGCACACGAGGACCAGTTCTGCGTAATGTATTTTTTGGATAACTTGAGTCAGGATTGGAGAAGATCATTCATCAAAATCTCACATTTCATGGAGCTACTGAGACTCTAAAATATGAAAAATTCATATTGACTTTAACAAAGAAGAAAGATGCCATGCTGTAGGATTAAATTAATTATGGGTAAAAATATCAGTAGCAAATACAAGATGAAGGAGGAACCGTAAGTACCCTTTAGGAGCAGTTTAAGCATGTCCGTTGGAGAAACGGAGAGTAATGATTGAATTGAGGAGACATTTCAGAGGACAACTTGAAGATACCTGATAGCTCATTGGATAAATAGGTGAGGTGTTTTTTTTTTGTTGTTGTTTTTTTTGAATTAATAGTCTGTATTTTGTAGGCTGCTTATTAGTCTCAACCCTTTATTGTAGTCGAAGAAAGAACATAAAAATCCAGCTAGAATCCTTGACCCTTTATGCTTTTGGTCATATATTGAAATGCTGTGGTCACATTAAATGATTGTTTTGGGGGAAAATAAGGATTTGAGGTCAAATGCACTCGACAGGAAAGTTTTATGAGTAAGACATGATAAGGGGCAATCTCCCCAGTGGCATTAGAATTAACGCTTGTAGAGACTTAACATCATTGTAGCTTATCATGAAATGCTAACTTGCTGCCACGCAGGGGCTATTTTCATAATCCAGAGAACTCATTCATTCATTTTGTAACAAGCATTTATTGTCAACCACAGTTGACATTGCTGGACATTGGAGACGCAAGGAGATATTAACTGTCCCTGTCCTCAGGAATTCACAGAGATAGAAAAATGATTCTGCGCCACGTGTTTTCCTGGAGTGATGGGAACCCAGGAAAGAGAGAGAGGCCAGTTCTCAGAGAGGTGAGTGGGCTAAGAAAGAGCCCTCGGGAAAGCACTGGTTCAGCTGAGCGTAGGTGGACAGTTTAGCATTTCACTAGGTTAGTTGGGGTGGGGGTGGGGAGCACACTCGGGCACAGAGAACAGATGGGGAAGGTCAGGGTGCCAAGGCAGGGAAAGCGCGTGGCCTGTTGGAAGGGAGTGCATGGGGCGGAGGGAGATGAGGCTGGCAGGGTGCCGTGGCTGGACTCGTCAGCAAACTGGTACCTGTCCTGGCTTTTAGTTTCATCAGAAATCTGTGTTCTAATTCACAACTGCAGAAACAAAATCCTCCAGGCCGTTCTTTGGTGTCAACATTTTAAAGAATAACTTTCACGTTTGAAAGGAACCATATGGAGGTAACATTGTCCTGTTCCAGTTACAGGGTCCTAGTGTGATTGATAGAAAATTAGAAATCTATTAGAGCATCAATTTCTTCTTATACAAATTATCCATTTTTGCAGAAACAAATATCTATTCTGGGATATTCCTTTTTTTTAATCTCCTGATTTATTTATTTTTATTAAAGAGGCTGTAGGTTTATAGAACTTCATGCATGAAATCCAAGGTTCTCTCATTACCATCCATGACCTAAACTTTTGCATTGTCCCAAATAGAAACTGAACATTTTATTTTATTTTCACCTTTTCTTATTTTTTAAGGTACTTCAATTAAATACATGTTACAGAGAATATATAGGGGATTCCCATATGCCCTGCTCCCCACACCTCCCACATTTTCCCACATTAGCAACATCTTCCATCAGTGTGGTACATTCATTGCAATTGATAAAAACATTTTGGAGCATTGCCACTAAGCATGGATTATAGTTTACATTATAGTTTACACTCTCTCCCATTTGACTCTGTAGGTTATGGCCGGATATATAATGGCCTGTATCTGTTGTTTGAATGTCATTGAGGATAATTCCCAAGTCCCGAAAATGCCCCCTATTACACCTGTTTTCCCCTATCCCTAACCCTAGAACATCCATGGGTCATTGCTTCCACAACAATGGTATTTCTTCCATTGCTAGAATCATATGTAGTCTATAGTAGAATACTAGTAAGTTTATTTTAGTCCATAGTTCATTTCCCAATCCTTAGGACTCTTGGATGGTGATGCCCACTCTACCATTAATTGAGGGGGGGCTTTAATCCCATACATCCGATGGATGGGACTCTCTTGCTTGCAGTTTTAGGCACTCTTGAGTCCTTGGTATATTGTTTGTCCATCATCTCCTCCCTGTTAGTTGTCCTGGGTGAGTCCATTGAACTGGAAAGTAGGTGTTGCAACTCTTTTGAGATTCAGGGCTCAGTACTTAAGTCTCTTGGATGTACACCTACCAACTCTAGTACTAATTATAGGTTCAAATAGAAGGACAGAAGAGTCATGCTTAGGGAAACCACTGCCGAGTCTAACGCAGTCACACTGGGAAGCATAAATACCAGATTAGGGCCTGCTGGCAAGGAGCCAAATTCTTGAGCTGTCTGCCCTGACTATAGTGTCTGGATGCCTCCACATCCCTGAGGAGCTTCACTATTTGGGGTCATATCTACTTTTGCTGTCAATGAGATCCTGTTGAGATATGCATAAGTGCTACCTCTGGGATGGCCTCCTGACTCACTTTAAAGTCTCTTAGCCATACAAACTTTGTCTTTAGCTTTTCTATCTTTTGGCCAAGGTTATTATTATTATTATTATTATTATTATGTTTTTTTTTCCAGATGCATTGCTTGTTGGTACTTGGTAGCAATTCCTAGGTGCCAGGGAGGCTCATCCCTGGGAGTCATGTCCCATGCTGGGGGGAAGAGAAACTGTACATTTTAATTCTTACCTCCCTATTCCAAAGCCTTTCCCTTCCCCCTTGTTAACCTGTATTCTAGATTCTGACTCTCTTCTGGGGTATTTCTAAACATGACTACAAAAGAGCTCTGTTTTATCTTGGCCCTAACGATAAGTGGTACAGCTTTGAGCCCTGAAATGCCTTTGAAAATTATGATGATGCACAAACAGATAATGTCTGGTCTCTTTTCTTGTTCTTTATGTCAATATGCGGATGGAATACTAAATTCTGCCTCTTGAGCACATAGTCATTGATATTTTTCAAATGTATTTTATCAAAGAAACTGTCAAAACAAGGCATAATACAGATGTAGCCCATTTTACAGAAAATTCAAGATAAGAAAATGCATATTTCTATAAGCACTCCCTCCCCGAAATATCTAAAATCTTTTTACATTTATAATGATGTTCAAGTGGCTCATCTACCCTGCAGAGTGAGGTGCAAATGATGAATAAATAGTTTTTCTTGTTTTGTCTCATTGCCTAGTTGCCATGAGGGTCTGCATTTATATATGTATATTTGTTTATACTAAGCATTTTATAGTGGTGTGTTCATATTAGAATTAAATTGAGCTTCAAAAGATGTAAACTTTTTAATGTTTATGGAGAAAAAAGTGGTTTTAATGTATTAAGTAAATGAGCATTTATACATTTGTTGTTACCTGAAGTGCACTTTGGTAAAAATTCATTGTCTCTAGGGGGATGTGGCTCAAGTGGTTGAGCATCTGCTTCCCACATACGAGCTTCCGGATTCGACCCCTGATACTTCCTAAAAATAAAACAAACAAGAAAAGCCAATTCAGGGGATCTGATGTAGCTCAGTGGTTGAGCCCTGGCTTCCCACATAGGAGGTCCCAGTTTCAATTCCCAGCCCTGGTACCTGAAGTTTAAAAAAAAAAAAAAAAATTCATTGTCTCTAAAACAGTGAGAAGGAACATCTTCTCATGATGTGACTTGATAAATAGCTGAAATACATTATGCTTTTGGAAGAAATATAAATGTAAATATTTCAGGAATGGCATGTGATATGTCATAAGAGTTCAAATGGGACTGGTATGAAAGTTGAGATGAGAAGGCAATTCTCTGAAGATCTTCGTGGTTTGTCTTCTGAGTGGTGCTGGTTGATGGCTTGGAAGGAGTGACCCTGCTTTATTGCCGAGGACATCAGATTGGCATGGCCCTTTCACATTTCCCTGCACCAACCCATGGCTCTTTTTTCTAAAAAGCATCCATGTGCTACAGGGCCAGCCATGCGTGCGCTCCCCGCCAGGCATCCTAACGAGTTGTCCGGGCACCGTGACCAGGCCAGGTGGCAGAGTGAAGTCACAGCTCAGCAGCAAGCAGGCTGGAGCCACGCTAGCATGGGGGACGGGTCCTCAGGCTGGAAGGTTGCTGGCAATTTAACAGGAGGGAGAAGGCAGCACTATTTCATTTGCTCAGTACTGCTCGGAAGTCTCTCCTGAATAAGGCACTGTGAATTTCTAGTAAAAATCTCTAATTACCTTTAATCTCATTTTTCATTCTGAGCCTTGAGCTTTAACTGTATGTTTTTATTCTTGCTGTAATCATTCAGTGGTTTTTGTTGGGTGTCTACTCAGCTATTTGCAGTGAGCAAGAAAGGAAGTGTAGGTTCTTGCCCATGAATCAGTTACATTATAACTAAGGAGACAAGGCACATAAACATAAAACAATCCAGGGACAAGGCAACTGTCTATAGCTGCATTCAACCCCCAAATCATAAGCTAATAAGCCCTGCTGAGCTGAACATTTGTGGGTAAGGAGCAGAGACCTTTTGAGGAAGTCTCAAGGTCACTCTGATCTCTGTGGAGTTCAGAAGTTAATCTCCTAGCTCCACCAATCTGGCATCTCAGCAGTCAGTTTATCCAGCAGGTGGTGAGGTCCTTGGAAAACCAGTGCATGCTTCCCAAACACATGGGAACAGGTGCCAGAAAATCAGGTTAGTAATTTACACCAGGAACCCCCTTTTTCCACGATGGCGGCTGCATTACCTGTAACTCTTGTGGGGGTGGGGGGGGGGTCACAAATGAGAGAATCCTGGCCCATGAAGCTTAAATACGGAAGGGAATGTGGCTCTGGAAGGCGGCTGGAGTATCTGTTGGAGTGACAGTGCTGTAGGAATCAGAGCCCATGGGCTCCTCCTTTCCTGCTGTCACTGCCTGCCTTTGCACTTGGGCCTTTTCTCTCCCTCCAGACAGCCCTTCTCTGAGGAGAGGAGTGAGGTGCTGCATCGGCTCCTCAGACCCCATCCCAGTCTTGCCAGTTGTGCCAGTAACACCCTTCATGGGGAAAGGATCCAGTGTGGAACCATGTGCTGCGACTAATTGTCATGTTTCTTTAGTTTCCTTCAGTCTGGAACGATTCCTTTGCCCTGCTTTGACTTCCATGGCACATTTGAAGGCCGTTTAACATCCCTCCATTGGGGTTTGTCTGATGTTTCTTTATGATTAGATTCACATTATGAATTTTTGGCAGGGATTTTATGGAAGTGATGCTGTGTCCTTCGGTTTGCATCTTACCAGGTGACACAATTTTGATTTGTCCTGTTACTGGTCATTTGATCACTTTGATCATTCAATAAAGGTTCTGTCTGCCAGTTATCTCCTCCATAAAATTACTTTCTTTCTCTTTGTAATTAATAAGAATTTTGTTCCTTTGAGACTATGTATATATACTATTTCTCATCCAGTTTTCAAGTTTGTTTTTATTAGTGTGGACTCAGGATTTCCTGTTCTATTCAGTGCATTATAATCTATCACCGTCGTTTAGTCTGAAGCCTAAATTGTTCCATACTTGGCCAGTGGGAGGTCTGTGAGCCCCACTCTGAGCCCTTTTGCCAAGATCCCATCATCATTTGAGCACATCCTGGCATTCTGGCACAGTAGGATCTTCTGGCTCATCTCATACGTTCCCTGTCCCAACCCTGGAATCAGCTATTTCTCCAAGGAGCTCTGGTTCCTCTTAGTTGAGGTGGGTATTAGAGAGCAAGAACTAGGGCATGAGGTGAGCTCACTGATGCTGGGGTGTCACTGCTCCCAGGTCCTCTGGGCGGACAGGGCTAGGAAGTGCATGTGCCTATTACACACACACACCGACAGCTATACTAATTTTTCTCTACATATGTATATTGAAAACATGGGTTCACACAACTATCTCCAGCTCCATTTCTCTCCCTCTCTGTGCTTGTAACTCGCTTCTCAGACAGTAGGAAACCTGGCTCCTGTTACCCGCAATATAGGTACTTACCTGGTCAGTACTAAATCTCCATCTCAGCCGCTGCCTGCCTTCACCCTGCCTCAGTGGGAGCCTCCACCTCCTGAGCCAGCTGCCGCAGCTCTCCCACCTTCCATGGCGGCCAGATGGGTTTGAAGCCTGCTGAGAAACAAAGTGGAAATATTTCAAGCGATTCGGAGTCATGACCCTTGACTGTTGGGGTCGGCAGGTGTGACTAAAAGGTAATACTGAGTCAGATTTTAAAGGACCAGTAGGTAAGTGTCTGCACAAGCATCTTGTGCTCAAGTAGCCGCATTGGGAGGTGCATTTTTGTTCCACAGAATTATTTTTTTCACCAACTTACAAGCCAGTTAAGAAACCCAGCATGTTGCTCTCCAGTCATAGTCCTACTCAGAAGCCACTAGAGCTGCTTAAATCTTTTTGTGAGCCGGGACCATAAAACTCCTAGAAGAAAATGTAGGGAAACATCTTCAAGACCTTGTAGGAGGTGGTGGTTTCTTGGACCTTACACCCAAAGCACCTGCAACAAAAGAAAAAGTAGATAAATGGGGCCTCCTCAAAATTAAACACTTTTGCACCTCACAGGACTTGGTCAGAAGGGTGAAAAGGCAGCCAACTCAATGGGAAAAAAATATTTGGAAATCACATATCTGATAAGGGTTTAATATCCAGGATATATAAAGAGATGTTACAACTCAACAATAAAAAGACAAATGACCCAATTAAAAAATGGGCAAAAGACTTGAATAGACATTTCTCCAAAGAAGAAATACAAATGGCAAAAAAACACATGAAGAAATGCTCAACATCACTCATGATTAGGGAAATGCAAATCAAAACTACAATGAGATATTATTTTACACCAATCAGAATGGCCACTATTAAAAAGACAGAGAACTACAGTGTTGGAGAGGATGTGGAGAGAGAGGAACACTTCTTCACTGTTGGTGGGAATGCAGGATGGTACAACCACTATGGAGGACTGTTTGGCAGTTGCTAAAGAAGTTGAATATAGACTTGCCACGTGACCCTGCAATACCACTACTGGGTATATACCCAGAAGAACTGAGAGCAGTGACACAAACAGACATCTGCACACCGATGTTCATAGCCACATTATTCACCATTGCCAAAAGTTGGAAACAACCTAGGTGTCCATCAACAGAAAAATGGATAAACAAACTTTGATCTATTCACATGATGGAATATTATGCAGCTGTAAGAAGAAATGAAGTCGTAAAGCATATGGCAACATGGATGAACCTGGAGGACATTATGTTGAGTGAAGCAAGCCAGACACAAAGGACAAATACTGTATGAATGTGTTACTATGAACCAAATATATTGTGTAACATATTGTATTAGTCAGCCAAAGGGGTGCTAATGTAAAATACCAAAAATGGGTTGGTCTTTATAAAGGGTGTTTATTTGGGGCAGAAGTCCACAGATACTAGGCCATAAAGCATTAAGTTTCTTCTCTCACCACAGTTCATTGTCACGTGTTAGAGCAAGACAGCTGCCGGCGTTTGCCAGGGTTCAGACTTCTGGGGTTCCTCTCTTCCCCGGGCTGCGTTTCACTCTGGGCTTAGCTCCTGGTTCCTCTACAAGGTCAGCTGTAGACGATCAGGCGAACGGCTCGCTTCTCTTCTCCTGGGGCCTTCTTTCCAGCATCAAAACTGCTTCTCAAAAGACTGCTTCGACTGTCCTTTGCCTTGCCTTTTCTATTCGATTCCCCACCCACCAAGGGGTGGGGCTCAGTGCCCTAATCCTAACCTAATCATGCCCAGATTAACAGATCAGTTTACAAGCATGATCCAATTATATTTTTGGAATTCATGATTACATCAAACTGCCACACCTATTGTTTGATTAAAAAAAAAAATTATATGTATCCATTACATTTGAGAAATGTATATATTTATTCATCTGTGTTTACTTTTTAGTTTTTAATTGTTTATATTTTCAATTATTAAATGTACAAAATAAAGTTAAAAAATTGTTAAAATCTTTTTGTGGACATTGTATTTTTGTTATAATTTAGTTACACACTGGTCTCCCCTCTAGGCTGTGAGCCCCTAGAGCAAAGCCTCACTTCGTATTTTACAGCATCCAGCACAGTGTTTGTGGAATGATGCAACGACTTGATTCCATTTTCTCCAGCTTATTTGCCAGATTTAGTTCCAGATGTCTCAGCTGTTTCCAAAATGAAAGCACCCTCAAAGTATGAATATTCACATTCATAAGAGTCAAAAGTAGACTTCTCGGGCATTGAATGTGCTATCAAAAGTGGAATTTTCAGAGTTCTGAGCATTCTCAAGATCACAGGAACATGTATAGAATATTCCAAAACGTGTAGAAGGTGGTGGCATTCTTTTGCTGTATATATGAGCTCTAGGGTTTATTAAAGGACCAGTGCTGTCACTTTACAGTCTGTTTTATTTCATCATAAGCTAAACGCGGGTGATAAGACTTGGTATTAAGCATTTTGTAAATAACACGGAATGTTAAGATTTTCCGGTTGCATAAAATCGGCGTCATCCTTGCCCATTCTTCTGTCATTAAGGAAAGGTACACATTGTGCTCCTGCCGCTGTGCTCATTTGTAGGTCTAGTTTTAGATGCCGAATGTGAGGCAGGCTTCCAGCTTTGCTTGCTGCTTTCTCCGACCGGGTCTTTTGAATCGTGCTGGCCGTGAGAGCGACCTGCTAGAGCCAGGTGCTCGGTGTCCCACCGTGGTCCTGAGTCGGCAGTGTCCACTGGACTTTAATGCTAGTTTGGCCCTTTGCTCTTCTCAGTTGCTAATGCACCCTCCTGTAATTACTAACGTGTGGAGCTGTTGAAAGCCGCAGAGGGGAGCGATTTCCTCCCACTTCCTCGTGTGCGGGTGGGAGGACCAGTTCTGGGGATTTATGAATGAGACGGGAGTGAGGCTCGGAAAGTGAGGACTCTGTCATTAATAAGAAAGCAGGGGTGGAACCAACGTGGCGTTGGATGAATCCGAATGCTGACCACACCAGTGGTTGGTTTTTAATACTGAAACCAAAACAAACCTTACCTTCATATGCGTCGGTCATGAGCGGGGTGAGTGAGGGGGGGAAGCTTTTACTTTTTGCTTTTCTGAGAAAGGTAGATTAAGGGGTAGATGAAAACTATTGCTTGTTTTCAGCATTGCTCAGAACGTAAAGCAGAATCGACCCCAACAACTTACCTCGCTCTGAAATTAGTATTATAGGACAGATCATTTATGGGCATGTGTAGTGACAATGCTAAGTTTTACCCAAGCTCTGTGTTTCTGGAAAAGTGAGAAGTTTAAGAAATCCTCCACCCTTTCTGTTCTAGAAGGTGACTCACTGCAGAGAACCAGCTTCTCCATCTAACGTAGAGAAGGCTCTCGAGGCCCTGCGTTTACCTGGCTCCAGGCGGGACACAGAACCTCCACATCCCTATTCCTTGTCTCATAAACAATTAGCTGAACTGCTTGTCCCCATAGATGCTTATTAACCAAACATTTGCCAAACTTCTCTCCAGGCCCCTGAATTTTAAGGGTGCTCCCCAGAAAACAGGCTGCTTCTGCATAAAATATTTCCAGATCCACTATCCGGTCACGATCACGCCACCTTCCTCCCACCTCCCCATGCCCGGTTCTCTCTTCTCCATGAAAGAAAAACCCTTTTTACTCACCCTGGAGGCCCACGTGGACCTTTCGGTGAAAGCAGTCTCCCCATTGCCACAGCCCTCTACCCCCCTCGGAATAACCCTTCAAAGACCAAGTCCAGATTTGCTTTTATCTGAAAATAGCTTGTTCTAAGTGGGGAGATAATGCCCTGGTTGATGAAGTCTACCAGCCTGAGCAAGACGTGGACTGTGGCCGTGGAAGCCAGGTGCTGAGCAGATGAGGGACACGCTGGGCGCAGAGCAGGGGGCAGTTTTCCCTCCTGGACAAGCACATCCTGTTCCCCAGGGATGGGCTCCGCTCGCGGACACCCTCTCCCCCCTTCTCCTTCCGTGTGACAGCTTGGGTGGCCGCCTGGGTATCACATGGAGCTGCCTGTGGATCTCCTTCCTTGTGGTACTGAAGAGGGAGAACTGGCTCTGCATTGACAGCTCCTCCTACCACAAGCCGCACACACCAGTCTCAGGCCATTTTAGAGGTATGAGGAAAGCGGTGGGTGTTTGAGAGATTTTTTTTTATAGTATTCACATAAATATTCCTTGGCGGCCCACAAATGGGTAGATGTGTAATACAAAAGGTTATTATTGTGTTTTGACAATGGTAGTCCTTTTACTTCACTATTATTTCTGAATAGTGAAGCCATTTCTTCAACCCTCTTTCATTCGTTCTTTTTTTTTGTCATGCAGTTGATTCTTATTCCCGGTAGTTATGGTCTATAAAGTCTACAGGCATCCTGAGTTGGTGAATCCTGACCCGTTGTTCCTGGGGAGGCACAGGGTTAAGCCCTGTATTTGCCTCTGGTCCCAGCATTTCCATCCACTGATGAAATCTTGTTTTATAGGAGTTCTGTTTGCAGGCACCTTGCCTAATACGGGCCCATTGACCTTGAACCCACTCACGCCTGAATGAAACTCATTTAGTGCACGTGTTTTCTCCACAAGGCACATCCCAGCAGTCTTGTGCTTAGGAACATCGGGCAGCACTTCAGGACAGTTGCTTGGGGCCATTTTAAATAGCAAAATCACCAAAAGCACCAAAATGTGAAAAACGTGGCACCGAATAGACCACAAAAAGGACACTTGTTGATAGCGTGCAAGCAGAGACGAGAAGGAAGGGGGTCGCCTTGCTTGACCTTGGCTGGGAATGTACGTCGAGTGACTGAAATTTTTCAGATCTCTGCTCGTGTCCACAGATGACGGTGGACGTGCCGTGGTATTGATTTTGGGTTACAGGTACATTTTAGTGAGTAGGTGAATTTGCAGAGACAGAATCTGTGAAATAGGAGGATCGACCGTACTTCTGAAAGAAGTTAGGTAAGCGAGGAGTGGCACTTTCCTAGAGCTTTACTAAGAGAATGGTGTCTAGGTTAATGGCACCTAGCTGAAGAGGGCAGTATCTGTTTTTAGGAAGAATCCCGCTGAAGTCCACGCAGGATTTCTGCTGTGATGCGCTTTCCACCTGCTCAGACGTAGGGGTGAGTGTGGGAGACACAAGCCGGCGAGTTAAAATGGAGCATGTGGGCAGGGGTGCGGTCGAGACCTCATGTGGCAATGAGTCAGGGAAGGCCGTGGACGCTGTCAAAGACGGGGCAATGTGGATTGGCCTGTACACAGCTGTAGCTGTGCTGGGGATTCGGTAGCATGACCGTCTCGTCCTGCTTGCTCTACGTGTTAACAGGCTTCATGGAAATCCATTCGGGGTGAGAGTTCGTTTTTCTTGGACACAGTGGGGGAGGACGGCTCTAAGATTATTGAATATAATGAATGAGGGTCTTCCCAAGGCCGGAGGTGCATAACTTCTGGAAGGTCCCACAGGCCTTTTAGCCCCAGGCCTGTCTTTATGGGGCTGGGGTTGCTGTGTCATGTGTCTTGCTTGGCCCGTTGAGTCTGTAAGTAGAATGGAGTTGACCCGAGGGCTGAGCTGGAGCCCCCAAGGCAGGCCCTCCGGGTGCCCCTGCCGTCCCGTTCCTGGCAGGGGGCAGCAGCACCGTGGCCTGCGGAGCTTCTGGAAGCCCTTGATTATGGCAGGCTGAGTAGTGGTCCCCAAGAGCTACGTCTACCCGGAGCCTCGGAATAAGGGTCTTTGCAGATGTAACAATGGTGAGGGTGGAGATGAGGTCCTGTGGGATAAGGGTGGGCCCTGAAGCCAACGGCAGGAGACCTGGAGGGGAGGCCGGCAGAGGAGGGACGCTGCCGAGCCCAGGAGCACCACGGCGGTGGGGAAGCCGTGGCCTGGCTCTGCGTGAGCCTCGGCCTGTGGCCTCCGGAACTGCGAGAACAATGCTTCGAGCCTCCCAGTGTGTGGCAGCCTCGCAAACCAGGGCATTCGGCGTCCTGGCTCGATGGCGGCAAAGCAGCTCAGGTGCACGGTCCTGGGCACGCCCGGGTCACTTCTCGGAGCCTGGCTGCATCTTACAATCGCATTAGAATCAAAAAGGTCAGGTGCTTGTGCCCCACCCCAGAGCAAGTGAGTCGGGATTTCTGGGGCTTGGCCAGGAGATGGGTCGTTTGCCGGGCAGCCCAGATATCTCGCAGCTGTTGCATCTGTATACATGAGGAAACCCAGGCTCAGAGGAGGTGCCTTGAGGTTCAAAGAAAAGTTTTAAAATTCCTCTTGTGAGGGATGGGAAGGAGAAAAACAGCTCACTCCAGGGGGACAAAGGAGTGTTTGTAAATTAAATTTTAAGGAAAAAAAAAAAGACGGAAATTAAGTCATTCATTTCGTTTTTGGGCTTGCTGGGAGGTGGTGATTGGTGGGGGAGGAAGAAATCACCTGCCAGTATTTAGTATTTCTCCGTGACCTCCTTAGTCCCGTTTTTTGAAGTGCATTTATTTGTTCATGTGATACTGTGTGAGAAAACAAACGTTATCCTCCTTAGATATGTTTGCCAGTATAAAATATTTACGAATTTTATTAGCAGCTAGATGAAAATTCTGTTTTCTTATCCCCTTAAGAAATCTGAATACAGTCAAAATTTCTGTATTCAAAGGAGATGAACAATTGTGTTTGAGGTCTTATCATGGGTACATGCTTTAGTAAATAACGTAGAAGATTTAATGTTCAGGATAATTGTTTAGAAAAGAACGCATGCCTGTTGGAACAGGACCTTGGTTTCGGGGAGGTGGCATTAAATCTAATCACCCACTTAGGGTAGCATCCTTTGGAGGCTTGTAAAGATAAGGGCATGGGGATAATTGAGATCTTATGTACACTTTAAAGCAGCATGATTCAGTCCAAGGAGGAATTGCTGGGCTCTAAATTAACCTCCTGGGGAACAAATGAAAAAGTATGTATGTGATATATTATGGAGGTATGTACCCCCATGCTTTGATATCTTGGGGAGCCTTACATTAAGCTGTCATTAGTTTTAACCAGGGCAAGCTGAGGGCGATTAAGGCATATCTGGGTAATCAGAGGCTCCAGAAGCCCACCGAGAGATTTACTTAAACGATCTAATCAGCTATTCCTTTCACAGAAGACACAGGACTGAGGTCTGACAGCTCGAGGGATTAACCATCGCGAGTGCTCTGGGAATGGCCTGGGTGGTCAGTCCCAGTGTCCTGGCCAGCCTCCAGCTGCAGCAGTGCCACTTTGCCTCCCCAAGTCCCCGCAGCGACCGCTGGATTTGGGATTATTGTTCCCTTCCTGTCCCAAAGTGGGCAGCGTGGGCGGGGAGGCTGCCTCTTTCTGTCTGGCGTGGCTGTGGCTCCCGGGTGCTGCCCTGAGCACCTCAAGTGTGTGTGTGTGTGGTGGGGGGGGGTTACTGAAGATGGCTTTCTTTGGAAAACTTTTATATTAAAAAATGTTGTGGCTAATAGAATCAGACAAAATTGATCAGATATGTACATTTTACTTGTTTGCACCTGATTTTGTTCTAGAGGAGTTTAGAAACAGTTACGCCTGCCAGTGAGAGTTCTATCCCTGCTGTGCTCCATGCCAAGTTATATTAAACTTTGCAAAATGAGCAGTTTCTTAGTTTGCTAAGAAAATGTAAACAAAAACCCAAAAATGCTAAACAAAACAAAGCAAAACGCAGAATGCTTAAGTGTGGAGTGATGAAGCCATCGAGGACGCGCTGGGTGATGGGCAGCGGTTTCGTGACGGCCAGTCTCTGAGAGCCTGGCTTCTGAACGGCCCATCACTCGGAGGGGAACTCCCGCTCTGCCCACTAGCTGCAGCCTGGGTGACGCGCCACCCGTGGGTGCCACGATGAGGAAACGCCCAAGTGCCCTCGGAAGTGCCCCTTTTGCTTCCTTCTTCGGGATCAAGGGAAACCAGGGGGCCTTCTTGAGGGAGGATAGCTGGGAGGAGAGGGGGGTCAGTGCAGACTGGAAAACAGGCACGAGGAGGAGGGAGAAGGGTTAGGGGTCCCGAGGACAAGGCAGGTTTCCAGGCTCTGGAGTGCCGTCGGGGGTCAGCCAGCGCCCCTTCCCGGCCTCTCCTCCTGCACGGTCAGGACTTCCTTTGTGAGTGACGGGAGCCCACCACAGACTCCT